>CAKAOJ020000012.1:612500-982500 GCA_916701645.2 Sebastolobus alascanus | reverse complement strand
AATTAATCTACAATGCTGCTGAAAGTTGGACAAGAAGCAGCAACAAAACATACACATTTTTATCTGTTCAAAATGAACCTTAAAGGGAGATTTGTCAAGTATTTAATACTCTTATCAACATGGGAGTGGACAAATATGCTGCTTTATGCAAATGTATGTATATAATTATTATTGTAAATCAATTAACAACACAAAACAATGACAGATATTGTCCAGAAACCCTCACAGGTACTGCATTTAGCAAAAGTAATATGCTCAAATCATAACATGGCAAACTGCAGCCCAACAGGCAACAACAGCTGTCAGTGTGACAGTTTTTCCTCGCCAAAATTTAGCATAAGTTTGGAGCGTTATTTAACCTCCTTTATGACAAGCTAGTATGACATGGTTGGTACCGATAGATTCCTTAGGTTTTCTAGTTATACCAGTATGAGCCCGCTATAACCCAGAACTCACACAGTTATTTCTCTCTGAATAATTTCCTCATTAAAAAGTCATTTACCACGTTGTTTTCTGCATGCAGCATGACAGGATGGTGTTGTACACACACACAGAGCATCTGCTGCCTCCATGTTGCTGAATGACACCCACAGATTATAGACTCACCTCTCATCGCTCTACACGCTGTAATCTGTGGATGTCATGTGAGGGAATCTGTCAATATTTTTTCCCTCGGCAGCCGTCAGTGTGTCACATGTCAGCTTCTCTCTCTCTCTCTCTGACTGGTTACAGCGTGTAGCTTCACATCACTACTGGGAAAAATACAGCCCAGCGTACCCTCGCAGCCATGAACACCAGTAGGGGAATGTACTGCATCTAAGTACAAGTGTGAGGTACTTGAGTATTTCCATTTTATGCTACTTTACACTTCTACTCCACTACATTTATGTGAAGGCTTTTCGCAGATTCATATTCATGATACAAAATCGAACTTTCT
Source organism: Sebastolobus alascanus (assembly GCA_916701645.2). Classification (NCBI taxonomy): domain Eukaryota; kingdom Metazoa; phylum Chordata; class Actinopteri; order Perciformes; family Sebastidae; genus Sebastolobus; species Sebastolobus alascanus. The sequence continues at coordinate 981,563 of CAKAOJ020000012.1, read as the reverse complement.
TACTTCTCACTTTCGGTACTTTAAGTATATTTTGATGCTTATACTTTTTACTTAGGTAAGATTTTCAATGCAGGACTTGTCAAAGAGTATTTTCACAGTGTAGTATTACTACTTTGACTTAAAGGTACAGTGTGTAGGATTTGGCAGTATCTAATGGTGTGGTTGCAGATTGCAACCAACTGAGTGACCCTCCTTTCACTCCTCCCTGTTCAAGACTGTGGTAACGTGAGCCGCCGAGTGCAAAACCGTGGTAACGGCGTTCACCTCGCTCGGAGGTCATCCTCACCATAATAACACTACTTTAAGAGCGACCGAAGTCGGACGGCGGCTGGCGGTACTCACGCTACCGCAGTTTTACAAGCCTTTCGGAGATCTACGGTGGCCTTCGGGTAACGTAAAAATGTCAAAAGTCTCTCTCGAGATGGCCAAAAACCAAGATGGCGATGGCCAAAAACCAAGATGCGCAGTCAAAAACCAAGATGGCAACGGCCAAAAACCAAGATGGCAACGGCCAAAAACCAAGATGGCGATGGACAAAACTCAAGATGGCGATGGCCAGAAACAACGGCCAAAAACCAAGATGTCGATGGCCAAAAACAACGGCCAAAAACCAAGATGGCAACGGCCAAAAACCAAGATAGGAGCGGCCAAAAACCAAGATGGCGACGTCCAAAAACCAAGATGGCGACGGCCAAAAACCAAGATGGAAATGGCCAAAAACCAAGATGGCGACACCCCAAAACTAAGATGGCGACTATAAACATGCCGAACTCAAGGCTTCAAAACCGTAGTCCACAAACCAATTGGTGATGTCACGCTGACTACGTCCACTTCTTATATACCGTCTACGACTTGTACACCAAACCGGACTGGCAAATCCGGAAATCAACCCAACTCTAGTAACACTAACTAAGCTAAATTTGAAGCTTCACCAGCAGGTGCTTCTGCACATAATTGGTTCCACATAATTGCACATTAATACTTCTCGGTGGATGAAGCCTTTTTTCAGTGGCTCCTTCAGCTCAGCTCCACCACCAGGACTAACTCATCTTTCAGCCCCAAGAATGACAAAATGATCCATCCATTACGTTTATAATGTGGTGTTTAGCGAACATATAGGGGGCGCTAACGGGGCTTTAGACTGTTTTATTGGACACACGCAGTCTCTCTGACATCGCACGGCCAATTAGCGTCCTGTTTCAGCCAACTGGATCAAGGTGGAAGACAGCGGGGAGAGGAAGAGTGAGAGAGGGAGAGGGAGAGGAGGGAGCGCTAAGTGGGCGGCACACTCTCCTGCCTCGGGTAGATTGGTGTCAAGTGCAGAGAACACACACGGCGGGCAGAAAATGTAATGAATGTGATCACTTGTTAGGAAGAAAGAGTGTGAGAGTGTGTGCGGTCTCTGCACTTGACACCAATCTAGCAGCAGCAGCAGCAGAAGAAGAATAAGAAGCAGCAGCAGAGAAATAAAAAAGAGATGTCAGACTTAAAGCTGAACACACACTGATCCAAACGTCAATATTTCAGATTCCTTGAAAGCGCGAATCCATCCATGATTCATAGTCGAGCTACATAAAAGAGACAGAGATGCAGATAGAGGCTGGCAGAGCGTACTGTGGTCAGAATACACAGTACGAACAGAACTGAATCATTGACGGTGTTTGTTTGATGTGAACAGAGTGTGATGAACGCTGAGGCGTAGCGTAGCGCGGCGTAGCCTTTTAACTCGCAGCGTATTGTTTGCACTCTAATGTTTTGTAACTGTTGGCTTTAGGGTGTGAAAGAGCAACACATGGGATGATCAGCTGTTCCTCTTCTCTGATCCAACCTTATCACATCTTTCACGCTCTACCTGCAGAGGACGCAAGCCGCCGCCAGCTTCCACCTGACTGCTACAGGAACATCAGGCATTTACAGTTGAGATGTTTTTAAGTCTTTTGGGGCAAGTTGAAGTCAAGTCTTCAAGCTGCGTTCACAACAAATAAACACGCCGCACAGGAGGACCTCCATGGATACCAACAACGTTTCATCAACCATGAGCCGAAATAACCACTTTTGCTTCTTTGCACATGTGATGGAAGTCCCAAATGTTCATAACATCACCCGGCGGCGCACACAGCTCTGTAAGTCACACGTCAGCTGAGTTAATCCGGTTTACTACAGTGGTATGAAACCAAAATAATAAGATTTAACTGTGATTTAAATGGAATAAACGGATCAAAATGATGCCGAAATAACTACATAATGATGCAGGTTTGTAAAAAAGTCTGAATTCATGCTTTGTCAGGTCTGTTACCATGACGACAAGCAAACAACTTTTAAAATGCTTGTTTTCTGAATGGAGTTCTGATCGATCAGTGCTAGGCTATGCTAACATTGTAGCTGCTCCATGAATACTCAAAAATAACATCATTTATGCATAAATACGGCAGCGACGATACTGTTCATAAAATAGACAGTCTGTGGTTTATACACATAGATTTTCATCCGGACTCTGTACTATCCTCAGACGGCTACAATATGTTTGTCCTCCATTTCCGGATTGGATATCGGTAACAATGGGGCGATCTATTCAACTCAATTCTATGTTTATATACTACATATATAATATACTGGAGTTTTAATTCCTGTTTAAGTTTTGACCAATTCGTTGCTGCATTTGAAAGGTTTACATTTGAAGTGTAATTCTGTGTTAATTTTGTAGATTTTTCACCAAGTTGCTGGTTTATTCAGTAAATTTAAAGCTATGTATTTATTTGTTACACACAGCCTATTAATTAAACCCTGGTATCGATACCGAGTACCGATCCGATACCCAGGTATCGCTATCGGTATCGGGACAGAAAAAGTCGGATCGGTGCATCCCTACTTTGCACTGATTTTGTATGTAATCGTGCCGCGCAAAAAGTTTCCTGTGAATTCCTCATATATGTGTGAAGACAATTTAAATCCAGTGCGGGAACGATGGACTCCGCCACTGATAATGTAAACTACAGGGGATTACAGAGTGGAAATTTGTTGCATTGCTGTAAAGAAACCTGCCATAAATAGTTTTAAAAAATGGGGTTTGATTTCATAAAAATAGGATTATAACTTTAAGTCTTTAGTCCTTAAAAACAAGTACTTGGTGTCGATCTATAGACTGTATATAAAGATGGACGACGCGTCTCCACTTCCTCCCACTGTACAGAAGTCAAGCCAGAATATCCCAGATCAAGAGCTGCCATCTTGGAGATTTTGACATCATTTTGGCTTCACTTTTGGGGGGGGCTGTCATGTCGTCCCTCTTTATATACTGAACAGTCTGTGGGTCGATGTGAGTGGATGAAGATTTGTCACTACTGCATCCAGCAGGTCAGACAGAAATCCCCCGACAGCCGTGTGATAAAGAGACGGAGGAATATCTGAATGAAATCTACCTCCTCGCCGTGTAAGCAGCCTCGGTCCGGCGGCGGGTCGCGAGGTCGCCCCTCGCTTGGATCGATGACCTCTGGGTGATGTCACTCGGCGCCCTGCGGACGTCTGGTAAACGGCAGGTATCCATCCTGAGGACAGAAACAGCAGCTTAAAACTTTCTTTCTTATATGTCTTTATTTATTTCCTTTTTTGCACGTTTCTTCCCGCCTGTGTTCTGAGCTGAAGGCAGCAAATCACATCAGAGAGCAGACAAAGTGTGTGTTTGTACGATGTGTGTGTGACAGCTCACTTTACAAATGTAAAACAGATTGCCTCTCTCCTCTCTTTGATTGTATCCGTCTGTCCTGTCGGTTATTCCCTCATTTATCTCACAGCAGTGTGTGTGAAAGTACACTAAACATGTATGTATGTCATACTGTGTTAGCGACTCAGATGCAGCCTATTTATTTTCTTAATGTGTCAGATGTGTGTTTGTGTTTTGTTCTCTTATCATACTGGAGTTGTCAAACTGGTTTACTACAGTGAATGTGTGTGTGTGTGTGTGTGTGTGTGTCGCTCTGTGTGACGCTGATTAAAAGTGAGAGGTTTTTGATTGCATCGACCCTCCGTGGGATTATTAGCATAACACACACACACAGGAGTAACTGAGCATTTCTCTTCTATATTACACATAAAAGGATCCAATCCAGCACTTCACTGTTTACTCTCCAAATTCAAATTTATGCAGATGAAGACGAAGTAAACGATGAATGAGCTCGTTTGTGTTTGGAGGTTGGAGCTCGACGTCGTCTCCCAGTATTGAAACTCTAAAAAGGTCTTTAAATCAGCAGCTATGATGGAGAAAATATTGGATATACACATGCAGGCTTTTATTTATTTGCACAGTCTTATCGTCTCCAGGTTTACGGGACAGCTTCACAAGTGATTTCAGATGGTTTCTATCTTCCAGTTCAGCCGTGAAAAAGCGCCGTGAAGTGAATCGGTCGGTCCACACACTTCCTCACACACAAGACGCTGATCTTTTATCCTCTTTTATCCGGTGGTTGTCTTACAGACCTGAACAACATGTTCCACCTCTTTTCACTGTTTGTTTGGGCAAAGAAAAAAAGAGCCACTCCACATCCCAAAATAATAAACATCCATACCTGTATTTATGAGTACATTCAATAAAGAAGCACAAATCAACCATGCAGTTTGCAAGGGCTCAATTTATAATAGAGGATAAACAAGTAAACAACTGACTTACAAGTTAAAATTGGGGATAAAACACCCTTAATTATGAATTAATAAGACTTTAACAGTCTACAATCTAGCTTATCTGCTTCATCAGGGCTGAATGTGTATACATTTGAGAGAAAAATGGGTTTTTATGGCCTTTAAAATCTCAAAAATGTAAAGAGAGGTGTTCTGCAGCTAAACACAGGTTAGCTAGGTAGGCTAACCTTTAGCCTACCTAGCTTCTATCAAAGCTACAAAACATCAAGATTAAAAGCACCTAAAATGTCATGTTAGCTTTCCCTGCTAGCAGTCTTTGAGCTGGGCTTTAGCCTAGCTTACCTTGCTAACTGGAAGCAGGAGAAAACTGTTAATATAGTGAATACTACTCTCTTATTTTCATGTCTCTTTTGAAGGTGTAAAATGTTAAATACAAGTTGTTTTGCAGCTTCAGAAGCAGAGTCAACATTGGAGTTATTTATTGAGCTAGGCTAACATTAGCTAGCTGCTATCAAAGCTACAAAACATCAGGATTAAAAGCTCCTAAAATGTCATATATGGCCACTTTAGCTTTCCCATTCTTCCCCATATATTCATTTTACCAATAACAGCATGTGTTCTTACCTTCAGTTGCAGTTTGCAGCAGCTGGACAGCAGTTTTGTGGTTTTAGGAGCTGCACATGCTGAAGCTCTATCTGTCCAGCTGGTGAGCCAAATGCAGACAGGAACTGTAATTTATTTAAAAAAATAAACGTGAAGCTTCCTGGCATGGGTAGCAGAATAAAGTGAGAACCCACAGGTGAACAGGAGGCAGGAGTCTCAGGGTTCAGAGGCTGAAGTGGAGGTGTGCTGGTGTAAAGGGAGAGGAGCCTAATTGGTGGATGAGGAACAGGTGTGCAGGTATGCATGGAGAGCCAGGAGGAGGTGAGAAGTGCACCTGGAGACCTGGAGACCTGGAGACCGGGAGACCGGGAGACCTGAAGACCGGGGAGACCTAGAGACACCTGGAGACCTGGAGACCTGAAGACCTGGAGACCTGGAGACCGGGAGACCTGGAGACCTGGAGACCGGGGAGCAGACTCAGTGCAATAAAAATAATAAGGCGGCCAATATGATAATTGCTGTGATGGATGCACAGACATGTAACTCACATTCATATTCTCATCTGACTGTGAAGGAGAGGATCATTAATTCCCACTCTACCTTTCTCATTCACCCCTGGTCATTTTACCACAATGTTTTACACCTACTTCAACGTTACTACACAGTAACAGGGAAGAAACATTAAGTTCCTGTATGCCATAACACGCTCCACGTCTCCAACCTCTCCAACAAAGAGATGTAGCCTATTTAGCCAAACTTGATTGGAAGTTTTCTTATTTCTACGTTGTACCTTTTTTGTCGAACAGGTGTGGAAATCAACACACAACTATCTTTGCTAAACAAAGCATTTTCTGGATCATCTTGGAGTCCATCCATCCATCTAGGAATGCGTAGTGCGTTTCTTTATGACAGTTTTCCTGACGATTTATTACCTTTTTTGCCATCTTTTGTTCGGCCGAAGTCTGTTTGCACTGATATGCTTTAATTTTTCAGGCGTTCTACTCTCCTTAACGCCATTTAACTTAACGTGAACACAATTTATAGAAAGTTTTTGGGTGAACTATTCCTTTAAAGAGAAGTAGTTTTGGGAATACTAGAGAGTTGAGTGCTTAATTGAAAAGAAATGTAAGAAATTAGTAATTGGGGCGGCAGTAGCTCAGTTTGTGGGGAACTTGGCTAGGGAACTGGACGGTCGCTGGTTCAAAAACCATCTTGGTTTTTGGTTATCGCCATCTTGGTTTTTTGCTGTCGCCATCTTGGTTTTTGGCCGTCGCCATCTTGGTTTTTGCCCATCGCCGTCTTGGTTTTTGGCCGTCGCCATCTTGGTTTTTTGGTACCAGAGGTGACATGAGAGGGTGGAGCTAAGTACAACCGAACGCTGATTTAAGACATTTTTAGCCTTTAGCCTTGGGCAAGGCACCGAACCTCCAACTGCCCCAATGAGGGATTAACAAAAAGAAAAGAAAGAATTAGTCACGGTGTAATATAGTCCTGGTTGTTAAAGACCTGAGGAATTCATGTCATGTAGTGGATGTAACTGGTATCAGTCTTGTCGTCTGTTAGAGACCCTCAGAGGGGCGTTAATCACCACGTTAGCCATGTCGTCCCATTAATCTCAGTCCTCTGTCATTAGTTCTCCATTAGAGCGTTCCACATAGTGAATCTCTCCATTGAGAAGTTAGAAAGTTACAGGTGTTGATCCTCGTCTGTATTTATGGTGTTGGAGAGAGGTGGGAGGAAACTAAAGGACACAAACAGACAGTTTGTTCATTATTCTAATTTCCTCCTAATGACTGCATGGATGATGCATCACCATCTGGCACACACACACACACACACACACACACACACACACACACACACACACACACACACACACACACCGCTGTGATAATGCAGCCATTGACTCTAATGACAACGCACCGCTTGTCGTAATGAGACTTCTTTTTTTTTTTTTACACGCCAATCCAGGGCAAAGCATGATGGGTAAGCTGGCTCGTTGGGAGACAATTAGCTTCTGGTCGCCGTGGAAATGACTCAAGTGTTTGTCCTTACAAGCAGTTTACCTTTAAAGGACGCACGCTGTGACACAAACAAACAGTTGTGGTCTAATGTGATGTCGGGTTGCCAGATTGTAAATAAAGAAGGCGCCGCCGCGTTGCCAGGTCATCAGTGACACTCTCCCTCTGCAAATTGGGTTGTAACTCAGCACGGTGAATCATGTGGAGTGTGTGTGTGTGTCGGCGTCGTGCTCAGACAGAGGCACTTGAACTAAATTGCCCCCCTGGTACCCACAATGCATCTGGAGCTGGCAGGAGCGTCTGTCTGTGTGTTTAAACCTCACGATGCCTCAGTGTAACACACAGCTGCTTCATTGTGACCCCACTCGCCGTTTCTATGGTAACCGGCAGGGCCCGACGATGGATACACTCCAGGCTGTTGGCGACCGCAACCGGACGGTGACTTTGGACTATTTTGACATTGGGTCCGAGTGTTGCCGTGACAACGGCGACCACACCTGTCAAACAAAGAAAGAGAAGTTCCTGTAACGGCCAAAGAACCACGTGATCGTGTGTCAGCGAGACTTAAAGAGCAACTTTAGGTGTGTGACATCACAGTGACATCACTGTGACATCACTGCTTGGTGTGCGTTGGTATTTGTTCGTCGGCATCTTGGTTTTTGGCCATCATCATCATCTTGGTTTTTTGTTGCCGCCTTCTTGGTTTTTGCCATCTTGGTTTTGGGCCAGGATTTAGGGGAGTAAAATGCTGCTTTTCAGCCTGGTATTACTGTAACTCATTAGTTGTTATTTCTTGGTTATATATTGGCGATCACCTATATGCCCTATACCTTAAGCCGGCCCTGTATATGTTTTATTTCAGGATACATGATGGCGGTAAAACAGCGTTTTCTTTTCATTTCCTCTGAGCTCAGATCGACACAGGTCAGCTCGTTCTGCTCCGTCAATCAAACACATCAACAACAACACTGTTTACTGTTACTGCAGCAACAAAGCAACCATCACGCTGACTGAAAGACATAAAAAGGCTGCAACATCTGTAGACAGAGGTGACCTGACAGATATATGAAGCACAGAGAGAGACGTTAATGTTGAGGGTCGTTTTTAACATGAGCTGAAAATGTAGTTATTCAGCTATAAAACACACATTTGCCTTCGTTCCTCCAGGCTGCCAAAGTCACGTTGCCTTTTTGCTTAACCTCTATTATATCCCTGAGCGTGCACGTGCACACACACAAATGCAGTCACACACACACACACACACACACACACACACACACACGCAGCCTGGCTCTGAGTGCAGTGTGGAAGGCGTGGGCTGTTTCTTCAGGTTACATCTCTCTGCAAAGATGATGGATGGAGGATATAAAATCCATCTCTGCAGGCCATTTAGAACAGAAATGAACACAGACAGTGAACGAGCTGACAGACAGACAGAGAGACAGACAGATGTTAATTCCAATCTTCCACTTTTAATAGAAACTGTGCAGTTAAAAAAAAAAAGGTTTTCATCAGGAGATTAATGATAGGGTTTGTTATATACTGACCTTTATTCAACCAGGATGTTCCCTCGAGATGTAAATCTGTTTGTGGAGTCCTGCTGAATATGGCAGCTGATGTTCAATGAACCTGAACACAGAAACAAGAAGAGAGGAAAAGACATTGTTTTAATTTGGTACCCATGTATATACGGACAACTATCACTGGATTACATTAATACTGAAGAAAACTTAAAAACGTGATAATTCTCAGGGAAGTTCTGAATCTTAAGCAGCTTTAATTCTATGATTTCGTAAAAAACATATAATTCGTGAAATACGTAATTAGAAAGACTTTTTTTTCACATGTCTGTAAAGGGGAGACTCGTGGGTACCCATAAAATCCATTAACATTCACATATCTGGAGGTCAGAGGTCAAGGGACCCTTTTGAAAATGGCCATGACAGTTTTCCTCGCCAAAATTTAGTTTCAGTTTGAAGCGTTATTTAACCTCCTTCATGACAAGCTAGTATGACATGATTGGTACCGATGGATTCGTTAGGTTTTATAGTTTCAGATGATACCAGTATCTTCACTCTAGCTTTAAAACTGAGCCCGCTACAATCCCTCAGAGATCGATTGCATTAATGCACAGAGTTATTATCAGGTTAACTTTGACAGTCATATTGTCACACAAATAAAGTCTTTCTAATTATGTATTTTCGCAGTCTGATACTTCAACAGTTTTACGACAAGCTGCAACTTTCTTGACTTGCAAAACTGTCTTTTAAATTGACAAACGTCATGATTCACGACGCAATTGTCTCTCGTTTTTAACTACCATACATTTTTTCCGAAATAAGGTCCCATGGTGGTCCACCAGACTAGGCGGGACTTCGCCTCTTTATTATCATAAATTCATGAATAATATAGCTGAAAGCTCTAACCAACGTGTCATCACATTAGAGGGTTTAAATGTTTGAAACTGAGATGTTGCAGCCAAACGTTAATGCAGCAAATGAACCACTTCTCTCCTGAAGGACCGGTCACTACACTGCAGAGAGAGAGAGTGTGCTCCAGGAGAGAGAGACAGATCAGTATTGGATTTTGAGTCGTTTATATTCAGCAGAGGTTCGCAGAAACTCACTGCTACAGTATAATACACACACACACACACTCTGCCCGGCTCTTATATATGAATCCATTACAAGTTATTGTTCATCGGCGTGTTTCTGCTGAATAAAAACCTTTTGATTCAATTCAAAACTTTACTGTCTCGTGAGGCAGATTTGGTTTGCAGGATTATTTTACGATGAAAACAATAAAAACACATAAAAGTGTCCGCAGCAGATGCAGAGCAGCAGATGCAGAGCAGCGTGATGCGATCGGAGCTGAGTGAAAAACCTGCAGAGTGAAAATCAGGTTTAATACGCTTATACGGCGAGCGTCGAGCCCAGAGAGGAAACCTGCTGAAGTGACAGTTAAACATGATTACAGAGGCATGAGCTCTGCTGGAGCCCCCTAGAGACCGCACAGGTCATTACACACAGCGATATGGACTATGATAAACAACATGCCATCATAGAAACGCTCTTAGAGCCTTTAGACAGCTGCTGCTGCACCAACATCTCAGTCTGAGGAGGAGGAAAGTAATAAAGAAGAGATCGAAGCTTGGATCAATTACATAAATAGACGCTTTTTAAAGGAACTCTGGTGCGGCATGAACTGAAATACAAACTTGGATGTGAACTCCATCAAGTTCCACTAAAATATGAAACTTAAAGTGTTAATATGTCACTTTTGCTGCTGATTTTCAACATTAACATCCATGTTTATGTCCACCTGATGAATTTAAGTCCAATATTCTCTCTCTTTTAGCTCTGTTTTTGGTCTCCACCAACTCCTGAGGGAAATATCTGTCTTTTTAGCTGTTAAATACTCCACTATGTTCATCTTTAAAACACCTTTCTCATGACAGAACTCATTTATCCTCACAGATCGTTCAAGACAAAATAGGAAAAGGAAAGTAATAAAGAAGAGAAGCTAGAAGCTTGGATCAATTAAATAAATGGACGTTTTTTTGAAGGAAGTCTGGTGTGGCATGAACTGAAATACAAACTTGGATGTGAACTCCGTCAAGTTCTAGTAAAATATGAAATTTAAAGTCATAATATGTCACCTTTGCTATTCATTTTCAACATTATTGTCCATGTTTGTGTCCACCTGATGAATTTAAGTCCAATATTCTCTCTCTTTTAGCTCTGTTTTTGGTCTCCACCAACTCCTGAGGGAAATATCTGTCTTTTTAGCTGGTAAATGCTCCACTATGTTCATCTTTAAAGCCCCTTTCCCATGACAGATCTCATTTATCCTCACAGATCGTTCAAGACAAAATAGGAAAAGGAAAGTAATAAAGAAGAGAAGCTAGAAGCTTGGATCAATTAAATAAGTGGACGTTTTTTTGAAGGAAGTCTGGTGTGGCATGAACTGAAATACAAACTTGGATGTGAACTTCGTCAAGTTCTAGTAAAATATGAAATTTAAAGTCATAATATGTCACTTTTGCTATTAATTTTCAACATTATTGTCCATGTTTGTGTCCACCTGATGAATTTAAGTCCAATATTCTCTCTGTTTTAGCTCTGTTTTTGGTCTCCACCAACTCCTGAGGGAAATATCTGTCTTTTTAGCTGGTAAATGCTCCACTATGTTCATCTTTAAAGCCCCTTTCCCATGACAGGATTCATTTATCCTCACAGATCGTTCAAAATAAAATAGGAAAAGGAAAGTAATAAAGAAGAGAAGCTAGAAGCTTGGATCAATTAAATAAATGGACGTTTTTTAAAGGAAGTCTGGTGTGGCATGAACTGAAATACAAACTTGGATGTGAACTCCATCAAGTTCCAGTAAAATATGACATTTAAACTGATAATGTGTCACTTTTGCTGCTGATTTTCAATATTATCATCCATGTTTATGTCCACCTGATGAATGTAAGTCTAATATTTTCTCTCTTTTAGCTCCGTGTTTGGTCTCCACCAACTCCTGAGGGAAATATCTGTCTCTTAAGCTGCATGTTTAATAATTTTAATTTTACTTTCAGTCCATGTACATCCATTCAGTATATTTATTTGTATTGTTTTCAACTTCCTGACTTGTATATAGACATTTTATTTGTATTATTGTAATCTTATTTTATTGTTGGGCATTATTGTTCCTAGCTGTTATTTATATAGTAACGAAAAAAGGGAAAAAAAAGGTGAGAAAATTTGACATAAAGTGTGAAAATATAATGTTAACATGGGAGAACTGTGACCCTGGGAGGTTGTCAAGTGTGCATTGTCATTTAAAACGTAATTTTGATTATAAAAAATATTGATTAAAGCTGCTTTAAAGCAACAGCTTGTTGGTTTACTGGCTGAGAGTTAGAGGAGGAGATCGTTACTGCTTTCATATCTGTTATATATGACGGTTAGCTTAGCTTAGCACAAATACTGGAAACAGAGGGAACAGTTAGCCTAGCTCTGTATAAAGCTAAAGCTTGTTAATTAACACGTTTTTTTAATTTGTATAAAAACCAAAGATATAAGAGCTTATAAACTGCTTCCTGTTTGTGTTTGTCTTCTTCACACCGTGAGACATTTTTCACCAGAAGTTGTGTTTTTATCTATTATTTTAAATAAAAAAACATGAAATCATTCAAGTTATTAATGATAGTCGAGCTTCAGTGTGTGTGTGTGTGTGTGTGTGTGTGTGTGTGTGTGTGTGTGTGTGTAACAGAAACAGTAAATAGTGATGAAGCAGCAGACTTCGGTTCAGTCAGCTAAATGCTAATCACACGTCCAAACTAAACCTGCTCTCATCAATCCTCCTTTCCTCCCTCCTTCCTCACTTCCTTCTCTCCTCCCTACATCTCGCCTTAGTTCCTCTTTCCTTCCCTTCTTCACACTCTTTCTTTCCTCTTGTGCTTGTCCTCTCCCCCTCTTCTGTCCTTCTTTCCTTCCTTCTCTCATCTCCTATTTCTTCGGGCCTTCCTCTGCCATCTTCCCTATCTCATCTCCTTTCCTTCACTCTTTTCTCTTTTGCTTCCCTTCTCCTCAGTCACTCTCCTCGTCTCCTTTCCTTTGTCCTTCTCTTCATCTCCAGTCATCCCATGTCTCCTACCTTCCTCCTTTACTTCCATCCTTTTTCTCCCCTCCTATCTTTCTTCCTTCTCCCCTTGCATCTCTCCTTCCTTCCCTGCGTTATCTTTTCTGTTAGCCCTTGTTTCATTATCCTTCCTTCCTTACTACTCCTTCCTCCTCTCTCCTCTCCTTCTTATCCCCCTTATATCTTTCCTTCCTTCACAATCTTTCTCTCCTCCTTTCTTACAGTCATCTTCTGCTCCTTCTTTCCTTTCTCTTGCACAACTCCTTCTCTCCTTGAGTTTCGCCTCCTTCACCTTCTCCTTCTTTTTTCATGTCCTTCTATCTCTCCTTCCTTCACTCCCTTCTCTCAATCCTCTCCTTCTCTCGCTTCATTCTCTCCTAACTCCTCACTTTTCCTCCCTCCTTCCTAGTTTCTTCCTGTCCGTCTCTCAATCTTCCCTCCTTACTCCCTTCTCTTTGTTTCCTTTCTCTCCTCATTCCTTCCTTTTTCCTTCCTTCCTTCCCTCACTTCTCCTGTAACTCCATCTCTCCTCCTTCAGTCGTTCTCTCCTTGTTCCTCTTCTTCTTTCCTTCCTTCCTTCTTTCTACCTCTCCTTCCTTCACTTTTCTCCTATTTCTTTCATCTTCCCTTCGTTTCCTACTTCCTACCTTTTCTCCTTCTTCTTTCTTTCCTTATTTTTGTTTCCACCTGCTCCTCCTTTGTTCTCTCTTCTCTTCCTTTCCTCCCCAGTAATTACTCACATCTTTATATTCCTGTCTTTCCTGCTTCTTTCATTTTTCTTCCTCTGCACATGTTTTCCTCATCCTCTCCCCTTCCATCCCTCCTATTTTTAATCCTTTCTCCTCCTTTCTTTCATCTGACGTTGCTTCATTACATCTTGCAAACTTGCCTTTTTTCTCCCCTATTTATCCCTCCATCACTCTGTCCTTTCCTTCCGTTGCTTTCATCCTTTCGTCCTCCCCAATCATCCCTCTTTCTTTCAGTCCATCCCTCCCTCCTCTCTTCCTTTCTTTCTTTGCATTTTGCATCTTCACGTCGCTTCATTACATCTTGCAAACTCACCTTTTTTCTCCTCTTTTCATCCCTCCACCATCATCCCTCTTTCTTCCACTCATCCCTCCTCTTCCTCCTCTCCTCCTTCCTTCCTTCCTTCCTTCCTTCCTTCCTTCTCTATCTCCGTCCCTTGAAGGCAGAAATTGATTTGATCACTAATTGTGCTGAAACAAACAGAAGTTGATTAATTCATGTTTGCTCTCTCGCTCTGATGAATGAGTCGGCGGCTGGAAAAAACAAACTTGTTAACACGAGAAGAAGAGGAGGAGAGAGAGAGGAGAGAGAGAGAGGAAAGAGGGAGAGAGGAAGAGGTAAAGTGTTGGTATTGTGAGCAGTAAATGGGATCGCTGCCTCGTTTAGCCCGCCGGCTAATTAGCATTCAGCGTGTGCGTCCGCTGGTTGGTATTCACTGTGTGTGTGTGTGTGTGTGTGTGTGTTTGTGTGTTGGTGTGTGTGTGTGTGTGTGTGTATGTGTGTGTGTGTGTAGTCATTGATCAGACTGACAGAGACTTATTATGGTGTCACTTCCTGTGACCCCATTTGACCCCGCTGCCGGTTAAAGTGTGTTTATGCATGCGGTGTGTGTTTGTGTATATATGAGTGTGTGTGTTTGTGTGTGTGTTTGTCCTGCTAATGACTTGTCAGCTTCCACCAGCAGAGTTAAAGGTGACGCTTCCTCCCTCGAGACACTCACACACACACACACACACACATTGAATACACAAGTACACTTTATTATTTCTTCCTCTCAAACACAAATATCAACAAACGCTGGAGCTGCCAGAAGAATTTATATTACAGCTTTTTATTCAATTGATACCTCACTAAAATACCTCTCTCACACCGAGGACTCGACCAGGGTCGGCTGTGTGTATGAAAGGGTTAACCCGCGTTGATCGACTCGCCTTTCACGACCCGGGTCGAGAGGTGGGTCGGACCAGGGTTTAAATTTTTCAAATAAACCTGCAAAAACTGTCGCCTGTTCTCTCTGTTATAAAGGTAAAAACCCAGTTCATCCACAGCTACATTTTCATGATCCAGGACTGAAATTACAGTCATGCATATTCATCCTCTCCTCTATGAGGAGAAAGTTTCTCCTCCTCTGAGACACAAACTCTCCTCAGTCTGAAGACTTTAACATAAATTAAAAAGTAGAATATAGGAGGCCGTAGAGCTTGTGCTGATAACCTCTCTGCTCGCTAAACCTGCAGCCAGATCTCAGGAAATACTTCAGTATTTGTACAAAAATGTTGTATTTTCCATCTGACCACTGTTTATACAATCAGAAAAAATAAGCTGAGACAATTATTTATTAAGTATAGTTTTTCTGTTGTTAAACGCGGCTCCCGTTTACTTCAATACACCAAGACTTTTCTAAGTTTTTTGATTCCCTGTTCATTGTGGAGCCATGAGAGAAAAAAAAAGTTTTCTTCATGAATTCAAGGTAACACTAGGTGAGTAATTGATATACAAAGTGATAATTTAGGTGGTGAAGTGTTCCTTTAAAGGGCGGGTTCTGCGAGGTAAAATTTGTATTTTTTTTAATGTAGTCTGGTTGCTTTGAAGAGAGCGATATCACGGCTTCACCTCGCCATCAGAAAGGGCTGCCAGACGGTGAGCTAAAGCGTCTGTGGACGGGAGCAGCAGGAAAACTTATTTTAGACACCTAAAAAAATCAATATCAGTTTAAATGTATACTATATTTAGAATATTTTAACCTCTCTACTTCTCCGTCAGACAGCAATTATATTGCTGTCTTCAAAGCCACCAGACTCCATTCACAAAAACAGTAATTAATTCTCTCAGAACACAGGAGTTGCTGGTTTTGTTTCATGAAGCCCAAAATCAGACATTTGTCTAACATATGACACTCGTATACTTAGATCCTCGAATCAGACATAGGAAAACTCCCTAGCAACCACTCTGAACTCCCTAGCAACCATTCAGAAAGCACAAAGGAAAATGTATGAATACGTTTTCAGATGTGGACCAAAGAAGACGGTTAACGTTGGAGGTGAGCTGTGAAACACACTGAACTCATTGTCTCTCTCTGTGTTCGGCTGCTTCCAAGTCAAGACGCACGGCGCTGTGTGAAGACCTCCGACCTTTAGACGGCCGACCTCCCTCCACCACTCTCTCTCTCTCTCTCTCTCTCTCTCTCTCTCTCTTTCAGTGACTCCACTCCTGTGGGGCTAACCTTGTTAAATAAAGCCTCATCTGAAATAACTCCACCCTGCCTGTCTGCTCCGCTCCGCTATAAATCCTTCATCAAACACAGAGGAGAGAGGCGATCAATATCAAACCACCAACACTGAACAGAAGTCTCTCTCTGTGTGTGTGTGTGTGTGTGTGTGTGTGTGTGTGTGTGTGTGGGTGTGTGTGTGTGTTTGTGTGTGTGTGTGTGTGTTGGCTCTGCTTTATCCTCTGAGTGATAGTACTGACGACAGCTTTATCAGCTAAATAAAGCTCAGTCAAGGTCACTCATTTCACTTCTATTCATTCTCATTATTCATATCTGTGTGTTTATCGGCTTCAGAGGGTTTAAACGTATATAAAGTATGTCTTTATATTTGTATAGTAAGCAGGTAATACAGGTTTCAACTACTTGATTTGTCAAGTTGTCAGATATTAAAACCATTAGACGGCGCTGAGGGAAGTAGTCGACTACTCATCAGATTTACTAACCAGTCTCACAGAAAGGCGTATAAATATTCAGCCCAGTCACGCAGTAATTTGGGAAATAGTCACAAAATTGAATGTATTTATTTGTGTACATAGACACGAATTTCACATTTTTTTGTGATGGTCAGCGAACGCCGCTTGGGGAGGAGGTCGGGCTGGATGGAAACTGCTGTTTATGTCCCGTGTGAAACCAGAAGTCAACGTTGAGTTATTTGTCACGTAACTCCCATACATAAGTTACGGCACTTCTGTAGTTGTTTTAACCCAAACCACGATCTTTTCCTGAATCTAACTAAGTAGTTTTGTTGCTTAAACCTAACCAAGTCGATCTTTTCCTAAACCTTATGAAGTAGTTCTATTTTGAAAAGACTGGAGCGGAAATTGACACACGTGTTGCTGGACATTCGTAGGAAAAAGCACAAAAAATAAGTTGATGAAAGTCATGAAAAAAAAGGGAAATTCGTGTCTACGAAACTACCAAACTTTATGACCTATACTGCAGCCAGCCACCAGGGGGCGATCCAGATGTTCTGGCTTCACTTTAGGGGAGCTGTCACGTCGTCCATCTTTATTTACAGTCTATAGTGTGTATATCGTATGTATTTATCTTCCCCTGCAGTTCGTTTGTTGCTGTATCCCTTCCTATACAGTTATGTAAACTATTATAAACTTTCTTCTTATTATTGCGCAGCAGCAGAAGACATTTTATGAGAATAAAAATGTGAAATAACACAATCTTTAGGTTATTACAGAGGAGGACAGAAACAGAAGTTCAGCTTTATTAGCACATAAAAACGCAGATTGATGCCGTCCTATTAAAACTGCATGTGAGATTATATGAACTAAAGTTATTTATTATCTGCTCCATATATATTATTCATAAGAACAGAGAGAGAGAGAGAGAGAGGAAGACGAGAACTCGTAAAACAACAAAATAAAGGCCTCGGTCTAAAATGTGGAAAAATAATAAAATATTATAAGAGCAGCAGAAGACATTAAATCATAAGTGGAGCAGAAGGTGAGGAAGTCGTCAGACAGACAGGTGGAGACGTGTCTTTGGTTGTTGGCATGGAAACCAAGTGGTTCTCTGATTGGTTGGCAAATAAGCCAATCAAACAACAACAGTTAAAGTCAGTCAATCTGGGGGGTTGAATCCTAACCTAAGTGGTCTTTCTCTCTTTTTATACTACGTCACTAACTCTTACCGTAGCATTTATACGTAAGGTGTACTTATTGCATGCTAAACGCCTTGTGCATTATCGTGGCATTTATACACGTGTCACCGCGGTGGGATAAGAGGTTCCACCACATCGAACGCTAAGATGTTGTGTCCAGGTTGAGGTGTCAGATTATCCCCCTCAGATAAAGACTCTTCACACAAAGGTCAGGTTGTTCTAAAATCCTCCCCAGCTGTGATGTTTTTACTGGAGTCTGACCAGAGATAAACATCCTGGCAGAGAAAGTGACTCCAGGAGCCGAGAGAACTGGCGTCTAACCAACAACGATGTCTGTTCCACACTCAGCGGCTGGCTGGTTCACTGTCACACCTTCCTATGGTACGTTTGGTCATTAACGGGAATTTAACTGAGCAGCAGAGGAGGAAGAGGAGGAGGAGGAGGAAGAGGATGGAGAGAAACATCCAGACGGAGGAAGAGAAGTAAAGTAAAGAAACTGAGAGAGAAATCGAAGCAGAAACAGACCTTCACCTCCGAACGCTCCTCGCCAAGTCGATGACATTCAGAAATATATTTCAATTGATTTCTGTCCAATATTATTCAACGCCATGGAAACGGACACACCCTCATTTTATGGGATGTTCCACTCCAAATGGACCAGCAGCGTCTGAATGCCAGGGAGTGTGTGTGAGTGTTTAGCTGTGGTGGATGAGTAAATTAACAGTGTGTGTGTGTGTGTGTGTGTGTGTGTGTGTGTGTGTGTGTGTGTGTGTGAGTGTGTGTGTGCGTGTGTGTGTGTGTGAGAGAGTGTCCTCAGGCGGTGGACCAGCTCGCTCTCATCCTCACTTCCTAATGAGATTTAATGCTGAGTTGTGCAGCTAACACACACACACACACACACACACACACACACTGGGTTCATCCACCATCTTAATAATAACTTCCTGCCTTAATCCAGCTGCTCTCTACTGCTACTGATGAACTTATTCTGTCTCTTCAAAATAAAACTGACTGAACCTTCAGCCTTTACGTTCCCGTACAATAAAACTGCTTTGTCAATTACATTTTGAGAGTCAGCGTGTCCCATGTGTAATGTACAAATTTTAATCCAAACCATCATCTTTTACTAAACCTAACCAAGTAGTTTTGTTGCCTAAACCTAAATGTAATTTAGAACGCAGTTTCGAAACAGAAAAAGCCTCACAAGCGGTTGTTAAGTAAGGGATAATGTACAGCGAGCCGGTCATTGTTGTGAAAGAAACCGCAACAGGGCGATGCAGACGTTCTATCCCGGACGAGCCCCCATTTTTTACGCCCCACTCTTGGGCAGCCCTATCGGGTCTCTCATCGCCCTGAAGGTGATTCGTTCACAACAATGACCCGCTAGCTGTACATTATCCCGCTTATTACACGGCTACTTACTGAAGAAATCAATATTTTGACACAAAAACGGTCCTCCAGAGTCCGATATCAGAGCTGCGCCCATAGCAACGGTCTGTTATACAGAAATTACAGACCGCAGAACGCCGTGATTGACCAATCAGAATCGAGTATTCAACACAGCCGTGTAATAAAACTCTACGTTGATATTAGGGCTGTCAATCGATTAAAATATTTAATCATGATTAATCGCAATAGCACATTTTTTATCTTTTCAAAATGTACCTTAAAGTGAGATTTGTCAAGTATTTAGTACTCTTATCAACATGGGAGTGGAGAAATATGCTGCTTTATGCAAATTAATGTATATATTTATTATTGTAAATCAATTAACAACACAAAACAATGACAGATATTGTCCAGAAACCCTCCCAGGTACTGCATTTAGCATAAAAATACAACGTCTCTTTGCTTCTATAACGGGTTGGTCAGACAAGTGGAGTAAAAAAGTACAATATTTCCCTCTGAGATGTAGTGGAGTTGAAGTATAAAGTGGTATAAAATGGAAATACTCAAGTAAAGTGCAAGTACCTCCAAATTGTACTTAAGTACAGTACTTGAGTAAGTGTACTTAGTTTCATTCCATCACTGTACATCAGGCTTTGGATCATTTTGTTGATACTACCAGACCAGATTTATCCTTTAATCTGACAGCCAGAAAACAGGATATTTCCGCGGTCATGCTGTAATCTAGTCTAAAGATTTGTGATGACATCGTCCCTCCGACTGCAGGAAGGATTCACTCCAACAGCAGAGAGAGAGAGAGAAAAAGAAACAGACGTACAGTAAGAGAGGAAAGAGAGGAAAGAGTGGCAGAAAAACAGAGTTTGACAGCTGAGCTTCAGGGATCTACCCCGAGGACCTGAGTCAGCTACCACACACACACACACACACACACACACACACACACACACACACTCCCAGAGTCTGGTATCACCACAGGGGGTTGACAAAAACCCGTCATGACACACCCATTGACTCTGAATGGGCTTTGAAGCGGAACCATGCTGTCTGCACACACACACACACACACACACACACACACACTGAAGAAGAGTGCTGACAGTTCTGACTTCTTCTTCTTCTGCTGTCACAAGTTTATCTCAACAACAACTTCACAGAGAGAGGAAGAGAGGAAGGATAAAGAGGTAGAGGTAGAGAGAGAGGAAGAGTACTGTACTTAAGTACAAATATAATGTATTTGTACAAAGCTGAAAACAGGCTGACTTTTTAAAGATACGAGTTTCTCACAGGGCAGCGACGCTACAAACAATATGATGATCTTATAGACCATGATGCATTGCTGCAGATTAAACTAGCCAACAGAATATAAAGGAGGTAAAATAAACATTAATGCAGTAGTGATATTAATCCACAAACATCAGATATATAAAAGGAAAACACTGCAGCCCGTTTGCACAAAAAGGTGTATGAATCCCACAATAATGCACGAGGAATTTAGCGTGCAATACGAACGCCTTTCTTGCTTTTTCGTGTCATTTATACGCCATGTCGTCTGTACTGAGTCCAGTGTAAATGCATCTGCATAAATATGCTACGCTCAGAGTTAGAGATGTAGAATAAAAAACAAGAAAGACTTCTTATGGCTGTCGGGAGGGGAGGTGGATCGGTCCAACAAACACAGGACTTTCAGGAGACCGCTGTTTTGTTTTTTAAGTTAAGTTTGTGATGTTTTTTCTGTACTTATTTGACTTATTAGTACTTATTTTAAGCCCAACCATGATGTTTTTCCTTAACCTAACTAAGTAGTGTTGTTGCCTAAACATAACTGCAGACGTCACCGTAGTTTAGTTGCGTGGCGTGAAAATGGAACGCTAAAATGCGTCCTCATGACACGTGTAATGTCGTGGTATTTATACGCCTTTCCGCGACACCGGGTTGAATTTTACTTATCAATATTTTTACTTTAAATACTTTAAGTACATTTTGCTGATACATACTTCTGAACGCAGGACTTTTACTTGTAGTTGAGTATTTCCACAGTGTGGTATTAGTACTTTTACTGCAGTAAAGGATTTGAACACTTCTTCCATCACTGATCACTGAATTAAACACCCTTGTCTCCTAAAAATTACATTTATATGAACTCATCTGTTTTGCAGGTTTTGAAACAGAACAGGTGTTTGGATTATTAAGATTATTATGTTTCTATTATGTGTCTCAACTCCATCCAGCTCCTGATATTCATCCTGTTGTCTGCTGTGTTTTCCTCTCTCCCCTCTCTCCTCCCCCACCGGCACACTCACCTGCTTCCCATTTCCTTAATCAGCCTCCCAGTATAAAACACCGGACCGACTGCTTCATGTCCCTTAACCATTAAAGCATTAATCAACGCTGAAGTTTCCAAGCAGGTGGAAATAAAATAAAATACGTTGCCAGTGAACATTTCACAACTTTGCAGAGAAGTTCATTAAAGGGATTTGGGTTTTTTTATTAGGTTTTTATATCATTCTATATCTTTCCGGTGGTGTTCCTTATCAAATCCTTATCAAATCCTTATCAAATCCAAACATTTACGTTTTGGTCAAAGTATGTTTTAGCATCAAAATGCTATTTTCCCTTCAAGCCCTTCTACAAACTTTTCCCCACATGGTGACCTGACGTAGGTTTCTGCATGATGACGCTGCTACAGTCCAGATCAGAAAGTCACACAATAACACAAACTAACTTGATTGTTAAGATTGTTTGAGGAAATACTTCTCAGACATCAGGCCGTGATATTAGAGGATCTTTTGGGACAAACAGATGCTCAGCGCTATGATTCAAGTGTGAAATGTTCCATGAGAGGAATAAACTGGAGAAGAAAAGACAGACACTTTCAGGCACACTGAGTCCTGAAGGTAATAAAAAGCCTTTAATATTTAATGGCCGCCTCCCACACGTTTCATGTAGGTGTCAGGATGAAGCACTCAGGACTGGGAAGGCTCTTGTTTTTGTCCAGTGGCCCTTGACTCCTCAGAGCTGCTTTTAGTAATTGATTCTGACATTTTACATTATTTCATGTTGCATGTTACAGTTCGTTGTGTCGTAACCGCTCTCTGACCTGCTGAGAGACGTTAGCTCTGATCACACTCTTTGTTTGGGAGGCGTGCACTTATACAGTTTATTGATTACAGCTCACTCATTTCTCTACAGAGGCTGAATACGCATATTGTGAGTTACTAAAGATCCAAATATCATCAACAAAAACCAAGATAGTGACAGCCAAAAACCAAGATGGCGACGGCGAAGGATGCAGATAAACAAAAACCATATCAATCAACTTATCAATCAATTTGGGATTGACAGGATCGTCCAATCATGTGATCTTAAATGTGGTGGTGGGCGGGGCCACGGTTGAGTTTTATACGTGGTTCAGAACTTTAACAGAAAGTTATTTTATCTTTGCTTCTCTTCTTTTTTTTGCAGCATTTTTTTAGTTGTTTTGGGGAAACGGCTCTGTGCATCTGAGGTCACGACCACGGCTGTCACACAGCGGAGAGATGAGTGTGTGTGTGTGTGTGTGTGTGTGTGTGTGTGTGTGTGTGTGTGTGTGTGTGTGTGTGTGTGTGTGTGTGTGTGCCAGATATAAAAGAAAGTGAGTTTAAGGTCATAAAGGTTATGCAAAATTTAAACTCCATTTACAGTGCTGCTGTACTGTCACGGAGAGTAAACACACAGTAAACATACACACACACACACACACACACACACACACACACACACACACACACACACACACACACAAACACATACACACACACACACACGCAGACCTTTTAGCCGCTGCTGTAAAGACCAGATATCGGGGCTGACAGCTTAAAAAGGTTTCAGTGTCGGCGGCAATACGAGACCAAGTTACACCTTCAGAAACCCACTGGAGTGAACACACATTTACACACACACACACACACACACACACACACACACACACACACACACACTCACAGGATTACAGTCTCAGCAGTGTGACAGCTGTGGTCAACTCTCTGAGCGGTTTCATAAAAAACACAAAAAACTGCATCCGTGGCATAAAAACAGACACAACTACACTTTGCTGCGTCAGAGCAGAACCGCTCAGATCCTCCGAGTCCTTTAAAGAGAAGAGACGTGTTGTGGAGAACAGGACTCGTCTGGACTCAAGGTGGATTTAGACGTTATTGTTGAAGCCTGACGGCGGCGCTCCTCACGGCTTTACCAACTTTGATCCATCCTGAACTGACCCTTAATGTGATGTCACAGCTGGAAACTCTAATGATCAGCAGCTAGTTCACAGTGTGGATGAAAACTCAGAGGAGAAGGATTCATCCTCTGGGAATCATGAATATCTGAACCATAGACTGTATATAAGAAGTGGACGTAGACACCGTGACGTCACCCATCGGTTTCTGGACTACAGTTTTGAAGCCTCAAGTTCGGCATTTTGGCCATCACCATCTTGGTTTTTGGTCGTCCACATTTTGCTTTTTGGTTGTCAGCATCTTGGTTTTTAATTGTCGCCATCTCGGTTTTTGGCTGTCATTGGTCGTACAGATTTTTAGGCAATCAAAGGTCAATCACAAGGTAGCCCCGCCCTAAAGCATCCCCTGCTTTATGGTCTATCTGACTCTAAATGGGACCATAATTTACTAAATGAACATCATGCTGTATTGAAGAAGACTTGAAACTAGTGATTGAGACCATAAACTCATGTTTACAATGTTTACTGAGGTAATAAATCAAGAGAGAAGTAGGCTCATTTTCTCATAGACTTCTGTTCAATCAGACTTCTTTTAAGATGCATTTCTACACCTGTTCAATAAACAACGAAGCATGTTGTTAAACTGGTATATTATATCATGTGTGAGGCTCCATATGAAGCATGAATCTGTCCAACAACAAACAGCATCAGGATACATCTGAAGGAAAATAAATCAGTTTCCTTGGAAACCAGGCAAATGTGACATCTGCAGAAAAGAAAATCTCCCACTCGTTTCTCTTCCCTGAGCTTCACATCCTGAAATCACCAACATCTCAGGCAGCCAAGTGGAACTTCAGAGGTCAGAGGTCACAGCGGCCAACATCAAACCTACTGTGTTTTCTCCAACTGACCATTAAAACCAAAGGATGGTGTTTTCTGTGGAGGCTGGAGATGGCTAAAAGAGAAATATTTTTTTTTAGGGGAATTAGGGATATATTCCTTTAAAGGTGCACCAATGACATCTTCTGTTAACATTGAATCTAATGTCATACTGCTTCAGCAACTCTGTGGAGCTTTTTCGCCACCAAGCTTTGGTTTTACGGCTCATTTACCGTAACATTTAGCATCTAAAGGAGGTGGTGGAGACCAAAAACAGAGCTAAAAGAGAGAGGATAGTGGTCTTAGATTCATCCGGTGGACACAAACACCACTCCAAATGAGATAATGTATGTTTGCTAGCATGTTAGCCGTAAGTTTGTCAGTTTATTATGGAGTTCTTCTGGCCAAACATATCAATCAATGCAGCTTTGAATAATCACAAATGATCAATTAGTAATCAGTTATAAGTATTCATGGAAAAAGTTTCTAATTCGAGTCTCCGCAGTGAAGTTTTAATGAGGACGCCTGAAGAAGTCACTCTTATTTCACCAGATTTCTCCCACACAGACTGAAATATTTTAAGAGCTGGTGGCTGAATTAATGTGATGACTGATCATTAAGTTGGATTGTTCAGTGTAGGCGTCCACTTTACAGTCATTCGTGTTGGAGCGGAAAACTACCAGAGCTGAAGTATAGCACAGTACATGCGGTAGATGTACATTTTGGGTGAACTGTTCCTTTGAAGACACACAGCCAAACCAATATACCGAATACCGAATGTGTAGAAAACAAGACACAAAACAGAGGAAACATCTCTGTGGGTAAATATAACCAGAAGTTGTTGGTGAAATATTAAAGCCGCTCTGATTCATGTTGTTGTTTCTGTAATCCTGCAGTCGTCTTTGTTGTCAGTGTACCGCAGGAGGTGTGTTTTCATCCCCCGTCAACATCCACCGAGATGAAGATTCTCTGAGTTTGTCCAAATAAAAGTCTCTGCTGGAACATCTTCACAAGAATCGGCTCCCTTATCACAGTCTTTTAGGAGACACAGCAACAACAAATCACAAGTTATTTTATTTGAGCCACGATTGTTAACCTGCCGTGTTATTGCACCCAGAGGTGAAGCGGTAAATAACGAAGCTGAAACACTTCAAATATTCAACCACACTCCCATCCCCATAAAAACTAGAGGTATACCAGGCTCCAAGCAGCCAACACATGTACATTATTTGTGCCTCATTCACAAGTGATGAAGTGTCTCCGAGTTTAGATTCTGTTCTCTACAGCACAATGACAACCGAAAAGACACCAAATAAAATGTATTTAGTATTTTTGTCTCACTTTTTGTACACTTTGGGTCTCTTAGAGGTAATTTTGCGTCTTTTTGTTGTCGTTTCGTGTCTCTTTGTGGCCTATTGCATCTTTGTTGTCTTTTCACTGTTTTGGGGTTGTCTCTCTGTGGTAATTTTGCGTCTGTGTCGTATTTTGCGTCTTTGTGGTCGTTTTGTGTCTCTTTGTAAACATTTTGTGTGTCTTTGCAGACGTTTTGTGGTAATTTCTTTTCTCTTTGTGGTTGTTTTGTATCTCTTTGTGGTTGTTTTGCATTTCTTTTGTTGTAGTTTTGCATCTCCTTGTGTTTGTTTTGCTTCTCCTTGTATTTGTTTTGTGTTTCTTTGTGGTCGTTTTGCATCTCTTTGTGTTTTTCTTCGTTTCTTTGTTGTTGTTTTGCAGCTGTTTGTGGTTCTTTTGTGTTTCTTTATGGTTGTTCTGCTGTTTCTTTGTGGTTATTTTGCTTCTCTTTGTGGTTGTTTTGCATCTCTTTTGGGTCATTGTTTGTCTCTGTAGTCGTTTGTGTCTCTTTGTGGTCGTTTTGCACCTCTTTGCAGTCATTTTGTGTTCCTTTAGGGCTGTATTGTGTCTCTGCAGTCGGCTTGTGGTTCTTATTTACGTGACATTTTGCAGGTGAAGCCCTTTGTAATCCAGTAATCCATCCATGTGTACTCCGCTGCAGCAACAGTATAATTTATTGTAACTGTAGTTCTACAAAAAACAGTAAACAGAAACACCAGTTTTTACATCTGACATTTAGCAGCTGCCATGTTTGTTAAACAAACCGCCGTCTGAACCTGATGGTCTCCACAGTCTGTCTCCATTTAGGATTTATTGTGATAACTTTATGACTTAATTGCTAGTTGAGTGTGTCATTTAATCAGTTAGTTGAGCTAAGTGTCAGATATTTATTTTTAAAGTGCAGCATGTAGGAGCTGCCAGCAGGACTCCACTACTACACTCATTAACGTGTAGTACAGTTTGCAGAATATATAGCTGAATATTGCAAATGTTGCTCATTTATTGTTGATTTCTTGCATATGCAGCCTGGATTCATAATTTTAATTGCTATGACTGAATGAATTTTCTTCACCTTGACTAAATACTCTACCAGAAAAGCACTTTAACTACTAACTGAAATCATAAAATAAAGCTGCAGCGATCACACTTTACATCTTTAGAGAACAAGGTTTTACTCTCACTGTGTTTTAAAAGTACTTTGGTTTCACTGCTGTTTTTAAATCAGCTCATAAAAGAAGAAAGCCGTGCTAACAGTCGGCGCTATCAGAGACTTATTAGCTCAAAATCCACACACACACGTACTCACCCACACACGCACACTCACACACAGTCTGTGGATGTAATGAATAATTTATGTCGTATGAATGTTGTGGGTTGAACACAGTTAAATGTAAGAACAGCCTGCGGGGAAATCACAGCGTTACATTTCCTGTCTATCTGTCAGACTCTCGCTCCGATTCAAATGTGCTTTATTTGCATGGACGACTATTAGACACGACGTAAAGAAACACGAGGATAACGAGGACATGCAAACACTGCTTGTTGACACATTAATATTCAATGTTCAGAAACAAATTTATGCATGCAAACATACAGAAATATTTACATACTGTATGTAATCATGCACGTTCTATAAATACATCCACAAGGATGTTTTCTATGTTTGTGTTATTTCTGTATTTTCATCCGGTTTCATTCACAGAATGAACCAGGAAATATGATTTAATATCAGGCTGTCAAAGTTAACGAGATAATAACGTGTTGACGCAAATATGTTTTAACGCCACTAATTTCTTTAACGTATTAACAGATTTATGTACACATTTACAGACGTATTTACACATTTACAGATTTATGTACGCATTTACAGACGTATGTACGCATATACAGATTAATGTACGCATATACAGATTAATGTACGCATTTACAGACGTATTTACACATTTACAGACGTATGTACGCATATACAGATTAATGTACGCATATACAGATTAATGTACGCATATACAGATTAATGTACGCATATACAGGTTTATGTACGCATTTACAGATTTATGTACGTATTTACAGATGTGAAAAATGTAAAAAAATGTGCGTTTAATTTGCTATTAATTTGTGATTAATCACAATTAAAATATATATATATATAAGTACTCAGATCTTTATTTAAAAGTAATAATACAACAGTGTAGAAATACTGTGTCTTTTTGTAGTTTTTTGTGTCTCTTTGTGTTTTTTTGTGTCTTTTTATAGTCGTTTTTGTGCCTCTTTGAGGTTGATACAAGTAAAGTCTGCATTATAAAGTCAAAAAATAAATATATAAAACAGAATACACTTAAAGTACCAAAAGTAAAAGTACTCATTATGCAGAAGGATCCGTTCCTGTTTAAACCAGTCGCAGCCTCTCACACTGAAGCTCAACCAGGTGACGGAAGTGAAGTCTTGATGGTTCAGGATCCTCGTTCACCTGTTTCCACTTTCCCTCATCAGCCTGCAGCTGCTGGCTGAGTGGTGAACAGAGTTCAGCTAACTGAGCAGCACACAGTTTAAATGTAATGCATATATAATTTATATTTTGGTAAAAGTTTGAATTTCACAGCTCTCTCTCCTTTTTTTTTATTTTTGCAGTATAGCAGGAGATATTTTTTCTGCTCCACTAACTGGGTTCAGAACATTTTTATGAACTCCCAGAAAGTTTTTTGGTGAAATCATGAATTTTAAACTCACTTTTATCAAAATGAGAACATGTCACACGACTCTTCTCCAGTACAACATGTTTTATTCATGAAATGTTTGGTGTGTGTTGCCTTCATCAGGAGGGGAGAGGGTCTCTGCTCTACTGGTATACAGTCTGATGCCTTCAAATGAAACTCGTGAGCTCGTGTTGGGAAGTCTTGTTCACGATATGCTTGGCGTTACTGTCGGCGTCTAGCAGCCACAGAGGCTAACAGTTTAGCAAGCTAGCAAATGGGTAACGTAATGAAGGAAATACAAGAGGAAGAGGAAAAAGATGAGGCCATTGGAAATATCAACATTTTCCTCAGACTTACTATACAATTATGAAGAAAAACAATATACGACGAAAATTATATTAACTTATTATGCTCTGAAAAATGAACTTCCAAGGCCTCCGCCATTTCTGACAATGTCAACAAACACATCACAACTTTCAGAAACTTACGAGGTCGTGAATACCACAAGAGGGGGGGGCGTTCATACGGACTCTCATGAACACGGTAAACACGACCACATTCGAAGACAGCACTTGACTGAAGACAAAGATTAGTGAGGGATTATGGGAGATGTAGTTGTAGAGAAAAAAGGGAAGAAGAGAAATGAAAACAAAGAAGAAGAAGAAGCCAGATATGGTGACGGAGGAGGGGGGGGGGGGGGCGTGGAATTTCACTGGTATTGGCATCAACTCCTGAACTCAATGACTTCTAAAATGTGTAATTTATCGCTCTTCTGCTCTTCGTATATTTCATTCAAACTTTGCCGATAAAGTTTGGAGAAAAAATGTAGTAGCGTCCGAAATGCCAGAGAGCTTTCAATTTAAATGAATTAAATCGTATAAAATCAAACAACAGAGAAGTCCAAGGCAACGCATTCTCATCTCAGTGTTAGAGAATAAAGGAGGAGAAGCATTGTGGCGAGCTGTGAGGTACGGCGGCCCTCCGAGCTCCATCTGATTCATCATTTATAGAGCCGAACGAGTCGGTGACAACTCTGCAGTCATCTGCATCACTTCATCTCTCTGCAGGGGGACGGAGAAATAAAACCTCTGTTATATGCAGCCGACCTTGGACGAGGACTGCGGCACGAATCTGTCCTTACAGGAGATTTCACCGCAGGACTCTCAGTAAATACAGGAGAAGAGTCACAACAGATGCAGGTGTCAGAGGAACGCTTTCATTTCACACAGACAGATACACCAGAGTCTATAATAATCTGATCTGGGAACAGGAAGCTTTAATTGTGTTAGAAAAACCTGTTATAGAGAATATAACTCATTGAAGAAAGCTTAGTCAGTAGTTTGTCTTTCTTTAGGAATAATGTCTTTTATATTCAAACGTCATTCATTTAGCTGATATGCAGATTTTTGATTTGTTTCTCTGTTAAATGTTTGTGTCTCAGTTTTTTTTTTCCTTCTTTAATAAGACCTGCTGGAATCTGCAGCTTTCCTCATTATCTCATCTGCAGGGTTTCTGTCTTTCTCTTGACAGTTTTCACAGCTGGCGTCTTTATATTTAAGCAGTTTTCTGTCAAACAACTTCTCCTGTAGCTGCAGTTTTCCTTTTGTTGACGTTCGAGAAGTTAAAATCAAGTTTTTTTTGTATCAGGATTAAAAGTACGTCAAGCGTGCGCAGGCTTAATGCCCACACTATAAGAGATGTTTCAAATCTTACCAGATGTGTAAAATGTGATTAACCCCACACATAACAACGTGTTGTGTTAAATTTAACAGTTTGTTCCTAAAGGCTCTATTCCAAACCATCGTAAACCATCATAAACTTGCTCAAACTAAAACAGACATTAATATATTCTACTTTATTGTCATACAGACGCCAACAACTTAAAGTAAATAGATTGTATTTATTTTTGCATTTCTTTTTTATTTATTTATTAATGTTTGCATTATTTTTAAATGTATGTATTTATTTATGTGTTTAAGCATTTATTTATTTATTTATGCTTGATTTTCCCTTAACATTTCACCCCTTATTTGTTTCCCCAAACTTATTTATCTCTGTATTCTTTTCCTTATACATTTATTAATTTATTTATGTATTTTTTTAATGAATTTTTAAATTTGCATTTATTTTTATTTATGTATTTATTTTATTTATGTATTTATTTTTGCATTTATTTATTTATTTGTTTATTTAGGTCCTCCATTTCTGAGCTCCATCTTACTACTACTTTATGCTTCACGTTTAGCATTAGCTCATACATTAGCCGCGGCCGCCATGACGGCGGTGATTGTCCTTCCTACTTCAGTCAGCTTGGTTCTCTATTGGCTATCGGTCTTGAACATGTTTAATATTTACGATTTGTAATCGGTGCGTCCAGGACGGACTTCAGAGCCGATCGGGGGATGTAAAAAACACTCTTACACCACAGGAACATCTGGAAAGATCATCTTTAGATCCATCAAACAATCAGCTTGATTCTCATGTAGTGTGTACCCGACGTTAGAGATGTTCTAACTTTACCTCTGAGCGGTTACAGCCACACAGTCGTGTTTCCTCGTATGTGTTTCATTCTTTCTCTGTTATTCTCTCTAACAGATGTCAGTAATCAACACGTCAAACACGAAGTGTGACAGACGAACAGCTCTGAGCAGTTACATGTGACGGTTATGTTGCCTCGTACGTGTCTTTCCCTCAAACAGATGTCTTGAAACGCCAAGAGTGAGAGATGAACAGAGTGAGAGGAAAACCTGCAGAGAAAAAGGAATAAAAACACATCTGGATTTTTGCAGGTTAAAATGTGTACGGTGGAGAAAAACACACGTCTTCTTTTAGTGCATTGCTGTAGATATGAAAGTGTGTGTCGGCGTGTGTATGATGGTATTTCTGCTGGTTGCATCACTCCTCCACCACAGGAAGGTCTGATGGACACTTTGAATCCATGAAAGGACCCGTCTGTCTGTCTGTCTGTCTGTCTGTCTGTCCGTCTGTCTGTCTGTCTGTCTGTCTGTCCATCCGTCCGTCTGTCCGTCCGTCCGTCTGTCTGTCAGTCACTTGTTCAGGGTTCTTATATCCTCACAACATTAACCCCAATGCTGTCTTGTCCCTCAGTGTCAAACACATGAAATAAAACACATGTACTGTTGAGTATGGAGAACAGAACCTGCCAAAATAAAAAATATATGAATAAATAAATAACTGACTCAATAAATAAATAAATAAATATGTCATTAAATATAGCAAAAATATATTAAAAATAAATGTGGTAATTAATTTATTGAAAACAATGTGACATAAATTGATTTATTTTTTGATTTGCTTTTTTATTTAATTACCTTTTTATTAATTCCCTTATATATTTACTCTTCTATTAAATTTCCAGTTTTATCTATTTATTCATTTTTGTATTTATTTTTAAATTTATTTATTTATTTATTTTTGCATATATTTTTTATGAACTTTTAGAAGTATTTATCTATTTTGTATGTATTTATTTTTGCATTTATTCTTTTGTTTATTTTTAAATGTATGTATTTATTTGTGTGTTTAAGCATTTATTTATTTATTTATTTTTTACTTTTAATTAATTTAATTTTAAATAAATAAATAAATGCTTAAACACATAAACGAATACATTTAAAATAAATATAAAAAAGAAAAAAAAGAAATGCAAAAAGAAATAAATAAACAAGAAATTAAACAATTAATAAAAATAAATACAATTTATGTCACATTTGATCAAATAATTACTACATTAATTGACTACATTTATTTTTAATATTATTTTTGCCACTTTAAATGGCATATTTATTTATTTATTGAGTCATTTATTTATTTATTTTTTATTTTGGCAGGTTCCGTCCACCATGTTTGCTGTCAAACATGTTTTCATTACCAATCTGAGGACGAATTTAAAGTCAAATTTAGGTTCATTTTAAAATGTTCCTATCCTGAACACGCTGCAGCAGAATGAGAGCTTCAAACCCTCCTGCAGGAATCATTTTTCTTTGCCGCATGCAGTTACAGACGCCTGCTTTGCAAGTTCAAAGGAACGTTTCAATCACCGCCGAGAAGAAGTAAGACAGTACACATAAGGAAACGTAACCTCCAAAGAGCTGAGGCAGACCTGCTTCCATAAAATGTGTATGAGTCACACAAAAGAAAAAGTTTTTTCTCTGTGAATTTGAAGAAAAATAACGTTATTGTTTTTACAAGTTCTTGTTCAGTCTGATCTTCTATATTTCATTGCTGTTGTCGCCGTCTTGGTTTTGTTTTGTCGCTGTTATTTTGGTGCTTTCTGTGTTGGTTTTTGTGAGAAACAAAGAGTGAGAATGTGATTCACCTCCTGCTGGAGCGTCACATCAGTGGAGCTGCTGTCGATCAGCGGGGAGTCTCCGGGTTTCCAGTGTTTCTCGCCTTTTGTCCTCCACGTTACATCTGATTACAGCATGAGCTCAAGTGCAACAAGAGCCCGTCATCCTCATTTCACTGCTGCAGTAAAACTCAGTTCATTACAGGTGTATTGCTGGCAGGTTGCACTTTAGCAGCAGGATCTCTCATCACTTCACTGTTTCCTCACTGAATGTTCAGAAATGAGCACAAAATGTTACAGAAAGAACAGCACTTCAATGCAAGACATCATCTAAGACGTGTTGATGTCTGGACACAATTTCATGGCAATCTATCCACCATTAGTCTGTTGAAAAACCAACCAAATATCGGCCTTAAGGTTTCAGGACAGGGGGCTACCTCCGGGTCTGAAAAGTGAAGCCAATGCTGCAGTGCCTGAAAACCAACACATGTTAGTATGTGTCTCAATATTTTCTGACTTCCTGTCTGTGGCTCTCTTCTCCAAGCTCATTGGTTCCTACTGAAGACGTATCTCTTTAAAAACACAAATATATAGTCAGAAACAGTTCAGAAATGAGACGTGCACCGGGAATCAGCTTCCTGCATCTGTGCCACGATGGTTTCACCGTTGCCCCGCCCCTTTAGGAGACGAGCGGCATGAGTTAACGTATCATCATACAACGGTTCGTATGATATCTTCCAAAAAAGTTATCCCTCCTTTTTTGTGCGTTTTCCTACAAATGTCCAGCAACACGTGTCAATTTCCGCTCATTAAATGCTTTCAGTCTTTTCAAAATAAACTTCCGTCTTCACAGGAATTTCCTTAGGTTTATGCAATAAAACTACTTGGTTAGGTTTAGGAAAAGATGGTGGTTTAGCTTAAAATAACTCTGGAAGTGGTGTTACTGAATTACGGAAGCTACGTGACAAATAAATCAACGTTGACTTCTGGTTTCACCTGCGACACGAACAGCGGTCTCCTGGGCGAAAGTCTGGTATTTTTTGGACCCACCGCCCACTTTTTATATTTCCTGGTTCACGATTACGTGAATTGCACAAAAATTGATTTTGTGGGATATATACACAAATTACAGTGCATTACTTTTCGTAGATTTAGCTACAAACGGTGTCTGAGACCAGCCTGGCTGAGTCTATTAACTCCACTGGGAGAAGTGAATGTGAACACAGATTATGACTGATTCTTTACAATATATTATAAAGAATCTCTGATATAGTTTTTATCAGTAATTTCCTAAAACAGCTCCTCACTGTAGTTATCAAACAAACAGGAGGAAATAGTGCATTTGTTGGGGACTATTTTCAGTGGCGGATTAATCCACATATGGTGCTCTATTGAGTGTAGTGGCAGCAGGACGATGTCTGTGGGATTGAATCATGGTGATGAAGGAAGATGTCATCCATAACGGAAAAAGAGATGTCAGGCTACGATACTCTGTTTTCCTCCGTCTCTCTCCTGGTGATGCATTAACGTTGCAGTTTGCAGCTTCGTGTGAATTCATCCTGTTAATGTGACACATTTAAACATACTTCTAACAGGTTTGTGTGAATTATCCGCATATTAGAAGCGACAGCTGAGATAAATGTTTCATCGATGACGGCGACAGATTAATCAGGAACAGACGGATTAAGACACGTGAATCACAACAGGGTTATTTTAATCACTCTGTGTGTTCACGCTGCAGCGATATGACTATCGATCTGTGTGATCGATGAGTGTGACCTTTACACATGTTGCATGATGGGACGGTTCATCCATGTCAGGACTGATTCTGTGTACGAGTTGATCTGGTTAAACTGCATCCTGCTGCGAGTTACATGGGAGGTTTTATCTCATTATGATACTATTAATTAATCCTGTTTAATCCTGTTAATCACTGTGAAGATAAATCCTCTTAATCTACCATCAGGATTAAACCTTTTCTCTTCTTTAAAATGATCAATTATTTAGAGTTAA
The DNA here is from genome assembly GCA_916701645.2 of Sebastolobus alascanus. Lineage (NCBI taxonomy): Eukaryota > Metazoa > Chordata > Actinopteri > Perciformes > Sebastidae > Sebastolobus > Sebastolobus alascanus. The sequence goes on along the minus strand of CAKAOJ020000012.1, from coordinate 946,905 downwards.
AGTCCATCGCACATAAGGAGGAAGGCTTTTTTAATCCTTACCACCAGGTTTCTAGGAAGGATTGTTTTAATATTTAAAGTTGGACTAAAGACACACTTTTTGTGTGGAAATATACACATTTATGGGGGCCTGAAGTTTAACTATGCTACATGACGTTTTCCCACTTTTTCAAAAAGCTCACATATGTCTGTGATTTAAGACATCCGTCCTTTTACAGCATTAAAGATTTAAGAGAAGCCGTTTTGCTATTTATTTTGTATTTCACTAGCAAGTTAAACTGCTTCGACTCGGAAAGTGAAAGCTAGTTAGCCAAATTATGAATTATTATTATTACACGGCTGTGAGGAATACTCGATTCTGATTGGTCAATCACAGCGGCCTGTGGTCTGTTATTTCTTTATAACAGACCGTTGCTATGTATAGCAGACCGCTGCTATGGGTGCAGTTCTGATGTCGGACATTTTTGTGTCAACTTATTGATTTCTTAAGTAAGTAGCCGTGTAATAAGCAGGATAATGTACAGGTAGCAGGTCATTGTTGTGAAAGAATCCCCTTCAGGGCGATGAGAGACATAATAGGGCTGCCCAAGAGTGGGGCGTAAAAAATGGGGGCTCGTCCGGGATAGAACATCAGCATCACCCTGTCGGGGTTTCTTTCACAACAATGACCAGCTCGCTGTACATTATCCCTTATATAAATGATGATGTATTACTATAGATTAAACCCAGCAGTATATAAAGTTCGTATGATATCTTATGAATAGTTATTCCTAATTTTTCATGTGCTTTCCTACGAATGTCCAGCGTCAATTTCTGCTCCGTTCTTTTCAAAATAAACTTCTGTCTTCACAGGAAACAACTTGGTTAGGTTTGGGAAAAGATTGCAGTTAACTTACCTAATTTTTGACAAATAAATCAACGTTGACTTCTGGTTTCACACGGGACACAAACGACGGTCTCCTGGGTGAAAGAAGCAGAAGTATGTTAGTCATGTCACTTTCTAGTATTATGATCTGTGCATTTGTTATACGCGCAAATGAAACGGCGGAGCTAGAAGACCGGCCTGCAGGTTCCCGGTCAGATACAACACCAACAGAGAGAGAGAGTTGTGATTATGACGCGGACGGTGTATCATCGTTGCTCCACCGTTGAAGGGGATGTGAATGAAGATGAGGGAAAAACAACCCGTATTTAGTGTTTTCAGTTTCATAGAGATGTTTTTCAGTTTTAAAGCCTGTTGTGACCTGTTGCCTTTTGGGAAAGTTTGGTGTTTGTACAGTGCAATACACAAGTGTTTGAAATGTGTCTTAGTTTTATAATGACAATAGGAGGCTATACCAAAGTAGTAGGCAAAATGCTAATTCAACCCTCAGCAGGAGGATTGCATCTTTGACACTTTGCACTACTGTCTGTTCGAAATAAATCAAAAGCATTTTTTTTTTCCCTGCTGTACCGAACTCACAGCGAACCATGACTCCTGTGTTCTGTTATACTTTCTATGTAAACCTGCTGCAAAGAGACACAAGTGTCAGACACGATAACACAGAGTCAGAAAAAAAGTTTGTCCAAAGAGTTGTTGAGAGACGGAAACCTGCTTTCATCGTCTCGCAGAAAATCAGAAAGTCAAAGTCGTGAACGACCTCCGTGGAGATGAAAAGCTTTGAGAAACGAGTTAAACAAGAGACACTTGAGGCAAATAGAAGGCCACACAGATGCATTGGGTAGAGGACGCCACTCTTACACTCTTACATGTGTTGTTTCAGCACAAAAACCCAAGGCTCTTATTTATCCACATATCCTCAGCATTCAACACTATTCAAACACTGAGATTTAATATAAATTGAAATCTCAGTGGTCGGATATTAGATTTCTTGATGATGAGGCCCCAGTGTGTCTCTACAGGCTGTATACTGTCTCCCATGATATCTTTTTATTCTCTCAGCTTTATAGTCTGTCACAACCACACTTCATTCTGTTGTAGTACTCTCATAATCGTACATGTGGAATTTGCACATTGCTTTACTACCTCATTTAATTTTATTTTAAAACAAAAATTGTAACTTGCTCACTTTGCTAATGTATATAGTATATCATTGGAAACTTGTAGTCATTCTTGTAGACAATCATTTCCTAATTTCGGATCATTGTCATCAGTGTACCTTAGACGTCGGGGAAGTTGGATTTAAACTTGTTCTTTGGAGACACAATAGAGCAGAAAACTTCCACAATCACCCAATCACTGCTGAATGTAGATTGCCAGTGGTATAGTGTGTCTGAACGCTGTCTGGCAGTAACCCCCACAGTCTGCGCCATCTTAAAACTCAGTCATCATGGAGGAAATGAAGCTATACTTCACCTTTGAAATGTGTTTCAAGCTTTGCAGAGTGATTCCTCCAGAGAAATTTAAAGAAAACCAGAGGCTGTTACCTTTAAAAAACTCCTTTTTTTAAAGTAACTTTGTTGTAGCTCCTTAAAGTGCCCCAAATTTCCTCCCAGGTTTTGAAAGCAATAACGGGGAGCCGAGCAGGAAATTTGGGGGATTTGTAGGGTCGCTGTCGGGCACAACAATAACAAACATGACTGAGTGTGAGTGTGTCTTTAAGATTTGATATTCATATTGTAGAAATTTACATGACAGAAGGACGAAGAACAGAAAGAGAAAGAGGGAGTCTGAGTGTCTCAACAGAGCAGAACTGACACCAATCTGTCAGACATCCCACACACACACACACACACACACACACACACATACACACACACACACACACACACGATAATGAACATGAAATGAAGACGAGGAGGAGGAACAGAACAGAGAGGAGGAAGGCGAGACGAATGGAGACAGTCTGTCATTCACGTGACAAATTATGTGTTTTCAGCCTCTGATTTTACTGCAGTACTCCCCCCCCCTCCCTCCCCTCTCAATTCAATTCAATATGCTTCATTGACACGAGTGGAACAGAGACGATAGTGCCAGAGCGTCAAGTAATAATGAGATGATACAGAAGAAGAAGGAACAATTCATCAAATAGCAGAAAACAATGAACAAAGGCGTGTGAATGACATGATCATGCAGAAGGAAAAAGCGTGCAATAAGAACGCTCTTCTTGCTTTAGGTGTGTCATTTTCACGTAGGTTGTTCTCATACACTGTTTGTAACTATACCTACGAAAAGTAATGAAGTAATTCATATTTATCCCACAAAATCAATTCCTATGCAATCGTGAACCAGGACTTATAAAGAGAAACAACGAGGTCGGGGTAGATGGGTGGGTCTAAAAACACACAGGAGGCCCAAAAGTCAAAGTTGATTTATTTGTAAAGTAACTTCTGTACTTAAGTGTTATTTTAACCCAAACCTTCTTTAACATAACTAATTAGTTTTATTTTGAAAAGACTGGAGCGGAAATTGACATGTGCGTCACGTGTTGCTGGACTTTCGTAAGAAAACGCACAAAAAAATATGTTGTTGAAAGTCGTGCTGAGCGTCACAAAGTAAGGGAAACTTCGTGTCTATGTACACGAATCAAAGAGATAAAAAATGTGTGACTATTTCACAAACTGCCGTGAGACTGTGTTGGGCGTAACCACTTCTGGTTTGGTGTAGCCACTTCTGGTTTGGTATAACCACTTCTGGTTTGGCGTAACCACTTCTGGTTTGGTATAACCACTTCTGGTTTGGTATAACCACTTCTGGTTTGGCGTAACCACTTCTGGTTTGGTATAACCACTTCTGGTTTGGCGTAACCACTTCTGGTTTGGTATAACCACTTCTGGTTTGGGCGTAACCACTTCTGGTTGGGCGTAACCACTTCTGGTTTGGTATAACCACTTCTGGTTTGGTATAACCACTTCTGGTTTGGCGTAACCACTTCTGGTTTGGTATAACCACTTCTGGTTTGGCGTAACCACTTCTGGTTTGGTATAACCACTTCTGGTTTGGGCGTAACCACTTCTGGTTGGGCCAGGAGGCCGCTGTTCGTGTCCCGTGTGTACCCAAAAGTCAAAGTTGATTTATTTGTCAAGTAACTTCTGTACTTAAGTGTTATTTTAACCCAAACCTTCTTTAACATAACTAATTAGTTTTATTTTGTAAAAGACTGGAGCGGAAATTGACATGTGCGTCACGTGTTGCTGGATTTTCGTAAGAAAACGCACAAAAAAATACGTTTTGAAAGTCGTGCTGAGCGTCACAAAAAAGGGAAACTTTGTGTCTATGTACACGAATCAAAGAGTTAAAAAATGTGTGATTATTTCACAAACTGCCGTGAGACTGTGTGGGGCGTAACCACTTCTGGTTTGGCGTAACCACTTCTGGTTTGGCGTAACCACTTCCAGTGTGTCGTATCTTTTCCTAAATCTCACAAGGTCGTTTCCTGTGAAGACAGAAGTTTATTTTGAAAGGACTGGCCCAACCATGAAGTTTTTCCTAAACCTTACTAAGAGGTTTTGTTGCCTGATCCTAACTGCAGATGTTACCGTAGTTTAATCACGTGGCGTACAGATGACATGTAGAAAGGCCAAAATGTGTACTCATGACATGCGGAATATCTATGTAATATTGTAATATCGTGGTATTGATACGCCTTCCTGTGAGACCGGGTTGATCACACGCTTTGGCGTGATGTCAGGTTTCCCTCCCTCAGACTTTCTCCCTCCCTCTCTCCTCCAGGTTTTTCAGTCTTCAGAGTTTCAGTCTCTCCCTCCATCAGTGTTCAGGTCTTCCCTCTGTCTTGTTTGTCTCATTGTTAACGGCGACAGGCTTCCACCTGCTCTGCGTTCACATGTAAACTCTGTATATCTGGGTGGAGGTGAGCGTCGCTGACAGCTCTCAGATGTAACGCAGCGTCTCGCTGTTGATATGAATATCACTTCAATTTATTAAGAAACTGTGTGGGAGAAAGACATAAAACAGAACAGCGAGTCCAGATCACAGATGAACAGCAGGGGCGTCGTCATGTGGTTAAAAGTGCCATATTTAGATGCAAATCCAACACAGTATGCACATAAATATATAATATATATGCAGTGAAATAAATAACAAGGTGAAGCTTGTTTCTCTTCTTGAGAGTCAACTCTTCCTGCAGATGTTTTACACTGAAGGCCTCCAGGGAACAAACTGATTCTGCCCTCTGAAATGCTTTTAATGTGAAACAGGAAGTCTCTAATAATAGCTTTTCACAAATTAAAGCACTGTTCAGGTAAATAAACGTGTCACCTAATAATTGAGAATTGATGGTAAGTCATATATAATAATAATCATAACAAAACATAACAATTTTGTCATAATCTCTGCATAAACATGGCTGCGGGTTACAAAGTGCTTTACAATACGACAAATTGAAACAAGATAAAAACAAAAAATAAAAAGTTAGAACAATAATCAATAAGTAGATCAATTAGACAATTTTTTTTTTGCCATAACTCAAGAATTCATAAGCTAATTGTGACAATTTCACACAAATGTCTAACAGGATAAAATGATGAAGTGATGACATTTTGGACAGACATGGATGTAAACTTCAACTTGACTGGTTGGCGGAGGCATACAACCGGGTAATTCTAATTTATATTTTAATTTATATTTAAAACAGAAGTGAAAGTGACGGAGAAACAATTAAAAAATGTACCAGAGATTGGATGGAGAAGGTGTTAGAGAGAGACGGAGGAAGAGGAGCCCCAGATGCCGAGCTCTGCTCAGCTCCACCCGGCTCCCGTTGCCCTGAAGGCGGCAGCAGAAGGACAAACCCAACGCACCATCTGAGCCCAGAGCAGCCGTGGGGCGCTTCATTTACGCTACAGAGCCTCCCTGTTTAACCCAGCACAACACCCCGCAGCATGCACCCACCCACACACATACAGTGGTTTACATGGCTTGTGAGGGCTCTGCATTGAAATCCATTTATGGAAATAAAAAAACACATAAAAACCAGATGTTTTGTGTGTCAGGCCAGTTTAAGGTACCTGAAAACAAAACAAATAAAATCAACATCTGGATCTTTTCCCCGTATTGGTCTAAGATCGACCTTCTATGCTGCTTGTCTCAAATTGCTCCACAGTTCAGTAGCGAGTCAATCGCTGTACAGTAAATTGGATTTCTTGCGCTGATGAGGTCACTGATTGAATGAAAACTGGGACAATTACCTGAGACACATTTCACAGGCTGCACATGGTCAAACGTGACTAAAGAGACGTTACAAATAAATAAATAATATTAAACTGTTTAACATACAGAGCAAGACTCTCTGTTCCTCTCTCTGTATATATGAAGTGGACGTAGTCACCATGACGCCCCCCATTGGTTTGTAGACTACTGCTTTGAAGCCTCAAGTTCGGCACATGGATGTATAAAGAGAACTGGATACCACGTTGGATACGGGGCTCCATTCATTCCTATGAAACTTGCTCACTGGCACATGAAGCAAAAAAAATCTTGGTTTTTGGCCGTCACCATCTTGGTTTTTGGCCGTCAACATCTTGGTTTTTGGCCGTCACCATCTTGGTTTTTTGCCGTCATCATCTTGGTTTTTGGCCATCGCCATCTTGGTTTTTGGTCGTCACCATCTTGGTTTTTGGCCGTCACCATCTTGGTTTTTGGCCGTCTCCATTTTGGTTTTTGGCCGTCGCCATCTTGTTTTTTTGCAGCCGGAAGTGACCTGAGAGTACAACCGAACACTAAATAAGACATTTTTAGGCGCCCAAAATGTTACAATTAACTTTGATGAACTGAAAACACACGTTGTAAAACGAAAACATGGACAACTCCCAGACTGGACAACGCCATGGTAGCGACCTGTCAATCACAAGGTAGCCCCGCCCTAAAGCATCCCCTGCTTTATGGTCTATCTGACTCTAAATGGGACCATAATTTACTAAATGAACATCATGCTGTATTGAAGAAGACTTGAAACTAGTGATTGAGACCATAAACTCATGTTTACAATGTTTACTGAGGTAATAAATCAAGTGAGAAGTAGGCTCATTTTCTCATAGACTTCTATTCAATCAGACTTCTTTTAGCAATCAGAGGAGTCGCCCCCTGCTGGCTGTTAGAAAGAATGCAAGTTTAATGCAGTTAAGCATTGACTTCACTTTTCAGACGCGAACATTGCCGTCTAGTGAAAGCAAAATAAACACCTGCAATAAAGAATAAATATCACACTTTGTCTTCTTCACCTCATTATTGCACTAAACTGGAATGGGCTCACTGCTGCCTTCCTGTGGACAATGGGGGAACAACGAGTACTATATCATGAGCACCTACACCATAAAAATAGCCGAAAATAATGTTTACTTTTAATCCTCGGTTGATGGACCACCTCTGAATAAATGTGTGTTTCACTTCACAGCTATAAAGTATGTCAGTGTTAAAGTGTGTTTCTGTGTGTTCATATTAACGCTGCCTCTTATCCCTGAACTGAACAACAAACAGCCGTGAAAAAGTAATTAAAAGGAGCTGAAGGAGTTTGCCGCTCTGAGACAAATTCCTGTCCGAGGAAGAAAAAAACCCTCTTCATCACTGTCAGGAGAGGAGGAGGAGGAGGAGATGAAGGAGTAATACCGGTTTTATCACTGCCGGGAGAGGAGGAGAGGAAACAGTTCAGGAGGTGAAAAAGAAAAGTTTATTTTTTTAAAGAGAAAGTGAAGCAAGGAATTGAGGAGAAGGGATTAAAAGGAAGGGAGGTTTTATTAGTGTGTAAAGACGAGGAGATGGAGGAGAAGTACAAGTTTTATCACCGCCGAGGGAGGATTAAGAGAAAAGAGGAGGAGATAGAGGAGAATAACAGGTTTTTATCACATCGAGGAGAGGATAGGAAGGAGAGAGGAGAGGAAAGAGATTTAAAAAAAACGTGATGAGAAAAAGACTTCATGTTGAGAGGAAAACACTTCTGGAGAAAAGGAGGAAGAGGAGGAGAAGGGTATTGAGAGAAAGAGGAGGAAGAGGGGAGGAGGATGATAAGAGGAAGATAAAGGAGGAGCTAAGGAAACAAAGGAGGAGGAGGAGGAAAAAAGGAAGAGGAAAATACATCTGGAGAAAAGGAGGAAGAGGAGGAGAAGGGGATTGAGAGATGAGAGCACACTTCACATTATACAGAAGAGGGGAATAAAAAAGGAGGATGAAAAGGAGGAGGAGGAGAAAAAAGACGAAGAAAAACCTGAAGAGCAAGAAGACAAAAAGTTGCAAGAAAGAGAGGAAAACAGACACAAGAGAAGAAGAAGAGAGTGGTGAAGGAGAAGGACGAAGAAGAGGAGAAAAAGGAGCCTGCCACCTCAGCTCCTCAGCAGATGATCGATCAGCTGATCGATCGGAGCGATCGGAGCTCCTCACAGCACCGAGCCAGCTCATTGGCTAGCTGTCCTGATGATGACCTCATCGGTTGGCCGATCGATCGGCTCTATCGGGGCTCTGTCTGTCGATCGGCTGACGGCTGGATCGGGGATCGATTGGTTGGACTGGTCGCTCAGTTCCATCACTGTGATCAGATCAATGGACACCAACACAGGTTTCAGATGACTGACCACAGATCAGACCACTAACAACTAAAGTTAATGACTAGAGTTCTCTATGTCTAGTGGTCCAATGTAACAAGTACTTATACACATTTGTGGTACTTTACCTGAGAATTTCTGTTACATCCTGGCCTCCTGATTGGGTTATGATTTCATTGTTTCCATTTTTGAATTATTATTTCCTGTTTTATTTTGGTAATCTCACCTCTCCTCTAGTTTCAGAAACCCTCACTTCCTGTCCTCGTTAGAGTGTCGGCCTCCTCCCTGATTAGTCTCACCTGCCTCGTTAGTCTCACCTGCCTCGTTAGTCTCACCTGTCCCTGATCACCCTTCCTCCCCCGTGTGTTTTAGTCCTCGTCTGTTGTCTAAAGCCAAGTTCACTCTACACAACTTTCTGTCTGTAATCTGGAGTCTTAAATTGGTTGTTTTCACACTATATGACTGACCGGCGACAGGAGGTCAAACACTACAAGATCTTTCACCAGGAGGAATCCCCGATGACGTCTCCAAACTACGTTTTGTCAAGAAAAAACACAAGAAACACACGGTAAATGACGTGATACCATGTTGTTGTTGGCACGTGTTCACAAAATATGTCATATTTCCACCAGTTTCCATACAACTTTTTATTATTTATTCCTCTATAGGTGCAACAGCTGGACAACGACAAGAGTCCATGTGAACCCCCCCCCCCCCCCTTGTGGTATTCACGACCTCGTAAGTAGAAAGTTTCTGAAAGCTCCGAGCTCATGTGAGTCGTGACGTGTTTGTTGACGTTGTCAGAAATAACGGAGGCCACGGAAGTTAATTTTCGGTGCATAATAAGTGAATATATTGTAATTTTAGTCGTATATTGTTTTTCTTCGTAGTTATAATATGTCTGAGGAAAATGTTGATATTCCCAATGGCCTCATCTTTCTCCTCTGTCATTATACCTTTACATTTACTGCATTACGTTACCCGCTAGCTAGCTTGCTAAATTGTGAGCCTCTTTGCAATCTTGGTTTTTGGCTGTCGCCATCCTGGTTTTTGGCCGTCGCCATCTTGGTTTTTGGCCATCGCCATCTTGGTTTTTGGCCGTCGCCATCTTGGTTTTTGGCCGTCGCCAGGCCATTTTCTCATAGACTTCTATACAATCAGACTTCTTTTGTTTTATTATTTTCTCGAACTCTTTCAGTCCTGCTGGAGTCTGACTTTACAAGCTCACGTCTGTACTTATGTCTGTAGATAGATAGATAGATAGATAGATAGATAGATAGATAGATAGATAGATAGATAGATAGATAGATAGATAGATAGATACTTTATTGATCCTGAAGGAAATTTGTAGAGCTTTCTTCAAACTTCACTTTATTTAATCTGAATTCTAGAGAAGAACCCAAATCTGAGTGAATCCACTTTATCACATCAGTGAGAAATTGATCTGATTTTTATCAAGTTGATGCATCAAATTTACATAAAACTCTGTGTACTCATAACACACTAGTATACATGTGTGAGTGTTCTTGTATTTGTTTGTCTTGTTTTCTCGGAATTGTGCGTTTTGTGTCTGAGAGTGTGTGTGTGTGTGTGTGTGTGTGTGTGTGTGTGTGTGTGTGTGTGTGTGTGTGTGTGTTGATGTGTTGGTGTGTATATTGTGTGTGTGAGTGCATCTTATCAAGAGCTCATGAATTATTTAGGTCCATTTAAAACCCTTATCACTGTCCCCATGGCAACCAGCCCCACGGGGCAGATACATGCAAACACCCACACACACACAACATGCAATACAAACAACAACAAGAACACACTATGTACACCCACACACCCACACACACACACACACATATGTTGTTGTTGTCGTACTGAAGCTCCCAGTGGCCTCAGTTCAGTGTGTCCTCAGTCCAAGCTGGACATGTTGGACTCATGTTTTATTTAAATGTACTTCCACCACTGGGTATCAGCAGTACTAAGAAGTATCAGGTTATAATGGCTGCACTGTACACCTGCTTGAATATGATGATTCTATTGAGCTGATGATGATAAGTGATTGATAAGCATGAATTGATCAGCGGATGCAACTTCATCTTCAGTGCTCACAGATCTGTATTTCTTCCTGTCATCTGCTGATGTGTTTGTATTAATATAATCATTTTCTTGAATTCAGTCATCACTTCCTGTCATCTCACACACTCTGTCTTCATTCTTTGTCTCTACTGTCCTCTTTAATTCCTCCATTTGATCTGCCTCTGACTGTTTGCTGAGCTCAGCAGCTTCCAGCACACACACTTGTTTTAGTCACTTAGGAGGACACTGTATTGATTTGCTAAAACCCCGAAAGTCTTAACCCTTAAACATCCCTTCAAAGAAAGGAGGAAAATGTCTAAACTATGAAAGCAGCCCGTTCGCACGAAAAGGCGTATAAATGCCACAATATCGCGCAAGGTGGTTTAGCGTGCAATAGGTACTCCTTTCTTGATCTCCACGTGTCTTCTGTACGCCATGTATCCTGCACTGACTGCAATGTAAACACATCCGCGAATAAATGCTACGGTAAGAGTTAGTCAAGTTTGCGTGGCGCACAAATGACAAGCTAAAACTGATACGCGAAAAGCCGCATATAAATGACACCCGAAAAGCGGCGCACAAATGACACGTAAAAAGCAGTGCACAAATGACACAAGAAAAGCGGCGCACAAATGACACGAAGAGCGGCGCACAAATGACACGTAAAAAGCGGCGCACAAATGACACGTAAAAAGCAGTGCACAAATGACACAAGAAAAGCGACGCACAAATGACACGAAGAGCGGCGCACAAATGACACGTAAAAAGCGGCGCACAAATGACACACGAAAAGAAGTGTACAAACGACACGCAAAAAGCGGCACCCAAATGACATGTAAAAAGCGGCGCACAAATGACATGAAAAGCGCCGCTTACATGACATGCGAAAAGTGGCGCACAAATGACACATAAAAAACGGTGCACAAACGACACGCAAAAAGCGGAACCCAAATGACACGTAAAAAGCAGTGCACAAATGACACAAGAAAAGTGGCGCACAAATGACATGTAGAAAGCGGCGCACAAATGACACAAAAAGCGCAGCACAAATGACACGTAAAAAGCGGCGCACAAATGACACACGAAAAGTGGCGCACAAATGACATGTAGAAAGCGGCGCACAAATGACACAAAAAGCGCAGCACAAACGACACGCAAAAAGCGGCACCCAAATGACAGGCGAAAAGCGCCGTACAAATGACACAAGAAAAGCGGCGCACAAATGACACGTAAAATGCAACGTACAAATAACACGCGAAAAGTGGCATATTAATGACACACGAAAAGGCTAGAATGCGTCCTCATGACACATGGAATGTCGTGGTATTTATACGACTTCCTGTGACACCAGGTTAATGAAGGTGGTTCCTGAAGCTGGTTCCCACAAAGATAGAAGGACTAGACGACACACACTCACTCACAGTATAAAGTTAATAAGAGATGCAGTCGGGTAGTTTTATAACTCCTCTTAAAAGAGATTTACTGAGGCAGAGAGAGAATTAGAGATAGAATAACAGAGTTATCTCTTTTATTTCCCTCTACTCAAGTGTGTGTAGGTGTGTGTGTGTGTGTCTCAGACAGGAAATGCAGATAAATCAATCAGCCGTGTTTATTCAGCAACAATTGTTGAATTGGAGCTCCTTAACTAGTGAATAAAAACAATAAAACTCAATTAAAAGATAAAGTAAAAACAGAGAAGAAGCCACAAACACACATGAAAGCAGTAATATGGATAAAACAAAGGGAACATTGTGTGAAATAGAAGAATTAAAGAGGAAAACAAAGCATTAATAAACAAAGCAGCAGATCCTGGGAGGAAGTTAGAGTTAAACAGAAGTGTTGAGCTTGCATTTAAATTTTTTCCTGGTTTCAGCAGATCTGCAGAAAGAGAAGATCCTGACAGCAGCCTTCTCGTCACGATGTGTTCGGGGTCAAATTAAACTCAACTAACACACTAATGCCCTGCTAGCGCCCTCTACAGTCTGCTATCATAATTATACCTCAACATATAAAGAGGTTTCTCTACTGAAATAAAATGTATGTCCTGAGGGAAGTGCCTTAAACCTGCATTCTCTCTAACAGCCAGCAGGAGGCGACTCCTCTGGTTGTATAGAAGTCTATGAGAAAATGAGCCTACTTCTCTCTTGATTTATTACCTCAGTAAACATTGTAAACATGAGTTTATGGTCTCAATCTCTATTTTCAAGTCTTCTTCAATACAGCATGATGTTCATTTAGTAAATTATGGTCCCATTTAGAGTCAAATAGACCATAAAGCAGGGGATGCTTTAGGGCGGGGCTACCTTGTGATTGACAGGTCGCTACCACGGCGTTGTCCGGTCTGGGAGTTGTCCGTGTTTTCGTTTTAAAACTTGTTTTCAAGTTAATTATAACATTTTGGTCACTTAAAAACGTCTTATTCAGCTTAAGTTTGTACTTAGCCAAAAACCAAGATGGCAACGTCCCAAAACCAAGATGGCAACAGCCAAAAACCAAGATGACGACGGGCAGAAACCAAGATGGAAACAGTTAAAAACCAAGATGGCAACGTCCCAAAACCAAGATGACGACAGCCAAAAACCAAGATGGCGACTGCCAGAAACCAAGATGGAAACAGCCAAACACCAAGATGGCGATGGCCAAAAACCAAGATGGCGACAGCCAAAAACCAAGATGGTGACGGCCAAAAACCAAGATGGAAACAGCCAAAAACCAAGATGGCGACATCCAAAAACCAAGATGGCAACGGCCAAAATATCAAACTCAAGGCTTCAAAACGGCAGTCCACAAACCAATGGGTGTTGTCAAGGTGTGTGAGGTCATAAAACAAAGTATTGGACACATTAAAATGTTGACCTGATGGTTGTGCTAGATGAAGAGTCAGATCAACAAAGTTAATACAGATCATCCTGAGGTCAACATGAATGTCCAAAATATTTATAAGAAAATTGAAATAAATAGTTGCAGCTCTATCGTTAATATCTACTTCTGTTTGAAGCCTCGTTCAGTTTCAGCTGCTTAAAACACACAAAAACCCTGACAGGTGTGTGTGTTGTTAATTTATGAGCTCAGACTGACCTTTAATATCAGTAACGTAAAACACGCACACACACACACACGCACACACACACACACACACACACACGTGAGCTTGACCCTGTTTGGTCAAATTAAAGTCATAAATTGTGTTTCCATTAACGTCCTATTGACTGGTTTTAGTTTATTCCAGCAGAGGGGAGGTTCAATCCTTCAGCTGTTAAACAGCTGTTTGATGGAGAGGAAGAGGAGGAGAGGAAGAAATACTGGCGAAGGAGAGAGAAAGAAAGGAAGGAGAGTTTTTTTGAATATTCATCCTTCAATGTAATGACGATAAACTTTACCTCCATAAATCACTGTCCTCCAATCACACACACTGCAGTCTAATTTAGAGAGTGTTATCAGAGCAGCAGACGAGCTGTTGATCCAGCGACCTTTGGCAACGAGAAAAAACTGTCTCACTCTCTCTTTAAGTTTGACTGTCTGTCTCACACACACTAACTTCCTGTCTCTCCTGAGGAAAACACTTTGCTGAGTTGTGATAATGACGCCGTCTAACTCTCTCCAACTATCTTTAGGTTCTCCTCGGCTCTCTTCCATTTCAATTAAAATGCTTCTTCTCGTCTTCAATCATTGTGCCACCTCCTCCTCTCATTTACTATCTTCTTCCTTCTTTTCCTTTTCCTTTTCCTTTTCTACTTACTTAAAGGTCAAAAAGATGGCAATGGCCAAAAAACAAGATGTTGACTGCCAAAAACCAAGATGGCGAAAACAAAGATGGCGACTGCCAAAAACCGAGATGGCGAAAACAAAGACGGCGACTGCCAAAAACAAAGATTGCGAAAACAAAGATGGAGACTGCCAAAAACCAAGATGGCGACAGCCACAAACCAAGATGGCGATGGCCAAGATGGCAATTGACAAAAACCAAGATGGCGACGGCCAATAACCAAGATGGCGACGGCCAAAAATCAAGATGGCAACGGCCAAGAACCAAGATGGCGACGGCCAAAAATCAAGATGGTGACGGCAAAAAAACAAGATGGGGATGGCCAAGATGGCGACTGCCAAAAACCAAGATATTCCCTTGTGGATCAATAGTCTTACTGATATAATAATATCAATCTATTTGATTATATTTTGTTTTATTAATCAGAATCTGCAAAAAAAGTTATAAAATAAATGTAGTTCAGTAAAAAGTACAATATTTCCCTCTGAGATGTAGTAGAGAGGAGAGTAGTAGTAGAGTATAAAGTTGCATAAAATGGAAACACTCAAGTAAAATTGTACATAAGTTCAGTATTTGAGTAAATGTACTTATTTACTTTCCACCACTGTTTCCTAGAAACATCAACTTCACTAATGAGTTGTTTCTCTGGCTGAAAGTTTTCTCTCCACTTTGATGAAATATAGAAGAATAAGTGACTTTGTTTGTTGTAGATATTTTCTCTACGGGAGCATTAAACTCTGATCCTCCTCCTCCTCCTCCTCCTCTTCCTCCTTCTTTCTCTCTTCTTCATCTTATCGACTCCGTTCGGCTTCCTGACCTCGACAGGAAACTGACTGATCCTGGTTTCACAAGACAAATGGAAGAGTTATTTAAATTGATATATATGTGATAATATCACGTAATGAGTGATGTAATCTTGATGAAGCAGCGCGGCCCGGTTCTCCCGGTGTTTTAATGACCCGCCTCCCTATAGATCCTGAACCAACAGCCAGGAGCCTCATTGATCACGCCGCTACGAGCCGGCGGCCCGCTGCATTAGCATATTCATTTGAGCTGGCTTTACTGCAGAGAGACAGATGGAGGGAGGGAGGGAGGGCGGTCAGGAGGGA
Organism: Sebastolobus alascanus; assembly: GCA_916701645.2. NCBI lineage: Eukaryota > Metazoa > Chordata > Actinopteri > Perciformes > Sebastidae > Sebastolobus > Sebastolobus alascanus. The sequence continues at coordinate 931,474 of CAKAOJ020000012.1, read as the reverse complement.
AAGTGATGGAGAAAGAAGAGGCGGAGGAAGATGAGATAGTTTAATTTCTCAGTGAAATTACATTTAATACGGCGGAAGAATTAGATTTAAAGAGGAGCGACACGTTGAAACATTTCCATCTGTACGAGTGAACCGTCAGCTGTAATTCTACTGTGATACTGTTAATACTACGACTACTCAGCCAGTACGAGTACACACTGAACACGTCTGTACCGTAGCTGTAGTATATACAGTATATAAGCATTAAGATGACTTCAGTTATTACAGTAGCTACATCAGGCCTGTATGTGATAAAGTAGACAATTGTTTTATTTTTTTTACATTTATTATTCTTATTTTATCATTACCTGCAATATCGGCCATACCAGTAGACAATTATTAATTTCTACTTATTAAGGCTTTGCAAATATACTGTTTATATATCGGCTAGCAGCTAACTAACCACCCACAGATCATAGGGAGGTGTATGGTTATTTTGCAAATTCATACCATTCCCCACCATCCAATAGCTCCGACAACAAACAAGAACCATTTAATATCCCAAAGAACCAAATGACAAACATGTAGAACCATCCACTACATACCAGTTAAGAACCATTATTTTTCTGTGTGTAATGAGTGCTTACTTTTGGTACTTTAAGTATATTTTGATGCTAATACTTTTATGATATTACTTAAGTACAATATCTGACTTCCTCCATCTCTTCTGCTACCAAAGAGCCCGAATTATACTTATAATAATATCAACATTTTGATAGTTAAAAATGTTTTTTTTCCAAAAACAATAAAAAAGAATTATTTTTTAAAACGATCCAGCCTCTTCGAGACCCAACTTGACTGTTTATATTGACATTTAAAGCATATTTTTTGCTTGATTTCATCCATTACTGACTATTTGATCGTCGGGCCAATGCAACATGTATATCTACTTTAAATATATGATATGCAAAAGTTTATTATTTGTTAGGTTTAATAACAAAGTCTGAACCTCCCACTAAACATCCTCCACCATCCAGGTTTTCACAGCTCTGAACAAACAGGCAGAAAACAGATGGAAGCTTTAAATAAACCGATGAGGGTTTCGTTAAGAAAACACTGTTAATGAATCAGTATTGATAAGATCTGACGACTTCCTGATTGGATGAATTCTATCCTCAGGGATCAGATTTACTCTAGTCTCTCTCTATCTCTCTCTCAGTAACATTAATCAACGTTTTTTTTTAAGGAGGCTTTGACAAAGGTGCTCTGACTTTCACCCGACGGCTAATTAATAACACTGATGTCTTTAGTCCAACCTTAAAAGACCCTGAAAACCTGTTTTCCTCTAGAAGCGTCTTACTATAAACCATAAAAACAACATTTTCTGCAGAACAGTTTTGGTTATTTAAAGATCTCGTACAATCAAAATGTCTTTTTATTATTATGTTAAAGGCCCAGGCCGTATTGCTGGGCCTGCTGGAGGGAAGGGAGGCACGGGAGAACCAGAACCAGGACTGAGCGGGTCAGACTGTCAGACCCTGCTGCAGTAAAATGAGAGGTTTTCTAAAGGGAGTCTGGTGCTCGGGAACAATTCCAGTTTTGGCCACGGGGGGGCGGCAAAATCAACACAAAATGGAAGTTACGCTTATGCAAATCTCAGTGGGCGACCGCGCGCATGTGATTGGAGGATAGTATTACCCATAGAGTCCAGTAGAGAGCTCTGCAAGTGCTTATAGAACTAGGGTCACAATTTCGTAACCTTAGTTTCGGCCTTCAGACTCCACTAATGAAACCCAAAGGACCAGGCCTCTGTGTGTGTGTGTGTGTGTGTGTGTGTGTGTGTGTGTGTGTGTGTGTGTGTGTGTGTGTGTGTGTGTGTGTGTGTGTGTGTATTTGCGGGCATTAAACACACAAGGAAAATCTACTATTTATTTCCCCCAGACGAATCATGAAAGCTGCTTCAACTCTGAGCTTTTTGTTCACATGAGCCTGAGTGGGAGATAAGTGTGTGTGTATGTGTGTTGGCAGTCTATGTTTAGCCTGCAATTTTCATGACTTGTTACCGTGGCAACCCTCAGAGACAAGAGGTCAGGTATGACTGAGTCTCTCAGTAACCTGAGTTCTCACTTTAATCCTCCACAGGCTGCTTGTTGAACACAACATGTAGATGTTCATCTTGGTTTTTGGCCATCACCATCTTGGTTTTTGGCTGTTACCATCTTGGTTTTTGGCCTTCGCCATCTTGGTTTTTGGCCGTTACCATCTTGGTCTTTGGCCATTGACATCTTGGTTTTTGGCCGTCGCCATCTTGGTATTCGGCCGTCACCATCTTGGTTTTTGGCTGTTACCATTTTGGTTTTTGGCTGTTACCATTTTGTTTTTTGGCTGTTACCATCTTGGTTTTTGGCCGTTGCCATCTTGGTTTTTGGCCGTCACCATCTTGGTCTTTGGCCTTTGCCATCTTGTTTTTGGCAATTACCATCTTGGTTTTTGGCTGTCGCCATCTTGGTTTAAGGAACTTCAGCGCTGGCTTCACTTCTCCGATTAGACAGACAGATTTATCAGATAAAAACTAAAACTGAACAAAAGTCTAAATTAGTTCTTTTCATGCAGCACAAAACCTGAGACATCATTACTTTCCTCCGACTGTAAATGAAGCCCGTCATTGGTTGATTGACAGTCCTCATTCATCGTTGAAATTGTATTTCACCACTGCCATTTAAAAGAATTACCTCGCCGTCAGTGTGTGTGTGTGTGTTTTGGCATCAGAAGGCAAACCTCGCCTTGAGGTATTAACCAAGTCAGGCCTCATTACACACGCACACCTTTCCTCCCTCTCTCTTTTTCTTTCCCCTCTTTCATTTCTTCGTCCTCTCAACCGTGAAATCCATTCAATCTTTTTCACTCTGTAGGATTTCAGGATGTACAGTGAAAGTGAACACACTCACTCAGCATACAGTTTATTCATATGGAAAACAAGTTGTACACGAAAGCCTAGAGACATTTATTATGTCCACAAATCACATTTACATATTATAAATGTGATTATTAAAAACAAATGGAAACGTCGGGAACGACCTAAAGACTTCACACAACCCACTGAGGACAAACGTATCGCCCACTCAGTGTAGCTTCCTGCTCCATGGGTATAAAATAAGCACTTCAGTTTGACGTTAAAGGATTTATTCCACAGAGAAGAATAAAAAAACAACTGCAAAACAAAGTAACTCTGCTCTGAATACAAAAGGGAAAAATTTTGCCGAGGAAAAACTGTCGTGGCCATTTTCAAACGTTTTTATGCCTAAACCTAACCAAACATTGGTACGTCGTCGGATCATAAATGCTTTTGTGTTGTTTGGACAAACAACCTTTTTTCTATCATATAATTTGGGGGACTTGTTGTTATAATGGAAGTTAAAATATGTCTATACAAACTGCAGCAGTTTTATCCATCTATCCATCCATTTCCTGCCACTAATCCCAGTCAGAGTCGTGGTGGTAGCAGGCTCAGCAAACTATCCCAGATCTCCCTCGCTGCTTCCCCTAGCTCCTCCTGGGGGACCCCGAGGCACTCCCAGGCCAGATGTGGTGTGCTCTGGGTCTGCCCCGGGGTCTCCCCCCCTGCTTGTAATACCTCCACAGGGAGACATCCAGGGGGAATCCTATAATCACAAGCCCAAACCACTTCCACTGGCTCCTTTTGATGTGAAGTAACAGCTTCATGTCATAATAATATTTTTAAAAATCTATCCATCATTGCCTGATTTAACGCAAGTAGAGTGACTGAATAAGAAGAGACACAACAGCTGGATGTTTGTGAAATATTTATGAATTAGATGTTTGCTTTGTATGTTACCTTGACAACAAACTTATATTTTTCTAAAGTCTGTATTTATTTGCATATAGAATATATATTTTTCAATGCTGCTCTTTTAACTGCCGTCTTTGCCTGTTTTTATATAAAGCTGACTCTGAGAGAAACGCACAAGATTTCCAGTTTACCTGCACTGTCCTGTACCTGTGGCAATAAATCTAAATCTAAAGTGTGTTTCCTGCAAACATCCTGAGCTGAGGCTGGCTCTGTCAGTTTTCCAGCCCTGAAATCTTTGCAGCCAGTGCAACACTTCACTGGAAAACTCTTAAATTATGATTATTTTGTGCAAAGAATAATTAAAATATTACTGGCTGCACGAAAGCAACCTTTTCGTTTCTATTTCGAGCTCCCTAAATGTGATCCCAGACACCCTGTGAGGAAATTTTGCTTGTTTACAATAAATCCAAAGTCTCATTCTTGTGGTAACTACACGAAGCTCATGACTGCTAGTGAGAGCTGGAATGTAGTTCAACTCATAAATCGAGAGGTTCCTCTTCAGACTTAGCTCCCTCTTTACCACAAAAGTTTGGTACAAGACCTAACCTGGTTCCAAACCAATTAGTTCAGTGATTTTAAAAAGTCTGGTGTTGTGCCAGGCTCTGAAATATCAGTAAGTTAGAATCTATGGCCCTGACCACGGCTCTGAGATAACAGTAAGTTAGAATGGGGTAATAGTAAAGGAGTGTTTAGGATGCTTGAGGTCTTAACATATACCTTAACACTGTGGAGCTTCACACACACACACCCGAGTCCATCCATCACACACACACACGGACCTTGCTGTAGTCATTTCAGATTGTCGTTCTCATTCATGAATAACATTAATAACTTCCCTATGAGCGTGTGTGCGTTGACCCACATTTCCTAATGACTTTTCTAATATGTTGTGAATTTATAACGACACCGACACCTCTAATATATTCTTAATGACCTTTGTAATGTATTTTGTGTGTGTGTGTGTGTAATAGGTTTTAAATGGATGAGCTCCTTCAGATTGCACTTGTACAATAGGCTACTGGCTATTGAACCGCTATGCTAGCTGACACCCATCAACGCCAATGAGAGAGGGAGAGAGAAATCACAATATTTATTGTTAGTGACTGTTTTGGGTTTGTTTGCCCTCTTCTTCTTAGTCTCTCATGGTCGGGGCCATAGAATCTAACTTATTGTTATTTCAGAGCCGTGGTCGGGGCCATAGATTCTAACTCACTGATATTTCAGTAAGTTATTATCGCGTTAACTTCGACAGCTCTAATCAAAACCTATGCATATTTGACTAAACTGTGACCTGAGGCAGAAGACAAGAGGAATGTAGAGGAATGAAGAACAGTGAATGGGATGAGCTTCCTGCCAGTAACACCCAAACTGGTTTAGCTGCATAAGCGTAGGGGCGTAGCGACACTGAAGACTACATTCCTCGTTGTGAGCAGCAACGGCAACAGAGCTGCAGTCCTGCACAACAAAAGAGAACAATTTCCAAGAAAGTCCTGCAAAAGATTGAGAGCAATTTACAAGAAAGACTTAACTTTGTTCATCAGGCCTTTGAGGAAGTCTTCAGCCAACATCGGTGAGTACAGTTGGTGTTTTTACTGTGTTTAAACAGCCATTACAAACACGTGCAGTACAGATTGTACTCAAGACACTTTTACTCTCCAAGAAAATCTTGATTATTTTAGCAGCCCGTTCGCACGTAAAGGCGTATGTATGCTACAATAATGCACAAGGCGTTTAGCATGCAATAAGGACACCTTTTGTTGATTTCCGAGTGTCATTTGTAAGTAATGTATCCTGTACTGACTGCAATGTAAACTGCAGATAAATGCTACGGTAAGAGTTAGTGACGTAGTATAGAAAGAGAGAAAGACCACTTATTGTGGACGAGCCCAACAACCACCAGACTTTTAACCAGGAGACCTGTGTTCGAGACCGTTGTTGACTGTTTTTTTGTATGTTACGTTTGTCATGTGTTTTACTTAGTTTACATACGTATTTTAAGCCCAACCATGTCGTTTTTCCTTACCCTAACTAACTGGTTTTCTTGCCTAGACCTGACTGCGGACGTTTGCGTGGGGAACAAATGAAACGCGAAAAGGCTAAAACGTGCCCTCATGATACACGGAATTTCCTGTGAGACTGGGCTGGATATTATGTAATATACAGTACCAGGATTATTGGTATATTAGCTTTGAAATTTTGCTTTATGCATGTAAAAATGTGTAATGACAGTGTTGTAATGTCAGGATTTCATTTTTGGTTTTAGATTGTCAACATGTCGGCTGCCAGCTGTCTGCTGACTGAAGAGCAGTTTCTGTGCGGCATCTGCCTGGATGTGTTCACTAATCCAGTCACGCTACCATGTGGACACAACTTCTGCCAAAACTGCATCATGCAGCACTGGGACACAAGCACCCATTGTCAGTGCCCCACATGCAAAGAACCTTTCTATAGAAAGCTTGATCTGCGAATCAATACTTTCATATCTGAGATGGCTGCTCAGTTCAGAGAGTCGGCTGGACGGAGCAGCTCAGAGCAACAAGCTGCCAAACCAGGAGAAGTTCCCTGTGATATCTGCACTGAACCCAAAAGAAAAGCTGAAAGGTCCTGCCTGGTGTGTCTGGCCTCCTACTGTGATGTTCACCTGCAGCCACATCTGACGGCGTCGCCCCTGAAAAGACATCAGCTAACTGATCCGGTGGAGAATCTGGAAGGCAGGATGTGTACGAGACATGATAAACCTCTGGAGCTCTTCTGCAAGACCGACCAGATCTGTGTGTGCATGCTGTGCCCGGTTTTGGACCACAAATCGCATGAAGTCGTTCCGCTGAAAGATCAATTTGAGAAAAAGAAGGCCGAGCTGGGGAAGAGAGAGGCGGAAATTCACCGGATGATCCAGGAGAGACGGCTGAAGATTCAGGAGATCAAACACTCGACAAAGCTCAGCAAGGAAGCTGGAGACAGAGAGATGGTTTATGGTGTTCAGGTCTTCACCGGTTTGATTCAGTCTTTGGAAAGAACCCAGGCGGAGATAGTCGGGATGATTGAAGCGACACAAATAGCGACACAGAAACAGGCCAAAGGCTTCATCCAAGAGCTGGAGCAGGAAATCTCTGAGCTGATCAGGAGGCGCGCTGAGGTGGAGCAGCTCTCACGCTCCAAAGACCCCCTCCGCTTCCTGCAAAGCTTTGCGTCCATGAATCCATCTGCACTCACCAAGGACTGGAAAGAGGTCAGCATCGATCCGCCATCATATGAGGGGAATGTGAGGAAAGCTGTGGACCAACTAGAGGAGACCTTTGGTAATGAGATTAAGAAGCTGCTCCAGGACGCTGAGCTGAACAGGCTCCAGATGTTTGCTGTGGATGTGACTCTGGAACCCAATACAGCACATCAGGCTCTCATCCTATCTGATGATGGGAAACAAGTACATCATGGTGTGAAGAAGAATCTTCCAGACAATCCCAAGAGATTTAATCCTAGTTGTTGTGTGTTAGGGAAGCAGTGTTTCTCTTCTGGAAAATTTTACTTTGAGGTTCAAGTTAAAGGGAAGACTAGATGGACTTTAGGAGTCGCCAAAGCATCGATCAAAATGAAGGGAATAATCCCACTGTCCCCAGACAATGGCCACTGGACCATATGGATGAAAAATGGAGATGAATACGCTGCTCTTGTTGGCACTCCTCTACGTCTCTCTCTAGATTCAAAGCCGGAGAAGGTGGGAGTGTTTGTGGATTACGAGGAGGGTCTGGTCTCTTTTTATGACGTAGATGCTGCAGCTCTTATCTACTCCTTTACCGGCTGCTCCTTCACTGAGAAACTCTACCCATTCTTCAGTCCTGGTCTTAATAATGATGGCGTCAACTCCGCCCCCATGATCATTTCTAGCATCAAACCATGAATTTGTTCGAATTCGTGGCAGGTTTTCACGGATGCCGCAATCAAATTTTGTCATGCCATTGCCCTTAAATTTGCCTTGTAAAATAGTTGTTTGTTTAATTGTTACGGTTGAATCAGTTCATTTTCCTCCTTGGTGCGATTTGTTTGGGCAGATCTGATCACCGCAATCGTAAGCTGGTTGGCACCAAAATGATTGCACCGATACCCTCCAGTGGAAACGGTCTCGGCCCGGTCAAAAAAACATTCTGGAACGGTTTGTTTGTGGTTGATCCAACCTCGATTGTACAACACGTTCTCACTCACAACTCGTCAAATACCGCCACTTGGTCAGTGCCCCTCGGCATCACGCTCTAGGTACGCCTCTAGTGTTAGTTTTGGATGTGTCAGGGACAGCGTGTCAATAAACACTTGTTACATGCATCGTGTCTTTTCAAAATAAACTTCCGTTTTCACAGGTAAAGTTAGGTTTGGGCAACAAAACCACTTAGGGTTAGGAAACGATCGTGGTTGACGATAACTTCGTCGTGTCCGGTATCCGATGCAGAGGGGCACTGACCAAGCGTCACTGACCAAATGTCGATATTTGATGAGTTGGAAGTTAGAACGGGTTGGATCGTACTAGTTTAATCTTAATGGCTTCCATAGCCTGGAATGAATCGAGGTCTGACCTAGACTAGAAGAAGAAGAAGAAGAAGAAGAAGAAAGGCACTTTATTAATCCCTGAGGGGAAATTCAATTACTAGCAATGAAGTACGTTCTTGCTCCCGCCCCAGACACATCTAAACAATGATTTTAAGTGATGTATTTTGGTTCGCTTGTATCTTTTCCTGTGCACAAATAAACCAAACCAAGGGGGAAAATGCAACAAGTTAATATGACATGGTTGGTACCAATGGATTCTTTATGTTTTCTAGTTTAATTTGATGCCAGTATCTTTGCTCTAGCTTTAAAACTGAGCTACAACCTAAAAATTGCAAGTTGCGTTAATGCGTAAAAGAAATTAGTGGCGTTAAAACAAATTTGCGTTAACGCGTTATTATCACGTTAACTTTGACAGCCCTAATAATAATATATCAGTCAGAGGGACCAAACCACTATTTTTACCTTAATACTTTAACTATATTTTGATGCTAATACTTATGTACTTTCACTTAAGTAGGATTTTTCATGCAGGACTTTTACTTGTAATGGAGTATTGTTACATTGCTGTACTGGTACTTTTACTTAAATAAGGGATCTGAATACTTCTTCCACCACTGGCTCTATGCAATAACTGAACCTTGAACTTTAATGGAGGGTGACTTTTTGCTGTTTTATTACCATGTGACTGTCACACATAGCTGGTTTAAGCTGTCAATCAACTGCTCACTCTGTTGTTTTAAGCTGGAACTGCTGCATTGCTCGTTGCATCATCCCATTTACAAGAAAACTAGCAGTCCTGCAAATCTGCCTGTGCTCTTTGAGGAATGCTCTGAAGGAATTTGCAGCATGCATACTTTAACTCCATAGTCATATAAGGTCCTTGCTAATGCAGCCATGATGGATAAATTAGTTTCAGGTGAGAATAAACGTAATTGCAGTTGTCAAAACAGGATGCAATAAAAGCACGGATAACTTCAGGTCAACATAATAATAATACACTAACAGTAATACACTGACTATGGAGAACTACCTCATACAACCACACTTCAAAACACCCGAACTATCCCTTTAAGTCAGATGAAGGCGTTAAAAATCTTACGTCAATTTGTGGAAGGAGGCAGCCTATCTGTACATGACTTTAATAGATAAGTCTGCACAACTCATACACGTTAATGAATTTGTTCATACAAGGAAGCGAAATGAAAAACAATAAAGAACCTAAAAGTGACCTTTTGGCACACCTCAAGTGTTGTTATTAATTATCAGCAGAAGACACTGTGTCATCTTTTGTATGTAATTTGTGTTTTCCATTAATAAATTAAGGATGAGAAACCAACTGGGTGTTTATTGGTCCATTCATTAACAGTAGAATAATGTTTCTCTCTGTGTGTGTCGGCAGCTGTGGGCTTCATGTACAGTAGTGAAACTGCCTGAGGCTGGTTCACTCGGAGCACATGCTGCCTCAGGAGGAAATGCAACCTGAAGCAACAGACACCACCTCAAACATGACGTCCCGTGAGAGTGTGTGTTTTTCCCTTTGGTTTAATTAGCCACTATTATTTTTTATCCCATAAGTATGTGGATGATACCGGGATGCTGAGCAGGTTAATTACAGAACAGTTTTACCCCTGATGTCCAAACACACTTGAACCAATGGAGGACGAAACCTGCCCAAATAAAAAATACATAAATAAATAACTTGATAAATATATATGTTATTAAATGCACCAAATATAATATTACTCTTAATCAAATTTAAATAAATGAAAATAAATGCAAAAATAAATAACGTAATTTAAAAATTCATAAAAAATAAATACATTAATAAATAAAAATGGAAATTAAACAGAACAGTAAATAGATAAGGAAATTAATATAAAGGTAAATAAAAGAGCGAATTAAAACAAAACTATCAATTTATGTCACATTTTATCAATTAATGAATGACTCCCTTCACCCTATTTTTAATATTGTTTTTGCTACTTTTAATGGCATTTTTATTTATTTATTTATTCATTTATTTTTTATTTTGGCATATATTTTTTCCTTAAACACATAAATAAATACATACATATAAAAATAAATAAAAAAATAAAACAATAAATACAGTAAAAAAAAAAAAATAAATGAAGAAATTTGAAAATTCATAAAAAATAAATACATAAATTAATAAAAAGGGGAATTAAAACAGAAATATCAATTAATGTCACATTTTATCAATTAATTAATGACTACATTTATTTTTAAGATTATTTTTGCTACTTTTAATGGCATATTTATTTATATATTTTTCGAGTCATTGATTTATTTAATCATTTATTTTTGATTTTGGCAGGTTCCTTAAACACATAAATACAAACATACATATAAAGTAAATATAAAATAATAAAATAAATGCATAAAATAGATATAAAAAAAGAAATTTGAAAATGGCATATTTATTTATTTATTTATTTATTTATCGAGTCATTATTTATTTTTATTTTGACAGGTTCCGTCCTTCATATAAATCACATAATATTCAACTTAGAGGTAATTGTGTTTGGAAAATACTACCATAAGATACCAAGGAAGGTAGAAAATACTCGAGCATGAAGGCGTCTGTCAAAGAAAAGGTCAGAGACATTAATCTGTGTCACCTGCACAGCTTTTTGTTTTCCCTCTCAGCTGCTTTCACATGTTTTATTGTCGGTAGCTGAAACCATTTCTGTTGTTGTGTTTGATTAACTGCAACGAATAAACCAGCAGTGATTGAACAGTTCACTTCACCTGGATGTTGACACAGCAGACCGAGAAAGATGAGAAAGACATATCGTGATTCCTCCATCAACAACAACAAACACAGCCTTATACAGTATTCCTGTGACTTTACCTACTTATCAGTTATGACTGTTATCTTCTTCACACTTGGATCATAAAGATAAACATGAGTCACACTGTGTTTTTGCCTGTTCTCTGACGTCTACTGCCATCTGCTGGTTCATACTGTGATGAGGCACACTATGTGGCCAAAAGTATGAGGAATCAACAAACACTACACCTTTATGTGATAGTTGAGTTTTTTGGGCATGATTCTGCAGCTACAACAGCCTCCACTCGTCTGTTTCAGGCTTTCCACCTGATTTTGGAACCTGGATTCAGGGTTTTGCTAGTCATTAGGAGATACACACATGCATACATTAAACAATAATCTGCACAAAAGAACAAAAACTCATATATGTAGTATATGTGTTTTTTGTGTAGACATTTTGACAGGAAAAGCTCAGGTGTTACAAATAACATTAATGAAGGCTGTAGCCGTCACCTGACTTCCAGCTGCACACCTGGTCCCAATCCTCCAATCAGATCCACAACATATATAAACCAGCCACTTTCCCTTCACCTTCCTGCTATGTTGTCAGCTGCAACCCTGTCTGCTACAAAATTATGTTCCCATACAACTAAACTGCATTCTCTATTATGTTTCAAGGGAAATGCATTTTCTCTCGGATTATGGGTGCAGTTTTAAACAGTTTTAAACAGTTTTTAACCAGTGATTAACGTTTTAAATTGAAACAAAACAAAACGCAAAAAAAGTGCTTAGTTAAGTTAGCTTAAAATGACTGTTTGTTACGTTATTAAGCTACAAAAGTAAATTAAAATAAATGAATGTTGACTTTTAGTTTCACACAGCACACAAACAGCGGCCTCCTGGGTGGAAGTCCTGTTGGCAGACTATCATATCATCGTCAAAAACAAACTTAATCCGCTAGAAAATATATTTCCCTCCAAACATAATTCACAATGCAGCTTGGTTGTAAACAAATAATATAATTAATTCAAAGATAAATAAATAAATAAAGAAGCAAATTAAAACAGAAATATCAATTTATGTCACATTTTATCAATTAACTTCATTCATTTTTAATATTATTTTTTCTACATTTAAAAACATTTATTTATTTATCAAATAAAAATGTATTCATTTATTTTTGATTTTGGCAAGTTCCGTTTTCCATACTCGTACGCTCTTTATATAGTTGTTTTGACGCCGAAAATAGCGTGACGCCAACGCCAAGGGGCGTGACGCCAACGCCAAGAGGCGTAAGCCAACGCCAAGAGGCGTGACGCCAAGGTTCTGTTCCAGACAGGCACTGTATTAGTCGTCTTAAAGCCATCTATCTCACCCCGTACCCTTCCATCAAACCTTCAAACCCATTTACCATCCCGCTTTACCCCTCTCTTAGCCCCTTAAATCCCCCATCTTCCCTTCCAACCTCTCTATTGGCCTCCATCAGCCCTTTATGCAATGGGTCAAAGCCAACGGTGAGGAAAAACTGATCACATTAGAGCACATGAGAGTGAGACCTGGTGTATATTCAGTCTCTAGACTTTATTCTGAAATTATATGAGTGCAGATTTCACAATAAAACAGTTCCTGTCACAGTATTTGTCTTTTATTTAAAACCATTATCCCTTTTTTAAATGTTGATGGGGTGTTCACGCTGACCTGTTTGGTTTGTCACATCCATAATGAAACTCTATGAGTTATATAATCTTCTCTTAATATAGGCCTCTACGTGAACAAATGTATTGTACCGAAACATGATTTTCTACGCAGCGTATGCTTTAATTTTCGTTCTCAGTGCTGCAAGTGTTGCTGGGATCTCCATTTTCCCAACATTACCTGCTCACTACAGAAAACAACAAAGTTATTTTACTGATTTTGAAAATGTCCGGATTTAGCCATGTGGAAACATGTCTTCAGCTTCATGGCATAAGTCCAGTGGAGTGTTTTGTTTTTACATGACTGAAGCGCTTTACATAGATATGCATGGAAAATACACAAGTTCATTGTCCTACTTTTTTTTTTACAAACACACTCTCAGATGACAGCTTAAGTATTTCTTCTGACCTGATCTTTTTAACCCGAGGAGGTTCGGAAATTTTATTTCTTTGGTAGTTCCTTCAGAAATAATATGTTATTATGAGTTCTGATTTAGATTAAAGGACTAGTAACACTGGCAATTTATGAAACAGGAGTTTAAAAGCTAGGCTAGCAGTTCCCCCCTACTCTGAGTCTTTATGCTAAGCTAGGCTAAACAAAGTCTGGACTATACTGGCAGCCCGTTTTCACAAAAAGGCGTATGAATACGATGATAATGCGTGAGGCATATAGCGTGCAAAACGAACGCCTTTCTTGCTTTTGACGTCATTGTACGCCATGTCGTCTGTACTCAGCCTCCGTCCTTTCCACGCTTCCCATTTATTGTCTATGTAAGCAGCCGTACACCCGGTAGCGTAGCGTTGCGTTTCAAGAGACGGGGCGTCATGTTGGCCGCTCCTCATTTGCATAAAGTTATGGTCTAGGCAGACTCGCCGCATCTGGAAACTTTTAAACTATCCGTTGATCTAAAATAAAGACAGATTCAGTAACTGCATGGCTTTTTCTCACTTAAAATGTGTTCATAAACACATTTCGGTGAACTATTTTCATGATATAAGAGAAGAAAGTTTCCAAACGAGCCGCCATATTGGTTAGAAAGCTGGGCGTGGCGCCAAGAGGCGGTATGTGACGAGTTGGGATGAGAATATGTTGATAATACTGTTGCTTTTTATGACCTCCTCGGGTTAATAAAGCTGTGGTCAGGTGTGGTGAAGGTTGAGCGTAGAGTGCTTCTTTTCTATAATATATCTCTGATATATATGACTACTATAATACTGCACACCATATAACACAAAAGAGATATAATGATTCACAAAAAAATAAATGTTTGACATTCAAGCAATATTCTCGACAATGGAAAGCTGGAAGCAAAAAACTCTTCACTTTTTCTCCCGAATGAAATCTTCCTGCTTCCTCTTCCCGTCTCCGACATACCATGCAGTCGCTCTCTCAGAAGCAAGAAATTACATTTAAAAAAAAGCAAAGAAGAAGTCATGTATTGACCAATGAGTCCTCCTGTTACAGTGCAGAGGTTAAAGGTGAGGGGTTTGGGGGGGGAGTGGAGGGTTTCTTTTAGTAGCCCTTCATGGCAATGGACGCTCCTCCGGCGCTGCTGTGACGTCTGACCTGATGGATCATCAGGATGGAGACCAGCAGGCCCAGCAGCTGTAAAGACAGGTAGTCAGTTAGAAAGACAGACAGGTGACCAGTGCTGGTACAGTACACAACCTTTAAATCCACATCAGAAGCAAAGAACGTATATTGCCAAGACGTGAACGTCAATAGATCGTTCCATTGCAACATCAGCGCCCAGCAGCAGAGCTACGCTTCCGCCATTTTGGACTGAAAGCGACTACCGGACCTCAGTAAAACGTCCGCCTAAAAAGTGCCGTAAAAAGTAAAACTAAATTATTTCTATTCTATTGTCATATTCTACTCAAATGGCCCGTGTTGAATAACAAAATATTATAAATATAATAAGCTTTTTCAGTCCAAAATGGCGTCTGTTGTGAAATAAACACCAGAGTTTCATCTCTTTTCTTCTGTACACTTTGCCAGAAGTGAAAGACATCACGCAAGCAACCATCTGTTCAATCCACATGGCGTGCAACTACTGTTAAGAGATTATGATTCTGACTGGAGGCCAACAGCTGCTAAAAAGATGTTTTTATTTTGGTTTACTGTCTGCATATTGTTGGTTCAATAGCTGAATGAGCTTTCTGCTCCGCTTTCAGCAGCTGCTGAGTGGAGTTAAAAATGTCTTCACCCAAAATACAGCTGCAAAATGGGAGCTGGAGTGTTTTTCGCCACTTTATATATAGATTTGAATGTTTTTACTGAGATCCTCAATGTTTCTTAATATAGAAACACAGTTTCCTGAGCAGGCTAACACAAAACAATGGCTAAAAACATTTCTTACTAAATATGAGTCCTAAAACCCAGAAATGGCTTAGCATTTCAGCACTTCTGGTTCCCTCGTCTGGAAGTCAATGGGTTTTTTTTAATGGGTTTTTAGTTAGATGCATGAAATAAGGTCTGTGGTTAACACAAGCTGAAGAGATTTTTACGATTTGTTCTAATACGTCAGTAAATAAAAAATGCGGTTGCTAACAAGTGGCTAAATGAGACGACTAAACGTCATCACGCCGACTCGTCCTCCTTTACAACCTCGTTGTTTATATTCGCGCTCATGTGACCGTGGTGTAGTTCGTTTATAGCCTAACGTTAGCTTTGGTGGTGTTCATTTGCGAAGATTATCTTGCTAAACAAAATGTGTAAGTAACGTTTGTTTGCCACAGAGCTTATTTTCTGTAATAATCCAAAACCCAATGGAACAATTCCATTGGCTGTTAGTCGAGGGAACCAGGGCGATGCTAACTTCCTGGTTGGCCTACAGAAATACATCATACCTGGAGCACTCTATTGCATTTGAAAGTAACCAAACCCGGCCCGAAATCGATCCAAAATCTCATACTTTGTCAGGACCAAACACGTTTGAGGCATGGTAGAACGTTTTTCGGTCATTGATGGGTGGTCACAAGTAGAGTTAGCCTAAGACTGCTGCCGTTCCAAACTACATAACAGGAACTTGACTTGCTTGTCTTCGATTCCTCGACTCAGGACGTCATAGCGAAGATTTAAGACCTGCTTATGACTTGCAATGACTTTGTCCCCCAACTGAGAGGAGTGAACTGCATCGTAGTTGCTGAATCCATCAAAAACTGACTGATGCAGTCACAGAACATGATAAGACACATGACAGCGGAGCTTACTGCGGTGACAGCAAATCCAAAGAAGAAGGCCATGGCGACCTGGAAGACGAGGTTGATATAAAAAAAGATGAATTCACTGCATGTCTGCAGAAGAAGAGATGGAGAAAGAAAAGGGTCATCATCTGGAAACATCACAGACTGGTGAATTGGATGGTGTCTTGATTGATTGGTTTGGCGATTGATTGAATACCTGTCTAAAGATTTGGTCTGGGCCTTGGACTCCCTGCAAGAAAACAAGATATGGTCATCATAATGAGAAAAGAGAAACAGTCTTCTTATCTTCTATCAAGTACCAGAAAAAAAGTGTTTGAAACAGGTATAAATACTTTTAGACTTGAGTGGACAACACATCTGAACCCTTCCAGTATTTCCTGGTACTACTAAACATTTGCTTTTTTTCAAATACTGGGAATTTCCATAGTGTTTCAGGGTTTTTAGGGAATTTAGGATTCGGTATCTTGATCAAGGACACTCCAACATGTGGACAGAAGGAGCTGGGAATGAAAACGCCAATCATCTCTATCACCTGCTCCACAGCCGCCTATAACCGTACACAGTCGACTATACAAGGTCCACAATTTTTGGTACATTTAGTACAGAAAAAGTGGCATTTACTTTTGCACATGAACACGAGCTTTCACATTTTTTCTAAACCTGCTCTTCCAGTTTCGTTTTACAAAACCAACCGTAGGTTTGGATTTGCATCCAGGTCCTCCAATTCCTCCAGATCCTCCAATTCCTCCAAATCCTCCATATGCTCCTCCCTTGCACTCACAGGAGTCGGGGATCTGATCACCCCAGTCGGCGGCGTTCACTACTCCACAGCAGCGAGCCTGCAACCACATGAGAGAGCGAGTTTCAACAGGTGGAAATGGTCTTCAACAGGAACAGGAAGCAGATCGTGGGATATCAATAAGTGAAATAGAGATCTGAAGATAATGCAAGAAAGAATAACACCAAAGTATTGATCACAAATCAAAACATTTTTGAATATCAAAATCCTGACATGGTTTGGTTTTGCTCTTGTTTTCTTGTTTTTCAAAACGTGCCTTGTTTTTTATTTTTGAAAAACAGCTTCTGTTGTTGTGACTGTAATGCAAAGCATTCGTCCTAGAAGAGCCGTGTTGAGCCTAGCTAGACTACACTCGTAAGGGTTTAATAGTACACAGAGGACATTACACTTTGCTGTATCCCCTCAAGTGCCGTTCTCAGTCCCTCGTCTTCCATGAAGGGCTTTGCCACCTCACCGGAGGCCTGGTCATAGTTATCTCTGATCTACAAGAAAAGAGAGAACAACATTAGCATCGAGACAGAGAGAACACAACGTTATTATCATGGTAGATTGACAGGTGAGAAAATATGTTAGCATCAAGACAAAGGCCAGAGAATAAACAAAAACTAGCATCTAGATAGAGAGGATGTTAGCATCAAGGTAGATAGAGAGGATGTTAGCATCAAGGTAGATAGAGAGGATGTTAGCATCAAGGTAGATAGAGAGGATGTTAGCATCAAGGTAGATGGAGAGGATGTTAGCATCAAGGTAGATAAAGAGAACATTATAGCATCATGGTAGCTAGAGAGAACGTTGGCATACTAATAGATACAGAGAAAGAGAGAATAACAACATCAAGATAGGGAGACAAACATTTTCGTCAAAATATTAATAGGTAGATAGCTTGATAAATAGATGACCTTGTTTCTGAAGACAACGATAATGATGCCAAAGATCAGCATGATGATCATTCCAACCCCCATAAAGCCTGCAAACTGTAAATGAAACAATAATCAGACATATATCTTGTTTAATATCTTGTTTTGCTGAATGAGTGGCTTGATTGCCTCTGTTTGACATCTTGTACGTACTATTTTGAGTGCAAGTTCTTTCTCGGAGCATCCTGCATAGATCCCCAGGCAGGAAATGCCGAGGATGCCGATGGCAAACACCCAAATCCAACCAAGGCTCGGGCTCCCGACCGCCACCATCTGCTCCGCCATGACAGGACAATTACACAACACAAACACTGGATTAATGCAAAACTTTAATCTCTAATGAGGGTAGAATTATTCTACATTTTTCTTATTGTCAACAAATCCCATGGAAAAAAGCTGTGACTCTGCATATCTACTTTCTCTATAGAACATTGTACATGTTGAAAATATTGTCAGAAATGAAGGCTATAATCTAAAACACTTACAGGTTTTTAACAATATTTATTTAGACGACTAGAAGTTTCCTTAACTTTGGAATAAAGCAAGCACAGTTATCCTTACTTAGCCAGGGTTAACTTAGAAACAGCTAGGTCTTAAAACCACTGTTCAGAGCTGCAGTTCTGACAAAATAACAATGCAAATACCAATAATAAACTTTGTTTCTCTAGCAAAATCCATGCATACATGCAAAACAAAGTGCTTTACATAAAATTGAATGATAATAAAAGCTAATAATATATATCTGTAGAAGGAGAAGACCAACCCAAACTTTCATGGGATTTGTTGGCAATAATAAAATAGAATATATTATAATAATCCCCTTTAATGTGATAATCAAACATCATCAATTTCACCAAACATCACACACTTTAACATAAGAGGACACCAGTTTTTGTGAATGTAATTTCCAGACAAAAACATTGTCTTTTAAACGGGCCAATACTGTAAAAAGGACCGTGTGGGTATCGAGTTTCAGCCCATTAGCAAGTTTAAAATCCTGCATCCCAGAAAATGAACTCTAGAATGCAGGAAATCTAACTAAAAGTTGATGATAGTGTTTTGGAAAATGCTCGACAGAAATGGAAAGTAAATTTGATTAGTTAAAAACAAAGAGCTGATCGCTGTCCTCCATGTTTTGCTCTGTTGTGGAGCCCCTCGGTAGTTTCTGATCTGATAACATTGTTCGTGCCATCCTATTTTTCTGTTGCAGAGAAAGTCGACTGTGCGAATGGAAAATCTCCTCCAGCCTGCATCTGCTTTGCATTAAGAAAAGAAATTAAAGCCCCCACTACGTCTTGGCAGCTGCCCGCGTCCTTATAAACACTCAGAACCCTTCACCTCCACTTGTTTTAAACATTTCTAAACAGGTATCATGTATTTTCAGATGTGTGCAGCATACAGGATTATACATGTGATGACCTGAGTAACAAAATCCGCCTTGATTTTCACAAACCAGCTGCTTTTGTTTTAATTCAAAGCCTCACTTTCAAAGTATTTACACTGCGTGCTGCTCCAAGGGGTTATGCAAGGTTCTTTAAACGTTGCCATAAAATCGAAATCCCCTGCGTTTTTTTTTCTACAGTAATCAACACAAACAAACCCTGTAACCTCAGTTTTTTTCCCCCCAAACTTAAACGTGATTGTTTTAATTGTCGTTAACATCTGACTTTGATTTAGTTGTTACTCTGTGAGTCACGTTAACAGTAAATCTGCTGCTCGTTCTGCCAAGATGCATCCTGTAATGGGAAGTTGTAAATGTATGTATGGCAGCAACTAGTGTCCATTGTTCCAACATAGATAATGAATTCTTCTGTCACATCACAGCACACATTCATAAGTTTAACAACCCCATTTCCGGTTTAGCTTCTGGCAGCATTCGTAGTGTGTTTATGTTTTCCTGACAAGCGACAGAAGTGGACGAAGTGTGAAGTTATCATACCAAGAAAAAGTTGGGGCCAAGAACTAGTCTGACACATTAAACCACCATAAAACTGTGAATGGTTGTTTTTATGTACAAATTAAACAAACAAGATGTAAAATGTTAATCAGGGAGCTTTAGAGATGCTGGTATGCAGATTATGTTATCTTTGGACAGAGCTAGGCTAGCTGTTTCCCCCTGCTCCCAGTCTTTATGCTAAGCTAAGCTAACTGGCTAGTAGCTACATGTTTACCAAGCCCAGTCGCAAAGCAGTTTGCGAAATAGTCACAAAATTGAATGTACTTATTTCATGTACATAGATACAAATTTCTATTTTTTTGTGATGGTCAGCGCGAAATCAATTTGTAATCCAACAAAACTACAACTTCTTTAGGTTTAGGCAACAAAACTACAACTTCTTTAGGTTTCTTTAGGTGTCGTGTTCTTTTATACCTTCTTTCGGTGATCTACCATGTGAATAGATGATAAAACCTACTAATGGGTGTAGTAGGCCCCTATTGACCCACATCTATGGGGCTTATAACGACTGATAACGCCTATTGTGGATTCACTACGTGTTGTTGTTGTTGTTGTTGTTGTTGTTGTTGTTGTTGTTGTTGTTGTTGTTGTTGTTGTTGTTGTTGTTGTTTACCTGGCTGCTGTAGGCGCTGGCCCTCACCGCTCCGAAGATCAGCACACATCCGAGGATCTGAAGACACATCACATTAGTTAGTTTGTGTAAATTAAAGCCCGGAGTATGGAGGCTAAAGTTAGCCACCAAAATATTGATTCTTACTGTAAAATTAAAATTGAAGAGTTGTTAAAATAGAAAGTGTAAACAATGTAGAAGGAATGAGAATTAACAGAAAACCCATATTACTAAATAGAATAGTATTCAACAAGGCCGTGTAATAACTTCAAATAACAGCTGGAAGAAGCTGATAAATAATATAAGTGATACCAAGTTAATAAAACTTAAATTAACTTAAACATGACAGGAAAAGTTTGGGAACCACTGCTTTAAAAGTACTTTAAAGGATGTTTAAGGTGGAAAGTCATTTATAGTTATTCAATTTTAACCTTTAAAGACACAAATTGTAATACAGTTATTAATTAACACATTTGATGATCGTATCATTACTTTAATGACCAGTGAAACAGCAGTTAGAGCGTCTTTAGCTTCAGTAATGTGAAGTATTTCCGGGCAAAAAAATGTGGGCAGGGTTTAGTTACGAACCAATTATCACCCCAAATCACATTTCATTGGATACACATTTAGCATGCAACAAAAGATAAATGAGAAATTAACATATTGACACAGGATTTAAAAACTGGAAAATGTGTTTTTTATCGTTTTTTATTGTTTCAGCTCTCAGGAGAAGTTTGAAGGCATAAAACCACCAACACCATAAATATGTGGTTTACTATCTCCATTACTGTCTACTCATCAAGGTATTTAATTTGTTTTAATGCATGCTGGGGTTTTTTAATTTGTCTCCCTGCTCTCCTGGTTTCTGTTATTCCTGTATTGAGACACTAGAGGGAGACAAAGCCCTAAAACTGAACACTTTCTCTGTCACATCTGATAATAATAAACTACAAACACTCACAATCAACATGGAAACATGGAAACAATTTACAACTAAAGAGACACCAAATGTTTGCATCTATTGTTTTCATATGTATCATTATATTGTATGCAATATATTCAACTATATCATCAAAATTATTCTGACGTTATTTATGTTAATGTATGAAATAAAATCCAAAGCATGATATTTCAATCCAATAAATCTGCTAAAATTAAATAAATAATAGAAATAAGTCAGTAACTGGAGGAAGTGTGGGTCGGAAAAGGAAGAAAAGTGAAAAACACATTTAAAAAAAGGTTTAATTTCATGTCATTCAGCTTTTTTATTATTCATTATTATTATTATTATTATTATTATTATTATTATTATTATTATTGTTATTATTATTATTATTATTATTATTATTATTATTATTATTATTAATATTATTATTATTATTATTATTATTATTATTATTATTATTTATCATTTCGTTTTATTCTCTTGCACATATATATATAATTATTATTTACATTTTTTGTTGATACCATTTCTTACACAGATTTTGTGCTGAATTTAAACCTTTAAAAGAAGGTTTAATTTCATGTCATTCAGCTTTTGTATTCTCAAACCACATTTGTTTTTTTCTCTTGCACATTTTCTTTTTAATTTTGTTTTTGTCAAAAAAAAGAAAAAACATATATATACTGTATATATTTTATTTTGATTTATTTATTTATTTATTTACATTTTTTGTTGATAACATTTGTTACAGAGATTTGGTGCTAAATTTAACAATTTCTTTACCATTCGAGAATAGATAAAAAATGATCCATAATCCCTTCAAAATACCACATTAAGACACCATAGAAAAAGCCATGCTGTGATTTGGTATCAGAAGTGGGAGCGAGGGGCATGAAAACGGAAAAACACATTTAACAAAAGATTTAATTTCATGCCATTCAGCTCTTTTATTAACCACATTGAGTTTTATTCTTTTGCGTATTTATTTAAAATATATATTTTTTAAATGTATTTATTTATTTTTAAAACATTTTTCCTGCAAAAAAAAACCACCCCCTCAAAGCCTCTTCAGACTCCACCCTTTTTTCAAATTTCCTTTTTTTTTCTATCAGCGCTCGGAGCTGAAAACATGTCTGTGTAACAGAAAGGAATGAAACTTCATTAGAGAGAATAAAAGGGGAGGAGGGCGGACTGAAACATGACTCCGGGCTCTGCTGCAAAGACTTGTCTCTGGCGTTCCCTCTCTTTTCTTTTCTTGAGGGTTTTTTTTTTTTTGTCTCCCAGTTACTGGAAGTGACTGTTTACTGAACCTGAGCTATTAAACTAAATCCAGACCTGCTTATTGTTCAGAAACAAATGATGCTTCACACCTTTAATTGATGTTTAACCACTTCACTTTCAATTTAATCCAACACCTGGTGTTTTTTAGTGTTTTTTTCATACATATATACTTATTTTAGGAGTTTAAAAACTTCCATAATAAACAAAAATAAATCTTAAAAATATGTTTTTTTTTGTTTTCTCTAGCAAATCTGTTGTTTTTAGCATAATAGACTTTTTTCCACCCCCTTTTTGTTTAGTAAAGCTGAAAATCAAACCAAACTTCACACTATCTTTTTTCATTTTTTTTCCACCCATGATACGCCCTCTTTGTTTTTGACATATAGAATTAACTCTTTTAAAAAGAAAAAATTATTAATTAATTATATAACTCCTTTTTTTAGTGGATTAATCCCTCCAGTCTTTCTTTATTTTATCTTTTGCTCCAAAAACAAAACTAATAATAAACCCAAAAAATAGTAATTAAACGAGAAATGATCATAAAAAGTGTTTCTACTTACTGCATACAGCACATTGAAGAAGATAAAGAGGCATTTGAGGCATCCGTTAATTTTTCCCATCTTGAGTGTTTTTTAGTGATTGTCTGTGAGAGGTGAAGGTGAAGCTACGTGCATGCAGTGTAACACAGTGTGTGTGGTGTTGTGCAGCAGTGTGAGCTGTGATAAACTGGCTGCACACTGAACGAGGGGAAACACAGAGCTGCAACACACAGAACTGATCTGTTCCAGTGTTTCACGTAGACTGGAAACTATGGAAACGTAAAAATCAGTCGTTAAAGTAGCTGAAGTGATGGATTTTATTTTATTCTT
The DNA here is from genome assembly GCA_916701645.2 of Sebastolobus alascanus. Classification (NCBI taxonomy): domain Eukaryota; kingdom Metazoa; phylum Chordata; class Actinopteri; order Perciformes; family Sebastidae; genus Sebastolobus; species Sebastolobus alascanus. The sequence continues at coordinate 908,014 of CAKAOJ020000012.1, read as the reverse complement.
TTGATTTTATATGTTTTAATTGTAGTTTAAATACTTCAGTATGTGTTTTTTCTAACATCTTACCATTACAATTTACGTAATTTCATCTAAAACAAACAAACAAAAAAACATGACATTTCAATAAAATTAATCTGCTAAAATGAAATAAATAATAAAAATAAGTCAGTAACTGGACGCGGGACAGAAAAGGAAGAAAAGTGGGCGTGATGGGCACGAAAAATTATTTTATTTATTTTATTTATTTTATGTATTTATTTATTTTTACATTTTTTGTTGATATCATTTGTTACACAGATTTGGTGCTAAATTGAACCATTTTTTTTTTTACCACTGGAGAATTGATAAAATTGATCAATAATCCCTCCAAAATACCACATTAGGACACCAAGACCTTAAGGAACTTCATAGAAAAAGACAGGCTGTGATTTGGTTTCAAAAACTGCCAGAATTGCATTTTTTTGCGAATGAATGGTGAGCACTGTTTTGTAAACTGCTCAGAAACCCCCTTATTGTCAGTCTATCTAGGAAAGCCATCCATCCTCTGAATGCTCTAGGTCTCTAGTTTGATCCATCCATCCTCTGAATACTCTAGGTCTCTAGTTTGATCCATCCATCCTCTGAATGCTCTAGGTCTCTAGTTTGTGGCTGTAAAGTTTCATGAGGCTGTGATTATCCTAGAGGTCAACACAGGTCATTTTATACAGTGAGGTCACTACAATGAAAAGGCTCCTATGGAGACTAACATCATCACACATGAATACAGTTGGGCTCATTAGATCCACAAGAGTCTCAGCTTTACAGTGATAAACAATTTATGGAATTCAAGACTGTTTAGGGACCCCAGTATGCAGAAATATTCAAATACAACATTTTAGAATTGGAGAAAATAACACATTTATACTGCATGTTTAACTTTGAATGTCTGATATGAAGGCAGAACTTTCCAACTTAACTTATCTTGTATTGTACACCCAGGATGTTTAGTACAAAAAAATTGTGCTTTGCAAAGTTCAGAACAAACTGAGAACTGATCTGTGTAGATGATCTGTCAGAAACTGGAGAAAGTATTTGACAGATGTGGACAGGAAGTTTACCGATGGCTTTAAAAGATAAGGCTGCCGATATTTGCTGTTTTTGCTAACAAATCCCACGAAACAGCCAAAACAACTTTATGACTTTCTGCAGCCGGTTTGCACGTTTTACATTATTTTCTGTCCCACAACTGGACTGCACTCATTTGTCAACGTCTGTCACAGTGTCGTTATTTCAGTGATGTTTCACCAGTTAGCGTTTGGTAATTCTGTGGTAAAAAACAAAGCAGAAGTCGGAACCAAGAACTAACAGCTTCTCCAAAGTTCAGGTGCAGGTTTCACTGCAGTTCCTGTGCTGTAGATGCAATCGGAAACACAGGCTGGTGCTCTTTTATTATAGTAATATGTTAACTTCCTCATTTTGTATTTACAAAATTGGACAATTTCTGATTCTGATTTGTGTTATGCCATGGCCATTTTTTTGCATTTACAGCGCCCTTTAGTGATCCATTTGAATGAAACTTTCAAGGTATGTTCCAGGTACTCATATGAACATATCTTGCAAGATTTGTGATGATTGGCCCAACAGTTTTTTGGACTTTGGTCTATTTATGTGCTGACCACGCCATTTTAAAGTTCACTGGCCAATATCTTCAAAACCCAATGAGATATCAATAAGTTTTTGATGATATTTGATGAGATTGAAAATTTGGTACAAATAGGATCTACGGTTTAGGAGGTGAAAAAATATGGTTTTCAAAGAATTAAAGTCGCGGCCCCCTAGCGATCCAGTTGTGCTAATCCACGCCCTTTTAAAGGCAATTGGCCAATATCTACAATACGCAATGAGATATGAACAAGTTTTTGATGATTTTTGTTTAGTTTGGTCCAGTAATGATCCACAGAACATTTGGTAGAAATCGGACCAACGGTTCGGTAAAAAAATTGTTTTTTAAAACATTCAAAATGGTGGATCCAAGAGGCTTTTTTGTGGAGCACATGGAGCCGAACATGTGTGCCAAATTTGAAGTTAATCGGACTGACGTTGGACTGACGTTGTGAGAGGCCTGGCCTTTCAAAAATCGAGTTTTGGGGCGTTAATTACAGCACCAGGCACATTACTATTTGATATATGTTTATATTTATTTTAACTGCACTACTTAATGCCTTAGATTATCATTTTGCTTTTACATTTATGTACATTGTTGAAGGAGACTAAAGATTTTCATTGCCAATCACTGCTTTGACAAATAAAAAACCTTGAACCTTGAGCTAAAGACTTCTGCTTCACTGGGACTTTAAGGCATAAAATAACAACAAAAACACAGAAAAAATCCAAACAAACAGGGATAAACGGAGGTGATTAAAGATTTTATCTCGAGCGTTAATGATGGGAAGAAGTTGTTTCCAAGACAAACACTAAACAGTGCTGTTGTTGCCCCGGTATGAGGGTCTTTCTGTCCTCTCTAACTGCTCTAGATCTATGAGATGTTTACGGGTTTGATGCAGGAGACCACACCCACTCCTGAGTGTGGTGTGTGTGTGTGTGTGTGTGTGTGTGTGTGTGTGTGTGTGTGTGTGTGTGTGTGTTTGTGTGTGTGTGTGTGTGTGTGTGTGTGTGTGTGGATGTGGGTGGTAATGGCTCCATCCTTCCCGCTGACCTCGCCAACAAAAAATGTGGAAGTCAAAGACAAAAAAAAAGAGAAAAGACAAACAATCCGACTCTGGGAGTCTCAGAGGGACGGGGGAGGGACAGCTGACAGAGGTGCATCCAGTGTTGGACATATAAAGTGTTAACAGGTTGTTCAGGAGGCCGCTCAAACATTCACACACAAGTATTGTGTGAATGTCACATTGAACTTAATGAGTTGGGAGGGAAAGAACCGTCTGAGGTGTCACTGATCAAACACAAATGTTGATGAGAACTAAAACCAAAACTGAGAACAAGATGACAAACGACAGATAAGTGGTGGCATATATGAAAGGCCAGTAAGCGTTGGATTCATCAGCAGATCAAATGACGACAAGACATGAAGTCGGGCTAAAGAAACAGAAACAAAACAAATAGGATTTCATATACAAGGAATTTGCCTCAATGTTTTGGTGCACAACAATAAACAGAGTAAGAGAAAATAAAGATAAAGATAGAAGAAAGTACTGCAAAAGTCAAGAAACATCAATATTAGAGGTGTCAATCGATTCGAATATTTAATCACGATTAATCGCCGATTAGTCACATTTTTTATTTCTTCAAAATGTAACTTGAAGGGAGAATTGTCAAGTATTTAAGCAACGTAAAGCAGCAACGTAACGCAACAACGTAACGCAACAACGTAACGCAACAACGTAACGCAACAACGTAACGCAACAACGTAACGCAACAACGTAACGCAACAACGGAACGCAACAACGTAACGCAACAACGGAACGCAACAACGGAACGCAACAACAAAAATTTGTATCGCTCTCTTCTGTAACACAAGATTGGATTTGTGATTGTCTCCACACAGTAGGTAATGACCTCTGACCTTTAGGCAGACTGCAGGATGGGGGGGATGTGGGGATGTTTATTAGAAGATGCAGAGCAGCTGCATCATTCACTTTCTGTTTTGGAACAGGTTGAGGTTTCCGCTTTAACTTTCCATCCAGTTTCCATCGAAACGAAACTCCAACAATCTATTGCATCAGTTTTTCTTCAACATATACAGTGTTGTTCTAATTTATGAGCTGCTGTCAAGCTCTAATATTCATATTCACTTATTCAGTCTGACATATCTTTTATGTTTACGTCATTTTCAGTCGATGTTAGCAGCTAGGAGCAGTTATCGTTTCTTAATGTCAATAAAAGAAATATTTAAGAGTTGTTACTTTAAGTTGACTTACAACATGTATGGCTGTAATTTTGTGATATGCTCGATTGCTTTTCCAGCCATCAGTCTTATTTAAATCACTTAAAAATCCGAGCTATGGGCAGTGATTCAAGGATCTAAACCCGGCTACGAATGGACGTCCAACTGGAAATTTTGTCCTGATGTCTTTAGCAAAATCTTGGATTTGCACCTCACCATGAACTAGTTTATTTCTAGGATGATTTCTGGCATTGTGTACATTGGGGGTTTTGCACCTTGTTGATAATCTTTATTGTTTATATTTGTTTATATCTTTTCTCTACTTTACATCTTCTGCACGACCATGTCGGGATAAATAAAGTTTTATCATCAATCTCTGAGAACAGTGATTATCATCCAGATCTGTACTTCACAGAGCAAAAACAACAACTGAAGTTTTAATCAAGGATTTTCTATTTGTGTATTTAAATAAACGTGTTGCCCCCCCACCGCCGTCCTCGCTGCGGTCGGCTCCATCCTGTTGAAACCGTGGAGTCGGGGTATATCAGTGAGACCGGAATGTAACTTTTCCCTTGTAAACACTTCAACAATGAGACTCGTAAAACCCCAACAGCTCTGCAAAGACCTGCACATTCCTCAACAAAGAGATGAACTCCAGACGGGACGGTTTCCAGCGATGAGTCTTTTTACACCACTGCTTGGGGGGGGGGGGGGGGGGGGGAGAATCCTGGATCCTGATTGGTTGGCAGGTGTGTGATAAAACTTTATACGGGGAACATAGATGGAAAAATGTCTTGTATCAACATTCGTAGCGATGATGTGCTCCATCACCCAGACGCCTGAAGGGAAGATTATATCTCCTTATCAGTGGTGGAAGAAGTACTCAGATCCTTTGCTAAAAGGGGCCGTATGTAACTGTATGTATTTTCATGTGTGAACAGTTTGTAACTTGACCTAACAAATAAGACCTTCAGCGACTTCCTGGGTTTCCTCGTTCAGGTGAAATATAGAGTGATACTGTGGTTTTAGCTGCTAATGTTGCTAACGTTAATCAACATGATGCTCTTGTTGACCCTGGAAACAGGAAGTGCTTCCCAATTTAAGGCAAATTTTCACACCTTTTTTTTTTCGATTTTCGTTATCTCAACATGTTTCTGGCGCCGTACAGCGTGTTTAAGCTCTACTGTTTCCACTTGGACGACAATACAGCGACACCAAATGTCTTTTCCCAGTGGAGGAGATGCTCCGCGACACAACGCCGTTTGAGCTGCGGTCATACTTCCCAACCTTGAGACCTCAAAAAATAGGGAGGGAAAAAAATGAGAGATTCCTGCATTCTGGTGACTTTTAAAGAATGAAAATAAAAAATAATAAGTTCACTGCACTTTTAATTTTACTTTTAATTCTGAGGAAAGAAAACTGAATAATTCGCCCCTCTGGCGTGAACTTGTGTGAACCTCGATGTCTCGATGGCACCACTGCGCGCTGAAACTTGTTATTTCTAATGGCTTGCACCGCCTCACGACGGCTTTTTCGCTGCATCGAGCAAAACCCGACTTTGGGCAGCTCTCTTCCACCGGGAAACAACATTAGGTGTAGCTGTATTGTCGTCCCAGTGGAAACGGTAGACCTTATACATACTGTACGGCGCCAGAAACAGGTTGAGATAACGAAAAGGAAAAAAAGGTTTGAAATTTGACATAAATCGGGAGAAATGCAGGAGAATTGTGACCCCGGGAGAAAACCGGGAGAGGGCGATGAAAAGCGGGAGGGTTGGCAAGTATGCACTCATTATTTTGTTATTTTTATTCTTTAAAAGTCACCAGAATGCAGGAAACAAAGTCTCTGAAACGCTAATCTTTTCTTGAGTTTCAGAGACTTATTATTGAGGTCTTCAGGTTGTCGTCTGTATGTGAAACAACACGATGTTAATCAGAGCAGAGTGAAAGTTGAACCGGAGGTTCGGGGAAACGTGTGAGGACTTCCTGTAAACTGCGGCTGCTTTATGTGGTTGCCTCTGCTGAGCTGGTTGAGTTTGCAGCAGACATTCGTCCTCTGCTATGACCTCCCCCCCCCCCTCCCCCCCTCCTTTATTATCTCATATAACATGTTATCAATCAACAGCCAACAGTTGAAGCCTTTTTAAGAGGTCTTATCACCCCCAAAAACACACATTTTACCGTTAACTCTCTGTCGTATCTTGCCATGCAGATGGTTTTGGGTGGGAGCAGCAATGTCAGAGATGGATTCCTCCAAACGTCACCACATACCTGCATCGTTAGATACGACTAATATAAGTGAAAAAGTTGTACTCAGTCTCTGCCATGTTGGACTTGTAGATAGTACATTTTACAAGCACAAGACTCTTTGGGCATGTGTTGGGGATCGAGCAGTACGAGGTCGTGTGGCCACCACAGTATTTTGGGCATCACTTCCTGACGGTGTTTCCGTGGAGACAAGTGTGTAGGAATGTGTTTGGCTGATCTGACGACAGACAGAAGGACTCTCTATCATCAGAGTTCAATCATCAGACTTTGACCTTTGACATTGGAGTGCCTGATAAAGAGGCCGCTTCTCCATATATGTTCCACTTTTATCACAACATAAATAGAACCTGAGCTCCACCAGCACTGCTGTATATATATATATATATATATATATATTTTGGCCCCTTTACTTCAAATTACACCTACTTTCTATTCCACCTGAACATTTTCAAGAGCATCAGTTGTCTGTGGGAAGCAACTTGCAAAGAAGTGAACATTTCTGCAAATGCATAATCAATGAAAGTTAATATTTAGCCATCTTTTTCCAAAGAAAAAGAGGAAACGTTAGAATAGAAATAAATATTTAGGGTTCACCCTCTGCGAGCTATGAATATATGCTGTAAATTTGACAGAAATTCAAAAATTAGTTTTTGAGAATTTTGCTAACTTTCTCTCAGACAAACAATTCTCAGTGGTATTATCTGGTCATCTATATTATTGTTATTATTTTGTTATTTGTATTCATCCTCTGAGGACCGTGAATATCCACAGTCGACCTTTTGCCAGGTAGTTATCTTGTGAAGACTTAAAATGTTCAATTATGCTAAAAAAAAAAGCCTCATTGAATGATTAAAAAACAAATGTATAATTCATGAAAGTTAGTTTTGAGTCATTTTTTTCCAAAGAAAAAGAGGAAATCTCAGAGGGTCATCAAAATAATTATGGTTCACCCTCTGGGAGCCATAAATATCCATTGTAAAGTTGACAGAAATTCAGGGTTCACCTCAAGCGCAGCAATAACATGAGAAATCTCATAATCAGGGGTTATATTAGTTTCATCTGGTCACCTTTATTATTTGGATTCATCCTCTGAGGACGATGAATATCCACTGAAGAATTCACGGTCTTTTGCCGAGTAGTTATCTTGTGATGATTCATAATTGTGTTGTGAGTTGTGTTGATATTTTCGTTTTGTAAAAGTGGGACATCAGAGGAACATCAGGGGATCCTCAAAATAATTAGGGTTCATCCTCTGGGAGGACCAAGCGACGGTACTTTACGAGTTGGGAGTGAGAATGTGTTGCAAAAAAACGACAAACAAACCTCATTAGCGGTGGTTTACAGAGGTTTTAACGATGATGGGACACAATCGAGTTCACGAGGAGGCCGAGAAGAGGAGTCAGCACTTCACAGGAAGACTCCCTCCACACTCATTAGATCTGTGCTCGGAGAGGAACACACCTATCATAAAACACACAATGGTGTTACTGTTCAGCATGTTGAAGGAGTGATGAGGATCCAGTTTACGACAGAAGATTCAAGTTTCCCAACTATAAATCAATGATGCAGATATGTTCCTAGTTTAATAGTTATTTTGGATTTGAACTCTGGTATCTTCAGGGTTTCTCAGTCTTTTGTGGTTGCTGCTTTTTTTAACTTCGGTGCAGATATTCCCATGACCTCAGCCGATAGAAATGTCAAGCTGCCATGTTATGTGAGTAGTGAACTTTTTATCCTGAAGAGCATTTACTGTGATGAACTGAACATGAAGAAATGTTGACATATTTCAATTTGACTAAATGGTGGCAATGATAGTGACTTTCAGTTTGTCTGTCTGTCCAACAGGTTGGTCTCATTTTTTTATCTGTTCAAAATTTACCTTAAAGGGAGATTTGTCAAGTATTTAATACTTTTATCAACATGGGAGTGGGCAAACGTAACGTAACAACGTAACGTAACAACGTAACGTAACAACGTAACGTAACAACGTAACGTAACAACGCAGCCTAACGTAACAACGTAACGTAACAACGTAACGTAACAACGTAACGTAACAGCGTAACGTAACAACGTAACGTAACAACGTAACGTAACAACGTAACGTAACAACGTAACGTAACAGCGTAACGTAACAACGTAACGTAACAACGTAACGTAACAACGTAACGTAACAACGTAACGTAACAACGTAACGTAACAGCGTAACGTAACAACGTAACGTAACAGCGTAACGTAACAGCGTAAGGTAACAGCGTAACGTAACAACGTAACGTAACAACGTAACGTAACAACGTAACGTAACAACGTAACGTAACAACGCAACGTAACAACGTACCAAAACAACATAAAAAAACAACGTTACTAGCCTAAATAAATAACAACTGTCCTTAGCAGACTTTCTTACGTAATGTTACGTAACAAACACTCAACAGTCAACGTTTACCTTTGGTTTCACACGGGACACAAACAGCGGTCTCCTGGTTGAAAGTCTTGTGTTCGTTTGACGCACTTTCACACTATCAATACTACGTCACTGCTCCGACAGTCGAATAACGCCGTGGTTGGCTTTACATTGGAGTTAGTTGAAAGCCAAAGGGCGCCTCTGTGCGTCGGTTTCTGATGCCGAGGGGCATAGCTTTATATAGCTCAATATCACAAACAGGACAGGAAATAGATGTCATGTGTACAGAATAAACTAGATAGGTTAAGTAGAATCCTCTTCTTCTTTTTCCCTGTTGGTTATAATCCCTGATTTCCGATCACTGACCTGAATCCCTCAGTGTAAACAGTCCGTGTCTCGGAGAGTTGGGGGTTCGTTTGATTGTGTTTGAGCGGACTTGTTGGCGAGCAGCGTAACTGTATTATATCCTCGCTCTCAGCCTGACCTGCAGATGACCGATAGCTACGATCACATCGTCTCTGGGTTGTTTACCGCGGCCGCTCCTCCGCTTTCCATCTCCATCTGCACCCACTCAGGCAGCTGAGCCGGGTTTTATTTCATCATTAGCAGGCTAATAGGGAAATGAAAGCAAAGATAAACATGAATAAATGAGAAACGTAATGAATGTAGATGCTCCCACACAGGTGTACTGCAGGATATGATTAACCAGTAAACATCCCATAATGCTCTGTGTTTGTGGTCTTCACAGTCACCAGGTTTTAACCCAGCTGAACACCTATAGGAGGCTTTGGTGAGACGTGTTGAGGGAAACAGCTTACTAAGACACTTTATGTTGTTTTTTCCTTTAACTTGTCACCCATCTGGATGAAGTTTTGCGTGAATTATGACATTAATTGAGTGGGGGGGGTTGTGCTATTTAAGACATGAAAATCATAGTTTAAATTTTTTCACTTGTAAAAATTGCAAAATGCTGTAATCTTCTGTCAACTCTGATACATTTGGGTTTACACCGTTTAAAAGTGTGTAATCAGCTGTTATATTAATTTTTTTCTTCTTTCCTCCAATAATAACTGTCTTAACAGAGATTAGGACTGTTGATTGATTAAAATATTTAATCGTGATTAATCACTTATTTATTATTTATTTATTATTTATATATTTATTATTTATTTATTATTTATTTATTTATTTAATCATATATTTACTTATATGTTTTATAACGTTACTTTTTTATATTATGTTTTCTTACATACGTTCCTAAATATTTACTTACTTATATGTTTACTTAGTTATATTTCTTTTATATATTTTCTTATTTACTATTATTTAGTTAGCTATATATGTACTTATTTGTTACGTACATATATTATTTATATAGATATTTAGTCACTCTCATATTTACTTACTTGCTTAGATAATTATATATATTTTTTACTTACCTACTTACATATTAACGTTTTTTTGTGTCTTACATTCCTATATATTTACTTATATGTTTACTGAATTACGTTTTTATTAGGGCTGTCAATCGAATACAATATTTAATTGCGATTAATTGCAAATTGATCACACAATTTGTTTTCATTTACTGATATTTCAGAGCCATGGTCGGGGCCATAGAGTCTAACTTAATAACGCAATATTTTTTGTCTCGATTATGCTCTTGTATATATATATATATATATATATATATATATATATTTCTTTTTTTTTAAATTTCTTTTTTTTAATTTTTAATTTTTTATTCTATTCTTTTTTTTTTTTTTTTCCCCTTATTTCCTTAGTCTCTGGCCTTGTGCTTCTGCAACAATTGAATTTCCTCTCTGGGGATCAATAATGTTTTCTCTCATTTATTTATGTCAGCTATTTATAAAATTCATTGTGTCCCCGTCATGCAGGAAACCAAACCTGCACACTACAATCATAAAAAGGAACAGTTTGTTTTTTGTTTTTCTTCATTAGACAAAAAGCTTTTTCTTATATGCCATGCCAAGGGCAGCTCACATTTACATTATTACATTCCCCAAAATTAAATTATCCCCGTAATATCGTGCTGTCTGAAGTGGACAGCGTCATGTACCAGTAGCTCAGTAATCCGTTTTATGTAGAGCACTTAGATTGTTCATTGATCGCAGTCATGTTCCATAACGTTACTGTAAGACAGCTGCATTTATCAAAGTCAGCAGCTTCACCTTCATACACAACGTTTCCATGTATGATGCTTCTTCTCTAAAATGCTAAATGTTTTAATCCTCAGATGGTTTAATGTCATGATGATCCGTTCAGCTCGGCTCTCTCGTTGTCTCTATGTTGTATTAGAGAAGAGAACAACTGACTTGAATAAGAAAAACAATGCATGAAAACACATTACTCAAAAAATACTACTTTGCGCTAGTAGCAACATGACAGTAGTGGAATGTAACTACTGGTAATTTTAATAGAAGGTACTTTATCGTTCTACTCTACTACATTTTGGAAGCCAATATTTTTACTCTATTACATTTATTGGTTAGAGAGGTTTTAGAATGAGGACGATCAAAAGCCAAGATGGCGAAGGCCAAAAACCAAGATGGCAACGGCCAAAAACCAAGATGGCGACGACCAAAGACCAAGATGGCGACGGTCAAAAACCAAGATGGCGACGTCAAAAACCAAGATGGCGACGGCCAAAAACCAAGATGGCCACGACAAAAAACAAGATGGTGACGGCCAAAAACCAAGATGGCGACAGCCAAACACTAAGATGGCGACAGTCAAAAAAACAAGATGGCGACGGCCAAAAACCAAGATGGTGACGGTCAAAAACCAAGATGGCGGCGGCCAAAAACCAAGATGGCGACGGCAAAAAACCAAGATGGCGACGGCCAAAAACCAAGATGGCGGCGGCCAAAAACCAAGATGGTGACGGCCAAACACCAAGATGGCGACAGTCAAAAAACCAAGATGGCGACGGCCAAAGACCAAGATGGAGACGGCCAAAAACCAAGATGGCGGCGGCCAAAAACCAAGATGGCGACGGCAAAAAACCAAGATGGCGACGGCCAAAAACCAAGATGGCGGCGGCCAAAAACCAAGATGGTGACGGCCAAACACCAAGATGGCGATGGCCAAAAACCAAGATGGCGACGGCCAAACACCAAGATGGCGATGGTCAAAAACCAAGATGGCGACAGTCAAAAACCAAGATGGCGACGGCCAAAAACCAAGATGGCGACGGCCAAACACCAAGATGGCGACGGCCAAAAACCAAGATGGCGACGGTCAAAAACCAAGATGGCGGCGGCCAAAAACCAAGATGGCGACAGTCAAAAAACCAAGATGGCGACGGCCAAAAGCAAAGACGGCGGCGGCCAAACACCAAGATGGCGACGACCAAAAACCAAGATGGCGACGGCCAAACACCAAGATGGCAACGGCCAAAAACCAAGATGGCGGCGGTCAAAAACCAAAACGCATTTTTTCCCGTCTCCCCATTCTAAACCCATTTTAAACACTAACCCCCAATTACTTAACTTAACTTTACTTAACTTAAGTTTTACTTAAGTTTACTTCAGTAAAAGATGTGAGTAATTCTATAAAAATTAAGAAGCTTCAGGATTCTTTTGTATCCGTCAGATGCAACAAACAGACAGTATAAGTGAGGAAGCCTTTTAGCCGAATGGAAACCACTTTGTCACACAGTCGGAGCAGAGCGACCGCAGCTGCAGCTCATAATTTAATGACGTTGATTGAGCGAGGTCAGTTAGCTGTCAGCGTTCGTCCACTGGTCTATACATCTAAATCAGCCTGTTATGACCTGCAGCTGTATTCACTGTAATCAGACACGTCAGAATATTAAATATATACATAAAAAAGACATTTTGAAATATGTGAAAAAATTGTGTAAAATATATATAGAACCATTTGTGAAATAAAATTATAATTTACTTCCCTATAATCAAGATTCCATTGAAATAAATTGATTCTGACGCAAAATTTTGCAGCTTTTGTTTAAGACTATTAGAAGTATCAGAGTCATGAGGCAGACTTCTTCTCTCTTATTGAGATTTCTTTTTTTTCTTTTAGATGATTATTTTAATTTTAAAGCCTCATCTCAGAATTTTTATTAGGGCTTGGACGATACACCTATCTCCTGATTCGATAGTAACACAATACCGATTCGATATGGATTGTGATTTTTAAGTATTGTGATTCGATATTAAGATGTATTGTGATTTCTGTTAACTTTTTTATATATATATATATATATATATATATATATATATATATATATATATATACAGTATATATATATATATATATATGTTGATTCTGGCATTAAAAATCAATTTCCAAATCGTAAAAAAAATAAATCAGGATACATACATACCGACATACAGTTCATGTTGTGGCTTCTTTTGGGAAATTTAATGTCTGAGCTGCATAAAATAAAAAAAGAAGTGTTGATTTGTTTTAATATAACTTTGAGATAGTCATTAGTTGATTCATAAATGATCAGGACAGTAACAGTGTTTAAAAAGATGAAAAACTGCAGCTCACTTCCTTCTGTCACTTGTAAATGTTTTTGTGTTAGTATTTTAGTTTTGTGAATGATGCTGTCTGAGCTGATGTGACACCTGCGTTAAAAAAAACGAAACCTTGAAATTATAGCTGATGTGAAATCTGAACCGAGTTGTGCAAGAAAAAAAATCCCATAGTTCTTCACTCCGTTAACCAAACCGCAGCAGTCTGAACTGGCAAGACATCAAAACACCAAAATGTCTGCAGGCGAGAAAACGAATCTTGTTTTCTGCCCACAAAGATGTGACAGTTACCTCCACACATACACGTTAGGTTTCATTTATGAGTTTTTACTTTCACTTTACCAAAAATGAAACAGCTTCAGTTCACCAGATGAAAAGAAAGTTTAATTTGGTGCTCTGGGGGAAGAATGGGCAACTTATCTAATGACAGAGATTTGAGCCGAGCAGTACAAAAACACACCAGACAAGTTAGAACAGAGTAATCACTAAACCCACGTTAGGGACTGTATGAGAAGTTTTAGTGGGGAAAGAAACGAGGGAGTTTATCTTCTTTTACCCCAGATTGATATGTTATTTCAGCCTTCCCATCTTAGATTTCCTATATTTTAAAAGAACTGAAACAAGATGGCATTTTTTGTGATTTTTTTACTTAATTCAACGTAGAGTTTGTGTTACATATTTCGAAAAGTTATTCGTTTTCCTACAAATGTCCAGCGTCAATTTAGGAAAAGATGGTGGTTTGGGTTAAAAGAACTCCGGAAGTGGCGTAACTTAAGTACGGAAGTAACGTGACAAATAAATCAACGTTGACTTCTGGTTTCACTCTGGAGAGGAACAGCGGTCTCCTGGGCGAAAGTCTGGTGTTTTTTTTTAACCAAACCATCCATGCCGACCTTCTCGCTACACGACGTTCGTCGCTCTTTATACCTCCTGGTTCACGATTACGTGGATTACACGAAGTAGTTTTTGTCACGTAACTTCCGTAGTTAAGTTACGTCAATTCCGGTGTTATTCAAACCCAAACTGCAATTTTTAAGTAGTTTTGTTGCCTGAACCTAACGAAGTCGATCTTTTCCTATTTGTAGGAAAATGCACAAAAAGTATGTTGTACACGTCTGAAACCACAATATCTTTTGATCACGGCGAGCAGCGCAACCTTTCCAGATAGTTTTCTGTAATATTTTGTCCTGCAGTAACATGTCTGTATCAATCTGCAATAAATATAAATAAAAATAGAGTTCAAATGCAGCTTTCAACCAACAGCAGCTCTAAAAACTGTGTTTCTCCTGAGTGACGACTTTGTGCTGTCAGTTATAATGATTCCTAAAGTACATTTTTCGTAATGTTTCGCTGACCAGACGTCATTATGAAGGTTTATTCCCCTAAACTGTGACTGTCTGACTGTAACGCTGTGGTTTATTGTCTAAGTGCATTGCATTAGCAAGAAGCCACATCAGGGTCAAGAGTATGAATGTTACCTAATGGATTGTAATACAACACGTGCAGCCGCCTCTCACAGAATGTAAATTAACCCATTTATTGATGTATCTACAGCCCTCAGTTAATATACAATATTTTTATGATTCCTTTTTTAAGGATTTATTCACACACACACACGAACACACTGGGAATGTGCTGACTCTTCCAAGAACAACATGTCTGACTGAGCTCCAGCAGCCGGGCTTGCTCTGACAGGTTTTACTAAGTAATTAGAGAGTTTTGATGACTCACTTCCATCCACTAAGCAGAGTATATAAAAAAATAAAAAATAATGTGTAGCCGGGGCGGCGCCCGATGATACATTTCCTGCCAGCTTACTTCCTGGCACAATTGGAGAATCCCTGAAATAAGGAAAGATTTTAAACGTAACACCCTGAAACAGGATGTTAGCAGCCGTTGATGTCGCAACACTAACATCATGAAATTCCTCCCTAAAACTCAACGTTCAGCAAAGATCTCGCAATCCTGGAAATTATGTAACAGTAAGTCTTCAGCTGAAGACCGTTTCTACACTGTGACTGAATAAAGAATGATTCAGATTGGAAATTGAATATTTTTCCTCACTTCAAAGTTAATTTCAAACATTTCTTTTTAATGAAATCCTCCTAGATAGTGTCCTTGATAATTTAACAATACTACAGGTTTATGTTATGGCCATCAGTTTAATTTATTTCTGATAAATCATATTTTTTCTATGGAGGATGAAACCTGCCAAAATCCAAAAATAAATCAATAGATAAATAAACGACTCGATAAATGAATAAATATGTCATTAAATGCAGTAAAAGTAAAATCAAAAAATAAATGTAGCCATTAATTAATTGATAAAATGTGACAAATTGATATTTCTGTTTTAATTTGCTTCATTTATTTATCTTTGTATTAATTCCCTTATTTATTTACTCCTGTTTAATTTTCCCTTTTATTTATTTGTCATCCTTTTTTTATTATTAATTTTTAATTTTATTTTTTTCAATTTTTTCTTCATTTATTTATTTTTGCATTTATTTATTTATTTATTTATTTATTTATTTATTTATTTATTTATTTATTTATTTTTTATTTTATATGAAATAAAAAAATAAAAGCTAGTAGTAGTAGTAATAGTCATTTTTACTACATTTAATAACATATTTATTTATTTATTTATTTTTTATTTTGGCAGGTTCCGTCCTCCGTATTTTTCCCCCCTATCAGTTTGGTATGGGGAATGGCGCTAATTACTACAATACCCATGACACTTTGCCAGCAAGAAGCCAGTGATCAGATTTAAAACTTCTGAATGTTTATTTCTACACAAAATGATCTTTAGCTTCACGGTGAGGGAAGTACGGAACAGACTTTCCAGCTCTGTGATTGGTTGTTCCAGACTGAAATGCACCTTGGGAGTCGTAGTTGACTCCTCTCCTTCAGTTTTCAGTGCTGGAAAGTAACTAAACGCATTTACTCAAGTCTTGGAGGCCTATTTAAGTACACATTTGAGGTACTTGTACTTTACTTGAGTATTTATACTATACTATACTATACTATACTATACAATACTATACTATACTTACAAACACATTTCTAAGACCTTCTGTGCTGTGTGTTTATCTGCACATCATGTATATTTTCTGTGCAGGTCGAAGGTGAACTTGGAACTTCAGTTATCAGTCATCAGTCCGGCCTGCAGAGGAAATCCTGCGTCCTGTGAAAGAGCTGAGTGTCCAAAGAGACAAAGAGTCCAGCACACAAACACGCTGACCTGTGACAGAGGGAAAATATAAATCTCAATAAGGTGCAAATCCAAAATATATCAGTTACACAATGACAAAATCATACAGATGTTATCGGTTCATAAGGATCATAAAAATAAATAGGTTAAGTAGCTCTTGCTGAACTGGAAGAGACTATATATATATGTATATATATCCTTGTAGGAGCCATGTATTTTCTTTGTGTTAGGTGTGTTAAAGCCTCCAAACACTAGGGGGGTGTAAGCATGGGAGAGGCAGGTAGAGGCTGGTCTCAGGTGATACAGGCCTCAGGCCAGGTAGGAACCAGGTGCTGCTGATCAGAACAAGCAAACTGATCTCTGAGGACACTGGTGGCTGTTTATGTCTCAATTTATGGATTAAAAGTGATTAAAAGTGACAGACACGGATGGACATGATGGGTAAATAAACTCCATGTTATGAAGTGTTTGTTTGGAGCAAAATGTCTAAATGTCTAAACAACATTTAGCTACCAAACAGCTGCTAATAGAAGGACTGTAGTCACAGTTAAGTCAAAAACAGTGTGGATCATCGGGGTTTCATCACCGGGGATTGTTGTTCGATAACTGGTGCGATACGGTGGATTCATCCAGACCGTGTCCTCGGTTGGAGCTCCACCGGAGCTACCGGAGGATCACCGGGACATCAGGCTGCAGACAGCGGGAAGTCAGAGCACCTCTACCGGCCAACATCTGGGGTAAGTTCAGCGCTTTAACAGTGTGAATGGTTGTTGTTATTTTGTGTGCACACATTAATAAGACGTGTAAATCCAAACGCATTGTTTTACGCACTCATCCGTGCATAAAACCAGCTGTGCGCGTATCGTTTTATCGGATGTTAAACTAACTTTACGCGGACTTAAAAAGGCCTCTGAGTTATAAACATGCAAGAATACACATTAAAACTCACTTACTGGTGATAATCCGGTGAAAGCGTTGATGGGAAAAAAGAGACAATTTACAAAAGGACAGAAACTTAAAACTTTTTAACACGTCTGGAAACTAATTTTCAAGAAAACAAAATAAGAAAATATTTCCAGAAAAAAAGCAAAATTGTCTGGAAAATTCTAAACTTTTCCATAAACTCATAACACTTCTAGAAACTCATAAAATGTACCAGAAACTAATCTAGAACTTTTATAGCATCTTGAAAACTCCTCAACCAACTCAGAAACACTTCTAGAAAGTCTTCTTGAAACCTTTAATACTTCTGGAAACAAATAAACTGTTTAAGAAACTCATCCAGCAACATGTAAACTTATCTAGAATATTGTTAACTTTTCCATAAAATAAAACACTTTTGAAAACTCTGGTAGAAAGTAGGAACATTATTTAGAATATTTTAAACTCTTCCAGAAACTCAAGCTTATATTACTTACAGAAAATCTTAAAATGTACCAGAAACTAATCTAGACACATGTAAACTTTTATAGCATCTTGAAAACTCTTCAACCAACTCATTTTTAGAAAGTTTTATTATCCTTTTGAAACCTTTAACACTTCTGGAAACACGTGTAACACAAAGCTTCCAGAAACGAATAAACTGTTCAAGAAACTCATCCAGAAACATGTAAACTTATCTAGAATATTGGAAACTTTTCAATAAACTCTTCTGCAAAATGTATAATAAATGTACCTGCAATCGTGTTTGCTTCCATAAATGCATGTATTAAAATATCTAGAGACTATGGTACAAAGTATAGAAACCATCTAGAATATTTTAAACACTTCTGTAAACTCAAACTCCTCTTGAAACTCGTCACACTTCTAGAAACTCGAGCTTATAATAATACCAGAAACTCATAAAATGTACCAGAAACTAATCTAGACTCATGTAAACTTTTACAGCATCTTGAAAACTCCTCAACCAACTCATAAACACTTCTAGGAAGTCTTCTTGAAACCTTTAACACTTCTGGAAACACACATACTTTTAATGCTTCCAGAAACGAATAAACTGTTCAAGAAACTCATCCAGAAACATGTAAAGTTATCTAGAATATTGCTAACTTTTCCATAAACTCAAACACTTTTGAAAACTCCGGTAGAAAGTAGAAACATTATCTAGAATATTTTTAACTCTTGCAGAAACTCATAAAATGTACCAGAAACTAATCTAGAAACATGTAAACTTATCTAGAACATTGGAAACTTTTCCATAAACTCTTCTGCAAAATGTCTAATAAATGTACCTGCAAATGTGTTTGCTTCAATAAATGCATGTATTAAAATATCTAGAGACTCTGGTACAAAGTAGGAACCATCTGGAATATTTAAAACACTTCTTGAAACTCGTCACACTTCTAGAAACACAAGCTTATAATACTTCCAGAAACTCATAAAATGTACCAGAAACTAATTGTGTAAACTAAGAAAAACTTGTTAACTTGACTTGATGAGTGACGGAGATGTAAATGAGGTTAAATGTACATTTTGGAACTGTAATGTTCTATGACGAAGCACAACAAATACATGTCGCTCTACTGGAGTTATTATCTAAAGATGAAGCAGAAAAACATGAAGTTTGGTTCAAAGCAAAAAAGCTGAATGTCGTTATCTTGCTTTTATTTGAATACTGTTCAAAGGCCAAAGAGGTAAAATGATCCAATATGTTACAGTAAAGATCAGAGAAAGATCAAAAGAAATGAGAACAGGTTTATCAGTGTGTTAATTTGATTCTTTTCTCTCCTATTAATCATTGTAAAACTAGCTCCACCTCCGTCCTTTACTTAATACAACGCTGTGAAAATACTACTACAAGTCCTGTATTCAAAAGTATTATCAGCAAAATGAAAAGTATGCATGTGTGTCTCAGATGTTTGGCTCCAGATGTCGTGTCGACTCGACGGTGAAGGTTGCAGAGATCAAACTGATGGAGAAACAGAAGACGAAGGTCGACCGAATCCTGAAACACGGAATCAGCTGCTTCATCATCAGGTACACAAACACTCTGGAGGAAGTATTCAGATACTTTACTTCAGTAAAAGTACTAATAACTACACTGAAAATACTCAACAAGTAAAAGTCCTTCATTCAAAATTTTACTGAAGTAAAAGTTTTATCAGCTAAATGTAGTTAAAGTATGAATATTAAATGTTCCTGTCAGTGTTTTACTATCTGGATTAATATCACTGCAGCATTTTATTTCCTTTATATCCTGTTTAATCTGCAGCAATGCATCATGGTCCATAAGATTGTCATGCTGTCCTGTGAGAAACGCATATCTCTAAAAAGTCAGAAAAACAGCCTTTTTTCAGCTTCTTGACGCTGCGTTTTCCAGCTGATCCGATTAATAGAGTATCGTAGTGATTAATGATTCTACATTTAATCATTAAAACGTCTTAATATTGAAGCTTTTAGTGATTGAGACGCACAGACCTGCTGCAGGGTTGGTTTATTAACATCATTATTACCATCTGGTGGCTGCAGGAGGAAACTACAACTAAAGAACACTCAAACATCACTGACAAAATAAACTTTATTTATAACTCACACTTCAAAGACGAGAGCCGAACATTTCATCACAACCGGCTGCCGTTCCGTCTTTATTTGAAGTTAATTTTGCAAAAAATAATCACATAAACATCAGTTCAAGAGCAGAGATACGGATAATAAGGCCTTCTGTCAAATATAAATATGAAAACAAAAATCAGATCCTGAAAGAAAGTGGATGACGTAGTTTAATTGAACTCTTTTGGTTTTTGGTGAGGGGTCAGAGGTCAGAGGTCAGAGGTCAGGTGAGGGAGGGTTTGGGTTGGTATTTCACTCTGTTGAAGTCGTCGACTGTGGTTTCTACCGGAGGCGTCGTCCAGTATTCCTCCAAACCCAGCGTCAGACACAGAGCGATGGCCGCCATCTGCAACACATGTCGTCTCGCGCTTTATTTCTTACATGTACATCAACGTTTTGGGTTTAATATTCATAATATCCTAAAAATAATGATACAGACGATATAAAGAAATTACACATAATGGGTAAATGTTTACAAATCTTAACATAAACAATAATTTGTGCAATAATTCAACTGTGCAATACTCTGTCAATAATACTGCATTTATACTTTTACAGTATTGTATTTATTATTTGTACTGTGGTAATGTGTTTTATATTGCACGTCTTAATGCAGTATTTGTACGTATGTCATATTTCTTATATTCTTATTTTTAGTTTAGTTCTTTTTAATGTGTTTATATTGTAGCATTATGTAGCACATAATTAAGGTTATTTACTCCTTTATTTCTATTTTCTTACATTTCTTTATGTTTATTTAAGAGCAACGCCCCGATCAATAAAAGTATTACTTAATTCTGATTCTGATATCCAGTCTCACACTCTCAGAAACTCTTCAACTTTTCTCAAATCTTATTTTCTATTGCAGAAATTCATAAATAACCCTTCTGGAAACTTGTGTAATTTTCAAGAAAAAAAACGAGAAATATTTCCACTTAATAATATTATTAATAATATCGTACCGTGATGGTTGCGAAGGCTGAAATGATTCCTATCCTCAGTTTGATGGGGAAGCTCAGGTAGCTCTTCAGGATGGGACCGCAGGGCTGCAGGTCAAAGGTCAACATTAATAAAACATTGTTTTTAGTAGTACATCAATTCTCCACAGTGAGGCCGGTGATAAACACCACTACAAACAGAAGAGGCAGTTTCATGGACAAAATGATCTGTTTTTGTCTGTAAAATATGGACGACGGAACCTGCCAAAAAAATAAATAAATGAATAAATAAATAAATGACTCAGTAAATAAATAACTTTTAAATGTAGCAATTAAATGTCATTTAACGTCATTAAATGGAGCAAAAATAATATTAAAAATGAATGTAGCAAGTAATTGATTGATAAAATGTGACATAAATTGATATTTCTGTTTTAATTTGCTTCTTTATTTATTCATCTTTGTATTAATTCTCTTATTTATTTACTCTTCTGTTTAATTTACCCTTTTATTTATTTGTGTATTTATTTTAAGTTAATATATTTTGCATTCATTTCTCGTTTACTTTTGCATTCATTTTTTATTTTATATTTATTTTTAAATATGTTTATTTATTTATTTATGTATTTATTCATTTATTTATTTCTGCATGATTTTGCCCTTTGCATTTCAACCCTTATTTATTCCCCCAAACTTATTTATTTCTGCATTCTTTTCTTTACACATTTCTTTTTACATTTCTTTATGCATTTTTGCCTCATTATGCAAAATTAGTGTCATCATAGGGTCAGGGTGCTATAACTATTACTACTAGCTTTTATTTTATATAAAAGAAATAAAAAAAATAAATCCAAAAATAAATAATAAAGAAATAAATGCAAAAATTAATAAATAAATAAAAAAATGCAAAAATAAATAAATACAAATAAATTAATAAGTACATTAAAAAATTAATAAACAAAATAATGACATAAATAAATGTAAGGGAAAATTAAACAGAAAAGTAAATAAATAAGGAAATTAATACAAAGATAAATAAATAAAGAAGCAAATTAAAACAGAAATATCAATTTATGTCACATTTTATCAATTAAGTATTATTATTATTATTATTATATTTGCTACATTTATTTATTTATCAAGTAATTTATTTTTCTATTCATTTATTATTTATTTTTGTCCATACTAAAAACAGGAGCAACAGAAGAATGAATGTAGTAGTAGTAGTAGTAGTAGTAGTAGTAGTAGTAGTAGTAGTAGTAGTAGTAGTAGTAGTAGTAGTAGTGAGAGCCATTTATTCATTTGTTTGCCTTCATGTTTATTTCATGTAATACTTTTTTTGTACACTGGGTGTCAGTCACCTGCTGTTTAATGGGACTGTATTTATACAGGAAGGGTACTGCAGCCAGGTGTGTTGCATGCTGGGAGGTGTACAGTTACATAGCGTCTGATGGTAGCTTAGCAGCGGCTTAAATTTGGTTAAGTTACTTAACTATGTCATTGATTGTGTAACCTGGATGCAAGAAGCCATGTTTATGTGAGCAATAAATGAAGCAGCAAAGATAAACATCTGGATGATGTTGGTTTGGAAACACAGGAAAGGAAATAAAAAATAACAGAAAGAAGAAGGCAGAAACAAAGATGTAGTAGTTGAAGTAATAAAGAAAGAAGGATAGTAATGAGACTATGTAGTTTAGTTACCTCGGAGTGAACCCATAGTTTATCTGTGACCCCTCGGGTCAGAGGGTAAAGGTCACTGCTCACCATCACACAGGATCCATCTGAGCTGGAGTTACCAGACTGAGAGCTGTGAGACGAAGAGAACAACTTGGGATTTTTAGGTTGCAGCGGCTCAGGTTTAAAGCTAAGAACTATTGAAAATGAATCTCATAAATTTATGATCCTTGTCGTGGAAGATTTTATCGTAAAAAAAAATTCAATAGTAGTTTGTAAATATCAGCAAACTTCTCTAGAAGCTCAAAATCTCTCTGAGTTTTTCATGTTTCTGCCGTCTCACCTCGGCTGCAGGTCGGAGGCGGGAGGCTCGCACAAACAGGTGACAGGAAGTTGGTTCTCCCAGTCCTCAAAACTCCTCAAACCACAACAAGAGTCCTGAGAAACAGACAAAATAAAATTAAAAAGTATCTTTAATTCTGAAAATTTAGAAAGATCAATTATCATTTTGGAAGATATAAAACTAAGATTGTAGATGATCTGAAACTGGAGTTATGACTCGTCAAAACTAAAAGCTTTTATTTCATTTGCAGTGAAATAATCTCCTATAGTTTATTATGCAACTTTCTTAATATTAACTATTTTAGAAAATAATGAATGTCGAGAAAAAGCTTATAAATATTTAACAGAGCTAATAGGCTCAAAAACAGACATGTTTCTCTACGTTGTGATGTTTCCTGTGATTCCTTCTGGATTTATTCAGTTGTTTTAAGTCTTCGTGTCTCTTACGGAGGCCTGGAGTTTGCTTAGTTCACTCTGGATGTAACGCTCAGCTCTGTGGAGGGGAGTTACGTTCAGAAACACCTCGTCCACCGCGCCGTCCATCTGCAGGACAGTGATGGAGAAAACAGTAAAGACACATTTAGTATGAAGAGACTTTTATCAATGGATTCATCAGGTTTTCTAGTTTCATATGATACCACTATCTTCACTCTAGCATTAAAACTGAGCCGCTACAAGAGTTCAAATCACAAGCTGCGTTAATGCGCTAAAGAAATTAGTGCCATTAAAACAAATTTTCGTTAACGTGTTATTATCGCGTTAACTTTGACAGCCCTGATAATAAATTTACAGATTTAAAAAAGACATTTTATAATCATTAAAATCAATCTGCTTTCATCCATGTAAATACAATTTCTGAAATTAAGTTTGTTTTGATTATGGTTGCTTGCTCTTCATGAGGATTTTGGCTGCTAAAAGTATAGAAATCGTGCTCTAATGGCGCGATTACATATAAAGTCAATGCAAAGAGGTGAATAGAAGCGAATTTGCATCATTCGGACTAAACTCTGTGTAGAAACCACAGACTGTCTCTCGTAGAAACAACAACATCGCTGCTGTATTTATGCCTAGATGACGATCCAAACTGCATTTAGAAAACAAGCATTTTAAGAGTTGTTTGCTTGTCGTCATGGTAACAGACCTGACAAAGCATGAATTCAGACTTCTTAGAAATCCACATCATTGTGTTGTTATTTCGGCATCATTTTGATCCGTTTACAACAACGTCGCTGCCGTATTTATGCCTACATGACGTTATGTTGAGTGTTGATGGAGCAGCTGCATAGCCTGGCACTGATATATCCAAACTCCATTCAGAAAAACAATCATTTTAAAAGATGTTTACTTGTCGTCTTGGTAACAGACCTGACAAAGCATTGGCAGCTCAGACTAGGAACAGTAATAAGTGGGATACAGACAGGTAGAGTTACCTGAGCTTGAACCTGAACCAGCGGCGATGCGACGACCATCAGAGCCACAAACTCCACGAATATCAGAGCAGAAAACTGGAGGAGATAATGACAGAGGAGATAATGATGATAAAATCAGACAGTAACAGTCGATCGGAGCAGCCTTAGTGTTTGTGTTTCTCACCACCAGCAGCAAAGGTTTGAGGTCCAAAGACGCAGCACAGATACCCAGAACAGACAAAACCACAGTGATGGGACCGAACACCTGCAGGACCAGTAAGCCATCGCTACTGGACAACTGGTCGAACAACTGGGAGGGAGACAGAGAGAATAAATTAAGACCAACTTAAAGGTGTTATGATATGTAGCTGTGCATCAGCTCTAGATTTTCAGTACTGTTTTAAGATTCATGTAATGTAATCTGAGGATATGGCTCTCTATGGCAGTGGTTTAGTGTACGCAGGTATATGGCGTACTACTACTTATTTATCACGCGGTAATTACTTCTAAATCCCGTCTGATTCTCATCTTCGTTAATCATTGTTTGAGGGAACTTTAACGTCCGCTAACCGGACGCAACCGTCACTAATGCTAACGTATTCATTCCTGTTATGCAGCAACATTTCTGTCCCCATGAATTACTTCCTCCTATTGTCTTTAAAATTTGTCAAATATTTATAACAAATGGCTTAAATTATAGATTAAGGTCTTCTTTAAAATATAAACAAAGAATAATGCACATTAAAAAATACATTTTTTTTTACTTTATTGAGCTTTTTTTGGTAAATGTGCTCGATTTTACCACGTAATAAACTTCTACAAGAACTATAAGCCATAAAATTATAAAATATGCAAAATATTCTTCAATCAATATATGGGCCATGTAAAACTCTCTCTGATTATTTATATATATATATATATACATATACAGGTATTAGGGCTGTATAAAATATTTAATCGTGATTAATCGCATGACTGTCCGTGATTAATCACGATTAATTAAGATATAATTAAATTAAAAATGTAAATAAAAATTTAAATATAAATTAAATTAATAAAAAATAAAAAATAAAAATATAATTAAAATAAATAATTATTATTTATTTTAATTATATCTTAATTAATCATATCTTTACAATTTTAATCAGCCTATATCTCAAATGTTTCAGATTATATGATAAAATAAATAAAATAAAATATATATTTATAAATATAATTTAACAAATACTGCAATGATTTGATTAAGTTGAAATGGACATATATTGATTGATATCTTTGGATATATATTTTTGTTTATTAATTTATTTCATTTTCTATTTTTCCCCTAATTAAATTTAAGGAGAGACATTAAAATGCTCATTTTATATTTATTTACTTCATGTAGTGTGTCACGTATTTGTTTAATCCTTCTCCATTAAGATAATTATGTTACATCTGGTTTTTGGAAGGAAAACGGAGCTCAAACAACAGACCAACAGGCGGCACACGGCAGTAAAAGATTTCATTTTATTTGTTGGGGTGAAGCTTACATACACCCACACACACACACACTCAGTTACCTCGGCAACCGGTGTGTTCCCGTCAATGGAGGAAAATCCAACGCCGATCATCACCACACCAGACACCTGCAGAGACATAATGAAGTGGGATTAAACTCCTGTAACTGGGTGTTTGTTGGGTTTCCCAGACGGAGGAGGAAGTCTTTAACAGCAGCAACATTCCTGCGGAAATGTTGTGTTTCCCCCGAGAGACGCTCATCAGACTCCCATCAGCTGGCAGCTCTGACGTCATCGCCTCTCACAGTCACTTTAAACTTTCACAAAAAAACATCAACATTTTCCTCCGTTTAAAGTTTCCAGACTCCAGCATTAGCTTCACTAAATATTCTCACGCTGAATCATTTCATTGCCACAAGATTTTATCTGAACTTCATCAGTTTTTGCAGCTACTGTACTTCAGTTTAAAGTTATTTATTATCATTTGCACAATCAGATAAGCAGTCGTTGGCAATGAAAGATCTCAGGATCATCAAATATGTATAAAAAGAAAAAATCATGCAAGTAAAAAAAGTGCAGAAGTTAAAATATAGGGTTAAAATTAGTTAAAGCGATAACAAGTTAACGCAAATTTGTTTCAACGCCACTAATTTCTTTAACGCGTTAACGCAACTTGTGATTTTTAGTCCTCCAATTACATCCATCCAATCGCTGATGAAGATTCCAGCTGCTCATCATCATCATCATCATCATCATCATCATCACACCCATCAACCAGACATGCTGTTAGCAGTTAGCGGTTAGCAGTTAGCCGTTAGCTTACCAGCAGCAGCACCGTGACACAGATGGCGAGCCCTCGTAAGTAACTCCTGCAGCGAGCCATGACGACCGCCGTCTGAGAGAGTCGAGCTGAAATAGAAACACAGTAAAGACCAGAGCTGACTGTGAGTGAGTGTGTGTGTGTGTGTGTGTGTGTGTGTGTGGTGTGTCTGTGTGTGTGTGTGTGTGTGTGTGTGTGTGTGAGTGTGTGTGTTGAGATTGATGTTGTTTAAAGCCCAGGAGTGTTTGGCTGCAGAACGAAAGAACATGACCAAGTTTGGAAGATCAGCTGGAGAGAAGAGAGGAGGAGAGGAGGAGAGGCAACGAGGAGAGGAGAGGGAAAAATAAGAGAGGAGAGGAGGAAACGAGAGAAGAGGACAGGAAACGAGGAGAGGGAGAGGGGGAAATGAGAGAGAAGAGAGGAGGAAACGAGAGAGGAGAAGAGAGGGAGACGAGAGGAAACAAGGACAGGAGAGGAAAAGAGAGGAAACGAGGAGAGGAGAGGAGGAGAGGAAACCAGAGAGGAGAAAACAAGAGAGGAGAGGAGGAAACGAGAGAGGAGAAGAGAGGGAGACAAAAGGACACAAGGACAAGAGAGGAAACGAGGAGAGGAGAGGGGAGGAAACGAGAGAGGAGAGGAGGTAACAAGAGAGGAGAGGGAGACGAGAGGAGGAAACAAGGAGAGGAAAGGGGAACAAATGAGGAGAGGAGAGGAAACAACGAGAGGAAAGGAGTAGAGGGAAAGAGAGAGGAGATGAAAGGAAACGAGAGGAGAGAAGAGGAAACACTGAAAGACGGAGAGGAGAGGAAACGAGAGACGAGGGGAGGAGGAAACAGGAGGAGGAGAGGAGGAAACAAGAGAGGAGAGGAGGAAGCAGGAGAGGAGGAAACAGGAGGAGGAGAGGAGGAAGCAGGAGAGGAGGAAACAGGAGGAGGAAGCAGGAGAGGAGGAGAGGAGAGGAGGAGGAGGAGAGAGGAGAGGAGAGGAGAGGAGAGGAGAGGAGAGGAGAGGAGAGGAGAGGAGAGGAGAGGAGAGGAGAGGAGGAAGCAGGAGAGGAGACGAGAGGAGGAAACAGGAGAGGAGCAGGAGAGGAGAGGAGAGGAGAGGAGAGGAGAGGAGAGGAGAGGAGGAAACAGGAGAGGAGAGGAGAGGAGGAAACAGGAGAGGAGAGGAGAGGAGGAAACAGGAGAGGAGAGGAGAGGAGAGGAGAAGAGAAGAGAAGAGAAGAGGAGAGGAGAGAGGAGAGGAGAGGAGAGGAGGAGAGGAGAGAGGAGAGAGGAGAGGAGAGGAGAGGAGAGGAGAGGAGAGGAGAGGAGAAGAGAAGAGAAGAGAAGAGAGGAGAGAGGAGAGAGGAGAGGAGAGGAGAGGAGAGGAGAGGAGAGGAGAGGAGAGGAGAGGAGAGGAGAGGAGAGGAGGAAACAGGAGAGGAGAGGTTACTCCGGGTAGCCAGTAAATCTAATTAAAGGAGAGGAAGGAGGATTAATTGAGAAGCAGATCTGAAGGGACGAGAGAAAAACAGGAAGGAGGAGGGATGAGAACGAGGAAGAGGAACGAAAAGAAAGTGAAAGTATGATGAAGATGAAAGAAGGAACAACGGAGAGGAAGAAGAAGATCTTTAATATAATAACAGTTTATGAAAAGTGTTGTATAAATAAACTCTTAACACCACAATCAATCTTCCGGAGGTCGTAGCGGGTTCAGTTTTAAAGCTAGAGTGAAGATCCTGGTATCATCTGAAACTACAGAACCTAAAGAATCCATCGGTACCGACCAATATCACGTCATCCTCTGGACTTCTGCTTCCCTTTAAGCTAAATATGAGGCCAACAGAACTGCATCATCTGCACAAAAAAGCGGCAAAACAACCAAACCAAAATATTTACTTAATTAATGTTCAATTTAATATTGTGTTGTTAATGTGTGTCAAATATTAATTGTCATTCCATTCGTTTATGTTTTATAGCAACATGTGAAACGTCGTGCCAACAGCCTGTTGAATAGATATAATAAAATAAAATAGAACAGAAAGGAATTCAGTCGAGTCATTAGGCTCAGCGCAGTGTTGACTTTAGACTAAAAATAACTGGAGGGGACAGACTGACTGTCTGTGTGTTTATGTCCATACGTGTGTGTGTGTGTGTGTGTGTGTGTGTGTGTGTGTGTGTCAGCTGGTTTCTCTGCAGACACTCGCTGTGTTTCCATAACATATAAATATCCTTACATAGTGATGATGATGATAAACGGACACTTTCAGCTGCTCACCACGGTCACATGTGATGGAACATTTTCATCCATCTCTCTCCGTCGTACGCAGCGTAAACATCCAACCTGCTGCGTACCTGACGTAGCTCCTCTTCTATGAGCAGCTTTTTATTTGATGGTGTGTAGTTAACATCGCAGCCTCCAGAGGGCGATATTAGGATTTCATACTGTTTATGGGCATTGTAGTAGGCCAATAAAAAAGTCTTAGTATAGTATGTCATTAAAAGAAGTTTTTTAAAACAGTCATACCATAGTATGTCAAAAAAATATTTATTAAGAAGTCATAGAATGGTATGTCATAAAAAATCATAAAAAAAAGCCATAGTATAGTATTTAAGAAAAAAATAAAAAAGTTATTATATAGTATGTCAAAAAAAACTTTAAAAAGTTATAATATAGTATGTCAAAAAAAACTTTAAAAAGTTACAATATAGTAAAGTTGAAAATTTTACGAAAAAAAATTCATAGTATAGTATGTTGAACATTTTATAAAAAAAAGTCATAGTATAGTATGTCGAAAAAAACTTTAAAAAGTTACAATATAGTATGTCAAAAAATAAATTAAAAAAAGTCATAGTATAGTATGTCATAAAAAAATAAAAAAGTTATAGTATAGTTTGACAAAAGAAAAAAAAAATAGTCATAATATAGTATGTCATAAAAAAATCATAAAAAAGCCATAGTATAGTATGTCAAGAAATAAATAAAAAAGTCATAGTATGTGATAATAAATTATAAAAGATTATAGTATATTATGTCATTAAAAAAAATCAGAACATATTATGTAATATATAGAAAGTCATAGTGCAGTACATCATGAAAATAATAAAAAAAATAATGAAAAGTCAAAGTATAGTTTGTTGTAAAAAGTCCTGAAAAAATGTCATAAAATAGAATACCATGAAAAGTTTATAAAATGTCATAATATAGTGTGTCATAAAAATGTAATAGTATAGAATATAATAAAAAATAATAAGTCATAATATATTATGTAATAGAAAATCATAAAAAGTCATAGTATATTATGTCATCAAAAAGTCAAAAAAAGTCAGCATAGTATGTAATATATAGAAAGTCATGGTGCAGTACGTCATAAAAATAATTTAAAAAAAATACTGAAAAATCATAGTATAGTATGTCTTTAAAAAAGTAATAGTATAATATGTCATAAAAAAAATCATAAGAAAATGTCATAGAACAACCATACTATAGTATGTCATGAAAAAGTCAAGATATTAAACAAACTCCATCCTCTGTTGTGTTTTATCGCAGCATGCAGGTCTACGATGCTCAAAGTGTGGTCTGGGGACCATCGCAGGTCCTGGAGAGGAGTTGAGGAGGTCCACAGAAAACATCTAAAGGAGGTAAGTGATTTTTATATTTATCTCTTCTTTCACTTGTTATTTAAGTGTACGCTTTTTTAGAATATGAAGCACCTTTATGTCATAAAAAGGCCATAAAAAGGTCATAGTTTAGAATGCCACAAAAAATGTCATAAAAAATCATAGTATAGTATGTAAAAAAAAGTCATATTATAGTACGTCAAAAAATTGTATGAAAAAAAAATCATGGTATAGTATGTCGATTACTGTGTGGAAAAAAAAACTCATAGTATAGTAGGTTGATTAATATTTGAGAAAGAAAAGTCATAGTATAGTATGTCGAACATTTTATGAAAAAAAATTCATATTAAAATATGAACTCAGTTTAAAATTTCGAAGATTTTCATGAAAAGTCATACTATAGCATGACTTTTTTCATGAAAATTGACGAAATTTTAAACTGAATTTTTTTTCCACCAAATTAATCGACAGACTATACTATGCCTTTTTTCATGAAAATTTTCGACATTCTATACTATGACATTTTTTTACGAATATTTTCATGAAAAAAGTCATACTATAGCATGTCGAAAATATTCGTAAAAAAATGTCATAGTATAGAATGTCGAAAATTTTCATGAAAAAAGGCATAGTATAGTCTGTCGATTAATTTGGTGGAAAAAAAACTCAGTTTAAAATTTCGTCAATTTTCCAAAAAGTCATACAATAGCATGACTTTTTTCATGAAAATTGAGGAAATTTTTAAATGAGTTGTTTTTCCCCCAAATTAATCAACAGACTATACTATGCCTTTTTTCATGAAAATTTTCGACATTCTATACTATGACAGTTTTTTACGAATATTTTCATGAAAAAAGTCATACTATAGCATGTCGAAAATATTCGTAAAAAAATGTCATAGTATAGAATGTCGAAAATGTTCATGAAAAAAGGCATAGTATAGTCTGTCCATTCATTTGGTGGAAAAAAAACTCAGTTTAAAATTTCGTCAATTTTCAAAAAAGTCATACTATAGCATGACTTTTTTCATGAAAATTGACGAAAATTTTAACTGAGTTGTTTTTCCACCAAATTAATCGACAGACTATACTATGCCTTTTTTCATGAAAATTTTCGACATTCTATACTATGACATTTTTTTACGAATATTTTCATGAAAAAAGTCATACTATAGCATGTCGAAAGTATTCGTAAAAAAATGTCATAGTATAGAATGTCGAAAATTTTCATGAAAAAAGGCATAGTATAGTCTGTCGATTAATTTGGTGGAAAAAAAACTCAGTTTAAAATTTCGGCAATTTTCCAAAAAGTCATACTATAGCATGACTTTTTTCATGAAAATGGACGAAATTTTAAACTGAGTTTTTTTTCCACCAAATTAATCGACAGACTATACTATGCCTTTTTTCATGAAAATTTTCGACATTCTATACTATGACATTTTTTTACGAATATTTTCATGAAAAAAGTCATACTATAGCATGTTGAAAATATTCGTAAAAAAATGTCATAGTATAGAATGTCGAAAATTTTCATGAAAAAAGGCATAGTATAGTCTGTCGATTAATTTGGTGGAAAAAAAACTCAGTTTAAAATTTCGTCAATTTTCCAAAAAGTCATACAATAGCATGACTTTTTTTATGAAAATTGAGGAAATTTTTAACTGAGTTGTTTTTCCCCCAAATTAATCGACAGACTATACTATGCCTTTTTTCATGAAAATTTTCGACATTCTATACTATGACAGTTTTTTACGAATATTTTCATGAAAAAAGTCATACTATAGCATGTCGAAAATATTCGTAAAAAAATGTCATAGTATAGAATGTCGAAAATGTTCATGAAAAAAGGCATAGTATAGTCTGTCCATTCATTTGGTGGAAAAAAAACTCAGTTTAAAATTTCGTCAATTTTCAAAAAAGTCATACTATAGCATGACTTTTTTCATGAAAATTGACGAAATTTTAACTGAGTTGTTTTTCCACCAAATTAATCGACAGACTATACTATGCCTTTTTTCATGAAAATTTTCGACATTCTATACTATGACATTTTTTTACGAATATTTTCATGAAAAAAGTCATACTATAGCATGTTGAAAATATTCGTAAAAAAATGTCATAGTATAGAATGTCGAAAATTTTCATGAAAAAAGGCATAGTATAGTCTGTCGATTAATTTGGTGGAAAAAAAACTCAGTTTAAAATTTCGTCAATTTTCAAAAAAGTCATACAATAGCATGACTTTTTTCATGAAAATTGACGAAATTTTAAACTGAGTTTTTTTTCCACCAAATGAATCGACAGACTATACTATGCCTTTTTTCATGAAAATTTTCGACATTCTATACTATGACAGTTTTTTACGAATATTTTCATGAAAAAAGTCATACTATAGCATGTCGAAAATATTCGTAAAAAAATGTCACAGTATAGAATGTCGAAAATTTTAATGAAAAAAGGCATAGTATAGTCTGTCCATTCATTTGGTGGAAAAAAAACTCAGTTTAAAATTTCGTCAATTTTCAAAAAAGTCATACTATAGCATGACTTTTTTCATGAAAATTGACGAAAATTTAAACTGAGTTTTTTTTCCACCAAATGAATCGTCAGACTATACTATGCCTTTTTTCATGAAAATTTTCGACATTCTATACTATGACATTTTTTTACGAATATTTTCATGAAAAAAGTCATACTATAGCATGTCGAAAATATTCGTAAAAAAATGTCATAGTATAGAATGTCGAAAATTTTCATGAAAAAAGGCATAGTATAGTCTGTCGATTAATTTGGTGGAAAAAAAACTCAGTTTAAAATTTCGGCAATTTTCAAAAAAGTCATACTATAGCATGACTTTTTCATGAAAATTGACGAAATTTTAAACTGAGTTTTTTTTCCACCAAATTAATCGACAGACTATACTATGCCTTTTTTCATGAAAATTTTCGACATTCTATACTATGACATTTTTTTACGAATATTTTCATGAAAAAAGTCATACTATAGCATGTCGAAAATATTCGTAAAAAAATGTCATAGTATAGAATGTCGAAAATTTTCATGAAAAAAGGCATAGTATAGTCTGTCGATTAATTTGGTGGAAAAAAAACTCAGTTTAAAATTTCGTCAATTTTCAAAAAAGTCATACTATAGCATGACTTTTTCATGAAAATTGACGAAATTTTAAACTGAGTTTTTTTTCCACCAAATTAATCGACAGACTATACTATGCCTTTTTTCATGAAAATTTTCGACATTCTATACTATGACATTTTTTTACGAATATTTTCATGAAAAAAGTCATACTATAGCATGTCGAAAATATTCGTAAAAAAATGTCATAGTATAGAATGTCGAAAATTTTCATGAAAACAGGCATAGTATAGTCTGTCGATTAATTTGGTGGAAAAAAAACTCAGTTTAAAATTTCGCAATTTTCAAAAAAGTCATACTATAGCATGACTTTTTCATGAAAATTGACGAAATTTTAAACTGAGTTTTTTTTCCACCAAATTAATCGACAGACTATACTATGCCTTTTTTCATGAAAATTTTCGACATTCTATACTATGACATTTTTTTACGAATATTTTCATGAAAAAAGTCATACTATAGCATGTCGAAAATATTCGTAAAAAAATGTCATAGTATAGAATGTCGAAAATTTTCATGAAAACAGGCATAGTATAGTCTGTCGATTAATTTGGTGGAAAAAAAACTCAGTTTAAAATTTCGTCAATTTTCAAAAAAGTCATACTATAGCATGACTTTTTCATGAAAATTGACGAAATTTTAAACTGAGTTTTTTTTCCACCAAATTAATCGACAGACTATACTATGCCTTTTTTCATGAAAATTTTCGACATTCTATACTATGACATTTTTTTACGAATATTTTCATGAAAAAAGTCATACTATAGCATGTCGAAAATATTCGTAAAAAAATGTCATAGTATAGAATGTCGAAAATTTTCATGAAAAAAGGCATAGTATAGTCTGTCGATTCATTTGGTGGAAAAAAAACTCAGTTTAAAATTTCGCCAATTTTCAAAAAAGTCATACTATAGCATGACTTTTTCATGAAAATTGACGAAATTTTAAACTGAGTTTTTTTTCCACCAAATTAATCGACAGACTATACTATGCCTTTTTTCATGAAAATTTTCGACATTCTATACTATGACATTTTTTTACGAATATTTTCATGAAAAAAGTCATACTATAGCATGTCGAAAATATTCGTAAAAAAATGTCATAGTATAGAATGTCGAAAATTTTCGTGAAAAAAGGCAAAGTATAGTCTGTCGATTAATTTGGTGGAAAAAAAACTCAGTTTAAAATTTCGCCAATTTTCAAAAAAGTCATACTATAGCATGACTTTTTCATGAAAATTGACGAAATTTTAAACTGAGTTTTTTTTCCACCAAATTAATCGACAGACTATACTATGCCTTTTTTCATGAAAATTTTCGACATTCTATACTATGACATTTTTTTACGAATATTTTCATGAAAAAAGTCATACTATAGCATGTCGAAAATATTCGTAAAAAAATGTCATAGTGTAGAATGTCGAAAATTTTCATGAAAACAGGCATAGTATAGTCTGTCGATTAATTTGGTGGAAAAAAAACTCAGTTTAAAATTTCGCCAATTTTCAAAAAAGTCATACTATAGCATGACTTTTTCATGAAAATTGACGAAATTTTAAACTGAGTTTTTTTTCCACCAAATTAATCGACAGACTATACTATGCCTTTTTTCATGAAAATTTTCGACATTCTATACTATGACATTTTTTTACGAATATTTTCATGAAAAAAGTCATACTATAGCATGTCGAAAATATTCGTAAAAAAATGTCATAGTATAGAATGTCGAAAATTTTCATGAAAACAGGCATAGTATAGTCTGTCGATTAATTTGGTGCAAAAAAAACTCAGTTTAAAATTTCGCCAATTTTCAAAAAAGTCATACTATAGCATGACTTTTTCATGAAAATTGACGAAATTTTAAACTGAGTTTTTTTTCCACCAAATTAATCGACAGACTATACTATGCCTTTTTTCATGAAAATTTTCGACATTCTATACTATGACATTTTTTTACGAATATTTTCATGAAAAAAGTCATACTATAGCATGTCGAAAATATTCGTAAAAAAATGTCATAGTATAGAATGTCGAAAATTTTCATGAAAAAAGGCATAGTATAGTCTGTCGATTAATTTGGTGGAAAAAAAACTCAGTTTAAAATTTCGTCAATTTTCAAAAAAGTCATACTATAGCATGACTTTTTCATGAAAATTGACGAAATTTTAAACTGAGTTTTTTTTCCACCAAATTAATCGACAGACTATACTATGCCTTTTTTCATGAAAATTTTCGACATTCTATACTATGACATTTTTTTACGAATATTTTCATGAAAAAAGTCATACTATAGCATGTCGAAAATATTCGTAAAAAAATGTCATAGTGTAGAATGTCGAAAATTTTCATGAAAACAGGCATAGTATAGTCTGTCGATTAATTTGGTGGAAAAAAAACTCAGTTTAAAATTTCGCCAATTTTCAAAAAAGTCATACTATAGCATGACTTTTTCATGAAAATTGACGAAATTTTAAACTGAGTTTTTTTTCCACCAAATTAATCGACAGACTATACTATGCCTTTTTTCATGAAAATTTTCGACATTCTATACTATGACATTTTTTTACGAATATTTTCATGAAAAAAGTCATACTATAGCATGTCGAAAATATTCGTAAAAAAATGTCATAGTATAGAATGTCGAAAATTTTCATGAAAAAAGGCATAGTATAGTCTGTCGATTAATTTGGTGGAAAAAAAACTCAGTTTAAAATTTCGCAATTTTCAAAAAAGTCATACTATAGCATGACTTTTTCATGAAAATTGACGAAATTTTAAACTGAGTTTTTTTTCCACCAAATTAATCGACAGACTATACTATGCCTTTTTTCATGAAAATTTTCGACATTCTATACTATGACATTTTTTTACGAATATTTTCATGAAAAAAGTCATACTATAGCATGTCGAAAATATTCGTAAAAAAATGTCATAGTATAGAATGTCGAAAATTTTCATGAAAAAAGGCATAGTATAGTCTGTCGATTAATTTGGTGGAAAAAAAACTCAGTTTAAAATTTCGCAATTTTCAAAAAAGTCATACTATAGCATGACTTTTTCATGAAAATTGACGAAATTTTAAACTGAGTTTTTTTTCCACCAAATTAATCGACAGACTATACTATGCCTTTTTTCATGAAAATTTTCGACATTCTATACTATGACATTTTTTTACGAATATTTTCATGAAAAAAGTCATACTATAGCATGTCGAAAATATTCGTAAAAAAATGTCATAGTATAGAATGTCGAAAATTTTCATGAAAAAAGGCATAGTATAGTCTGTCGATTAATTTGGTGGAAAAAAAACTCAGTTTAAAATTTCGGCAATTTTCAAAAAAGTCATACTATAGCATGACTTTTTCATGAAAATTGACGAAATTTTAAACTGAGTTTTTTTTCCACCAAATTAATCGACAGACTATACTATGCCTTTTTTCATGAAAATTTTCGACATTCTATACTATGACATTTTTTTACGAATATTTTCATGAAAAAAGTCATACTATAGCATGTCGAAAATATTCGTAAAAAAATGTCATAGTATAGAATGTCGAAAATTTTCATGAAAAAAGGCATAGTATAGTCTGTCGATTAATTTGGTGGAAAAAAAACTCAGTTTAAAATTTCGTCAATTTTCAAAAAAGTCATACTATAGCATGACTTTTTCATGAAAATTGACGAAATTTTAAACTGAGTTTTTTTTCCACCAAATTAATCGACAGACTATACTATGCCTTTTTTCATGAAAATTTTCGACATTCTATACTATGACATTTTTTTACGAATATTTTCATGAAAAAAGTCATACTATAGCATGTCGAAAATATTCGTAAAAAAATGTCATAGTATAGAATGTCGAAAATTTTCATGAAAAAAGGCATAGTATAGTCTGTCGATTAATTTGGTGGAAAAAAAACTCAGTTTAAAATTTCGGCAATTTTCAAAAAAGTCATACTATAGCATGACTTTTTCATGAAAATTGACGAAATTTTAAACTGAGTTTTTTTTCCACCAAATTAATCGACAGACTATACTATGCCTTTTTTCATGAAAATTTTCGACATTCTATACTATGACATTTTTTTACGAATATTTTCATGAAAAAAGTCATACTATAGCATGTCGAAAATATTCGTAAAAAAATGTCATAGTATAGAATGTCGAAAATTTTCATGAAAAAAGGCATAGTATAGTCTGTCGATTAATTTGGTGGAAAAAAAACTCAGTTTAAAATTTCGTCAATTTTCAAAAAAGTCATACTATAGCATGACTTTTTTCATGAAAATTGACGAAATTTTAAACTGAGTTTTTTTTCCACCAAATTAATCGACAGACTATACTATGCCTTTTTTCATGAAAATTTTCGACATTCTATACTATGACATTTTTTTACGAATATTTTCATGAAAAAAGTCATACTATAGCATGTCGAAAATATTCGTAAAAAAATGTCATAGTATAGAATGTCGAAAATTTTCATGAAAAAAGGCATAGTATAGTCTGTCGATTAATTTGGTGGAAAAAAAACTCAGTTTAAAATTTCGGCAATTTTCAAAAAAGTCATACTATAGCATGACTTTTTCATGAAAATTGACGAAATTTTAAACTGAGTTTTTTTTCCACCAAATTAATCGACAGACTATACTATGCCTTTTTTCATGAAAATTTTCGACATTCTATACTATGACATTTTTTTACGAATATTTTCATGAAAAAAGTCATACTATAGCATGTCGAAAATATTCGTAAAAAAATGTCATAGTATAGAATGTCGAAAATTTTCATGAAAAAAGGCATAGTATAGTCTGTCGATTCATTTGGTGGAAAAAAAACTCAGTTTAAAATTTCGGCAATTTTCAAAAAAGTCATACTATAGCATGACTTTTTTCATGAAAATTGACGAAATTTTAAACTGAGTTTTTTTTCCACCAAATTAATCGACAGACTATACTATGCCTTTTTTCATGAAAATTTTCGACATTCTATACTATGACATTTTTTTACGAATATTTTCATGAAAAAAGTCATACTATAGCATGTCGAAAATATTCGTAAAAAAATGTCATAGTATAGAATGTCGAAAATTTTCATGAAAAAAGGCATAGTATAGTCTGTCGATTAATTTGGTGGAAAAAAAACTCAGTTTAAAATTTCGGCAATTTTCAAAAAAGTCATACTATAGCATGACTTTTTTCATGAAAATTGACGAAATTTTAAACTGAGTTTTTTTTCCACCAAATTAATCGACAGACTATACTATGCCTTTTTTCATGAAAATTTTCGACATTCTATACTATGACATTTTTTTACGAATATTTTCATGAAAAAAGTCATACTATAGCATGTCGAAAATATTCGTAAAAAAATGTCATAGTATAGAATGTCGAAAATTTTCATGAAAAAAGGCATAGTATAGTCTGTCGATTAATTTGGTGGAAAAAAAACTCAGTTTAAAATTTCGTCAATTTTCAAAAAAGTCATACTATAGCATGACTTTTTCATGAAAATTGACGAAATTTTAAACTGAGTTTTTTTTCCACCAAATTAATCGACAGACTATACTATGCCTTTTTTCATGAACATTTTCGACATTCTATACTATGACATTTTTTTACGAATATTTTCATGAAAAAAGTCATACTATAGCATGTCGAAAATATTCGTAAAAAAATGTCATAGTATAGAATGTCGAAAATTTTCATGAAAAAAGGCATAGTATAGTCTGTCGATTAATTTGGTGGAAAAAAAACTCAGTTTAAAATTTCGTCAATTTTCAAAAAAGTCATACTATAGCATGACTTTTTTCATGAAAATTGACGAAATTTTAAACTGAGTTTTTTTTCCACCAAATTAATCGACAGACTATACTATGCCTTTTTTCATGAAAATTTTCGACATTCTATACTATGACATTTTTTTACGAATATTTTCATGAAAAAAGTCATACTATAGCATGTCGAAAATATTCGTAAAAAAATGTCATAGTATAGAATGTCGAAAATTTTCATGAAAAAAGGCATAGTATAGTCTGTCGATTAATTTGGTGGAAAAAAAACTCAGTTTAAAATTTCGTCAATTTTCAAAAAAGTCATACTATAGCATGACTTTTTTCATGAAAATTGACGAAATTTTAAACTGAGTTTTTTTTCCACCAAATTAATCGACAGACTATACTATGCCTTTTTTCATGAAAATTTTCGACATTCTATACTATGACATTTTTTTACGAATATTTTCATGAAAAAAGTCATACTATAGCATGTCGAAAATATTCGTAAAAAAATGTCATAGTATAGAATGTCGAAAATTTTCATGAAAAAAGGCATAGTATAGTCTGTCGATTAATTTGGTGGAAAAAAAACTCAGTTTAAAATTTCGTCAATTTTCAAAAAAGTCATACTATAGCATGACTTTTTTCATGAAAATTGACGAAATTTTAAACTGAGTTTTTTTTCCACCAAATTAATCGACAGACTATACTATGCCTTTTTTCATGAACATGTTCGACATTCTATACTATGACATTTTTTTACGAATATTTTCATGAAAAAAGTCATACTATAGCATGTCGAAAATATTTGTAAAAAAATGTCATAGTATAGAATTTCGAAAATTTTCATGAAAAAAGGCATAGTATAGTCTGTCGATTAATTTGGTGGAAAAAAAAACTCAGTTTAAAATTTCGTCAATTTTCAAAAAAGTCATACTATAGCATGACTTTTTTCATGAAAATTGACGAAATTTTTAACTGAGTTGTTTTTCCACCAAATTAATCGACAGACTATACTATGCCTTTTTTCATGAAAATTTTCGACATTCTATACTATGACATTTTTTTACGAATATTTTCATGAAAAAAGTCATACTATAGCATGTCGAAAATATTCGTAAAAAAATGTCATAGTATAGAATGTCGAAAATTTTCATGAAAAAAGGCATAGTATAGTCTGTCGATTAATTTGGTGGAAAAAAAACTCAGTTTAAAATTTCGTCAATTTTCAAAAAAGTCATACTATAACATGACTTTTTTCATGAAAATTGACGAAATTTTTAACTGAGTTTTTTTTCCACCAAATTAATCGACAGACTATACTATGCCTTTTTTCATGAACATTTTCGACATTCTATACTATGACATTTTTTTACGAATATTTTCATGAAAAAAGTCATACTATAGCATGTCGAAAATATTCGTAAAAAAATGTCATAGTATAGAATGTCGAAAATTTTCATGAAAAAAGGCATAGTATAGTCTGTCGATTAATTTGGTGGAAAAAAAACTCAGTTTAAAATTTCGGCAATTTTCCAAAAAGTCATACTATAGCATGACTTTTTTCATGAAAATTGACGAAATTTTTAACTGAGTTGTTTTTCCACCAAATTAATCGACAGACTATACTATGCCTTTTTTCATGAAAATTTTCGACATTCTATACTATGACATTTTTTTACGAATATTTTCATGAAAAAAGTCATACTATAGCATGTCGAAAATATTCGTAAAAAAATGTCATAGTATAGAATGTCGAAAATTTTCATGAAAAAAGGCATAGTATAGTCTGTCAATTAATTTGGTGGAAAAAAAACTCAGTTTAAAATTTCGGCAATTTTCCAAAAAGTCATACTATAGCATGACTTTTTTCATGAAAATTGACGAAATTTTTAACTGAGTTGTTTTTCCACCAAATTAATCGACAGACTATACTATGCCTTTTTTCATGAAAATTTTCGACATTCTATACTATGACATTTTTTTACGAATATTTTCATGAAAAAAGTCATACTATAGCATGTCGAAAATATTCGTAAAAAAATGTCATAGTATAGAATGTCGAAAATTTTCATGAAAAAAGGCATAGTATAGTCTGTCGATTCATTTGGTGGAAAAAAAAACTCAGTTTAAAATTTCGGCAATTTTCCAAAAAGTCATACTATAGCATGACTTTTTTCATGAAAATTGACGAAATTTTAAACTGAGTTTTTTTCCCACCAAATTAATCGACAGACTATACTATGCCTTTTTTCATGAACATTTTCGACATTCTATACTATGACATTTTTTTACGAATATTTTCATGAAAAAAGTCATACTATAGCATGTCGAAAATATTCGTAAAAAAATGTCATAGTATAGAATGTCGAAAATTTTCATGAAAAAAAGGCATAGTATAGTCTGTCGATTAATTTGGTGGAAAAAAAACTCAGTTTAAAATTTCGTCAATTTTCAAAAAAGTCATACTATAACATGACTTTTTTCATGAAAATTGACGAAATTTTTAACTGAGTTTTTTTTCCACCAAATTAATCGACAGACTATACTATGCCTTTTTTCATGAAAATTTTCGACATTCTATACTATGACATTTTTTTACGAATATTTTCATGAAAAAAGTCATACTATAGCATGTCGAAAATATTCGTAAAAAAATGTCATAGTATAGAATGTCGAAAATTTTCATGAAAAAAGGCATAGTATAGTCTGTCAATTAATTTGGTGGAAAAAAAACTCAGTTTAAAATTTCGGCAATTTTCCAAAAAGTCATACTATAGCATGACTTTTTTCATGAAAATTGACGAAATTTTAAACTGAGTTTTTTTCCCACCAAATTAATCGACAGACTATACTATGCCTTTTTTCATGAAAATGTTCGACATTCTATACTATGACATTTTTTTACGAATATTTTCATGAAAAAAGTCATACTATAGCATGTCGAAAATATTCGTAAAAAAATGTCATAGTATAGAATGTCGAAAATTTTCATGAAAAAAGGCATAGTATAGTCTGTCGATTCATTTGGTGGAAAAAAAACTCAGTTTAAAATTTCGGCAATTTTCCAAAAAGTCATACTATAGCATGACTTTTTTCATGAAAATTGACGAAATTTTAAACTGAGTTTTTTTCCCACCAAATTAATCGACAGACTATACTATGCCTTTTTTCATGAAAATGTTCGACATTCTATACTATGACATTTTTTTACGAATATTTTCATGAAAAAAGTCATACTATAGCATGTCGAAAATATTCGTAAAAAAATGTCATAGTATAGAATGTCGAAAATTTTCATGAAAAAAGGCATAGTATAGTCTGTCGATTTATTTGGTGGAAAAAAAACTCAGTTTAAAATTTCGGCAATTTTCCAAAAAGTCATACTATAGCATGACTTTTTTCATGAAAATTGACGAAATTTTAAACTGAGTTTTTTTTCCACCAAATTAATCGACATTCTATACTATGACATTTTTTTACGAATATTTTCATGAAAAAAGTCATACTATAGCATGTCGAAAATATTCGTAAAAAAATGTCATAGTATAGAATGTCGAAAATTTTCATGAAAAAAGGCATAGTATAGTCTGTCGATTTATTTGGTGGAAAAAAAACTCAGTTTAAAATTTCGGCAATTTTCCAAAAAGTCATACTATAGCATGACTTTTTTCATGAAAATTGACGAAATTTTAAACTGAGTTTTTTTCCCACCAAATTAATCGACAGACTATACTATGCCTTTTTTCATGAACATTTTCGACATTCTATACTATGACATTTTTTTACGAATACTTTCGAAAATTGTCATGCAAATAGTCATACTATAGCATGTCGAAAATATTCGTAAAAAAATGTCATAGTATAGTCTGTCGATTAATTTGGTGGGAAAAAAACTCAGTTTAAAATTTCGAAAATTTTCGTGAAAAAAGTCATAGTATAGAATGTCGAAAATTTTCATGAAAAAAGGCATACTATAGTACAGCTTTTTTCATGAAAATTGTCGAAAATTGTCGAAAATTTTCGTGAAAAAATGTCATAGTATAGTCTGTCGATTAATTTGGTGGACATAAAACTCAGTTTAAAATTTCGAAAATTTTCATGAAAAAAGTCATACTATAGCATGTCGAAAATTTTCGTAAAAAAAAGTCATACTATAGCATGTCGAAAATTTTCATGAAAAAAGGCATAGTATAGTCTGTCGATTAATTTGGTGGAAAAAAACTGTTTAAAGTGTCGAAAATATTCATGAAAAGAAAAAAAGTCATACTATAGTATGTCGAACATTTTCGTGAAAACAGGCATTGTATATTATGTAGATTAATTTTGTGGTAAAAAAAAACCTCATAGTTTAGAATTTCGAAAATGTTTATGAAAAAAAAGTCATAGTATAGTATGTCGAAATTTTCATGAAAAAAGGCATAGTATAGTATCTCGAATTTTTTTTTTTTTTTTTAAAAAAGTCATAGTATATCGAAAAGAAAAAAGTTATAGTATAAAGTATGTAAAAAATTTAAAAATGTAATAATATAGTATGTCCAGAACAAGTCATAGTATAGTATGTCGAAATTTTTTTTAAATGAAATAGTATAGTATGGCGGAAATAAAAGTCACGGTATGTCAAAAACTTTTTTAAATGTAATAGTGTAGTATGTAAAAAAAAGTCATAGTATAGTATTTAAAAAAAAAAAAGTCATAGTATGTCAAAAAAATTAAAAAGCCATAGTATAGCATGTCGAAAAAATTTTTAAAAGTCATAGTATAGTATATCGAAAAAAAAACAAAATCACAGTATAGTATATCAAGAAAATAAAATAAAAAAAAGTCATAGTATGTCAACAAAAAAAAAAAAAAGTCAAAGTACAGTGTGTCGGAAAAAATAAAAAGTCACAGTATAGTATGCAAAAAAAATAAATAAAAAAAAGTAATATAGCATGCTGAAAAAATAAAAAAAAAAAAGGCTCAAGCACCACCTGTTCATCAAGACCTTTGACCTCTAACTCTTCCTACACATCACTCGTTCAATTACCTGGCTACAGTTTTTCCTCCGTTTTATTTATTAGTATCATTTTGTTGTGCGTCCTTGGGTTTCTTGAAAGGCGCTATATAAGTCCAATTTATTATTATTATTATTATAGTATAGTATGTCAAAAAATAAATAAAAAAGTCATAATATAGTATGTCGAACCTCCGAATTTAAATGTACTTAGTAATGATGGATACTCATGAGAAGATTTAATTCATTTTTTCATTTTTATTTCCCGTCTTCAGTAGTATGACACTTGATGTCCCAAAACAAAAATCATCCTTTCAGTTTT
Organism: Sebastolobus alascanus; assembly: GCA_916701645.2. Lineage (NCBI taxonomy): Eukaryota > Metazoa > Chordata > Actinopteri > Perciformes > Sebastidae > Sebastolobus > Sebastolobus alascanus. Next base: position 863,651 of record CAKAOJ020000012.1, on the reverse strand, counting down.
CAAGCAGTGACAGTAAAAAAAAAACTATAATTGTAATAGCAACAAGATTAAACCACCAATATGTTTTATTATTATATCTTCCTGAGGATTATTTTGTGATATTTTCCGGAAATGGCATTAGATGTTACGACAGATTTATGTTTGGACATAAATCTATGGAAGCCCATTGCTGCATCCAAAACAAATTAAACATGAACAATGATCGGCATTGCAGAAATACCAACTCTTATAGGTATATATAACTTTGATTCAATACTTCTTTATAATAATACGTTTGATTTGAAGCACATTTAATGTAAGATTTTAGGGGGAGCAGTAACGGGTTTCCATAATTAATAAGCCCCAGATATCACAAAATGTTTTTGACAATCATTTTCTTCGATTTTGTTTCTCGAGGCCACAGTTTAAACAGAAACATAGACTATTGTTTTACTTGTTATATAGCTTGGTGTTGATTTAAAAAAAAAAAAAAAAAAAAAGGGTAAAGTCAAAGGAATTGACTTAAAGGAATATTTTGGGAAATCCAATTGTTTAAAAAAAAAACGGGAGAGTAAATGTATTTCTAATTATATTATTGGTTTATTGTTACACAATTTCATATGGAGAAATACTCATGTAAGTTTTGTCACTATTGGGACTCCATACAGTACATGCCAGGCTGTATTTACTGTGTTAATGGCATCGGCGTGTTCCTCCACAGTAAAAGCACAGGTTAAGTTACAGTAGCACTAAGGTTACATGGGTTATTTGGGCACTGCTGATTGGCCGTTGTCAGGCAGTGGGGGGGGGGGGCATGTGTGTTTAGGCAGTAGTGACGACCTCTTTCTTGCCGATCTGACAGTAGAGAATCATGGAAAACACCATGCCGAAAATCTGCAGAGAGAGAGAGAGGAGACCTTTTAAAGACTAATCTATCATAGTGTTAAAAAAATATAATTGTTTCATTTTGTGCTGTAAATCATCAAATGTGGTTCCAACATGTATTTCTGGTGGTAAATTAAAGTTTGAGTGCTCACCAGCAGGATGGCGATGGCGAAGGCGATTCCCAGCACCACCTCCATGTGTTTCTCCATCAGCTTGATAACCTGAGTGGAGCAAGGCTGCAGGACGAGAGAATCACATCAGCAAACTGAGACATCAGCACATCGTAGGTTTTATCAAACAAGTGATGTACTGAAAGGTCATAGGTGAGAGGGCAGAGAGAGAGAGAGAGAGAGAGAGAGAGAGAGAGAGAGAGAGAGAGAGAGAGAGAGAGAGAGAGAGAGAGAGAGAGAGAGAGAGAGAGAGAGAGAGAGAGAGAGAGAGAGAGAGAGAGAGAGGGCAGAGTGAGAGAGAGAGAGAGAGGCAGAGAGAGAGAGAGAGAGAGGCAGAGTGAGAGAGAGAGAGAGGCAGAGTGAGAGAGAGAGAGAGAGAGAGACAGGGAGAGAGAGAGAGAGGCAGAGTGAGAGAGAGAGGCAGAGAGAGAGAGAGAGGCAGAGAGAGAGAGGCAGAGAGAGAGAGAGAGGCAGAGAGAGAGGCAGAGTGAGAGAGAGAGAGAGAGGCAGAGAGAGAGAGAGAGAGGCAGAGAGAGAGAGAGAGAGAGAGAGGCAGAGAGATAACAACTGATATCAAAGCTGTAATTATGTATATTAATGTGTATTAATTGAGATTAAAGGTGTAAATGTTCAGAACTGTTCTACAGCTCCGTGTCTGTGGAGTTCTGATCTCACCGTGGTGTAGACGGCCGACGACTTGCAGTCCGTTTCGGTGGCGTTGCAGCGACACGAGTCGGGAACTTTAGTCCAGTCTGACGGTCCTTTCACGAGACCGCAACACTTCAGCTGGAAGGAAAATACAACAACACATCAGACTCTACATTAAGCAACAAAAATGAACCAGCAACTATCTGGATAAACAGTTAATTGTCATTTTTAAAAGGAAATATTCTCTAGTTCCAGCCTCTTAATTGTGAGGATTTTATACTTTTCTTTGTCATATGAAACTGAAAATATGTGTTTTTGTGTGTTGGTCTAATTAAATATAAACATGGGGGATTATAATGAGCATTGTTCATGTTTTATAGAGATTAATTAAAGACTAATCAATAATGAAAATTGTTACATGGAGCCTTAAGTCTTCTTTAAATCACAAATATGACAAACAAATGTGTTTACAAGTAACGGCCTTCTCTATTGGCTGATGACAGTCTGAAGTGTGTGCGCCCTCTGGTGCCAATTTGTAAAAAGTCTGAATTGATGCTTTGTCAGGTCTGTTACCATGACGACAAGCAAACAACTCTGACTATGCAGCTGCTGCATCAACGTTGTTGTTTCTACCGTAGACAGTCAATATTTGTATTTTCTACCTGCTAATTATTATTCACTTCGCTTTTAATGACTCTGACCAAAGCAACAAACTATGATTTTGAGGATGTGTATTAAAGTTTCCTCTGACACCAACCGTGTGTGTGTGTGTGTGTGTGTTGTTGTGTTTCTATCTTTGTGAGGACTAAGTAGACTTTGAGCGTGACGACGTGATGAGGTAATGGTTCGTTACCTCCTTCTGCAGTTTCTCCAGGTCTTCTTTCACATTTTCTGGTTGTGATGACAGTGGGGTGAACTTTTCCAGACGCTTGTTCACCCATTCCTTCACCTGCACACAAACAAATAAATAAACATAAAGTCTGATCGTCCCAACAAACAAACTGACAAGACTGCAGGTGACGCGAGGACAGCATCACTTCCTGTTTTACCTTCTTCTCTTCCACGGCTCCCAGGATGCCCAATGCTATCAGGAGGATGAAGATGACGAGGAGGCTGACGAAGAACTGAGGAAAAAGACGAAAAGAAAAGCAGGGTGTTATTATGTGAAGATGACAAAAAGAAAGTTTAAGTATATTCAGTCAAAAAAAGCCATAGTATAGTATCAATCAAAAATCAAAAGTATCAAAAAAAGTAAAAAAAGAAAAAAAAAAAGTCAGTATAGTATGTCAAATAAATAAAAAAAAATATATATATACATATATATATATATAGTATGTCAAAAAAAGTCAAAAAAGAAAGTGTCATAGAATATAGTATGTCAAAAAAATTGTTTTTTAAAAGTCATAGTATAGTAAGTACAAAAAAGTAAAAAAGAAAATAAAAAGTAATATTATAGTATGTCAAAAAAAGTAAACAAAAAATAAAACAAAGTCATAGTATAGTATGTCAAAAATAAGTAAAAAAAAAAAAAGTCATAGTATAGTAAGTATAAAAATGTAAAATAAAAAAGTCATAGTATGGTAAGTAAAAAAAAAAATTAAAAGTCATAGTATAGTATGTCAAAAAAAGTAAATAAAAAAAAGAGAAAAAAGTCATAGTATAGTAAGTATAAAAAAGTAAAAAAAAAAAAAAAAAGTCATAGTATACTATGTCAAAAAATGTTAAATAAAAAGTCACAGTATAGTATGTCAAAACAAAATTAAAAAAAGGAAAAAAAAAGTCATAGTATAGTAAGTAAAAAAAAAAAAAAAAAAAATCAGTATTGTAAGTCAAAAAATCATAGTGTAGTATGTCAAAAAAGTTAAACAAATAAAACAAAGTCACAGTATAGTATGTCAAAAAAAAGGTCACAGTACTTATATCTTAAAAAGTCATAGTATAGTACGTCATAAAAATGAAATATAATATAAGTGATTCTCACCATCAGCAGCATGCAGCGGTTCTCTCTGATGGCTCCACAGCAGCCCAGGAAGCCCAGCACCATGATGATCACCCCGATGGCGATCATCAGGTCGATCCCTGGAATCGATTCATTGGTGATCTGGCAGGAGACAATCAGTATTTTACACTGGACACAACAGAGAGATAATCTCCATAAATAACATTTGGCTTGTGTGATCAGCTCCAATGTATGGAAGTCAAAATCAAAAATAAATCAATCAATGAATTAATGACTCGATAAATAAATATGTCATTAAATGTAGCAAAAATAATATTGAAAATAAATGTAGCCATTAATTAATTGATAAAGTGTGACATAAATTAATATTTCTGTTTTAATTTGCTTCTTTACTTATCTTTGTATTAATATTTATTAACTCTTCTGTTTAATTTTGCTTTTTATTTATTTATGCATTTATTTTTGTTAATTTTTAAATTTCTTTATCACGCTGAGTGACGGCTCCCTCATTTGCATAATGAGGCAGAAATGCATAAAGAAATGTAAAAAGAAAAGAATACAGAAATGAATAAGTTTGGGGGAATAAATAAGGGTTGAAATGCAAAGCGAAAATCGTGCAGGAATAAATAAAGAAAGAAATGCATAAATACAGACATTTAAAAAAATATATAAAATAAATAAAAAATAAATGCAAAAATAAAAAATAAATTTAAGAGTAGATATGTAAGGGAATTAATTAATATATATATATATATATATATATATATATATATTACTGCACCACGCATATAAATTTACTACATTCCGGTTTACATTAGTTTATATATATTCTTTGTCTACCAAAAATGTATATTATTTTATATAAATTACATTTTATCCCTATATATTAACTTCTGCACTATTTCACAAAAAAAGATTGATCTACATTAGTGTTGACGTGGTGTCAGTAAATTCACCTGGTTTCCAGACTTGTGGACTTTCAGGTAGATGGAGACGCCGAGGAGGATGCAGCCACTAATCTGTAGAAAGACAGAGAGATTAAAGAGATGAAATTAAAATATAAAATGTGCAACAAGCGTTTATTGGTGAGACTCTGGAGCCCTCTGGTGGAGAACAGTAGTCCAACAGTAACAATAAATCAAACTGGACCAGAGACAGAACAAGAAGCTGATCCTCAGTATCAGGGATCTGGATCAGGACTCTCTGAGGACTTCGTGGGCGCGGTTCAGGACTGACCAGAGTATTATGTATTATCATGTATTATTCAACACTGACTCAACACAATTAGACGACACAAACGCAGTACTGTGAGTAATTATCTGCCATCAATATTTCAACATCAGAGCTGTCAGAGAGAAGACGGAGCCGGAAACCAGACCACAGCGTTAACGTGGAGACGAACGCAGAGCGGATAATTACACATTCATGTGGATGAAAAACACAGAAATATAACACGCTGCTCCAGCCGGAGCTCAAAATAAAAGCTGTATTTTTGTCACTATATGTACAAAGAATTACTTTTATTTTTTTTTTATTTAGTTTTTCTTTATATAAAGTGTCCTTGAGTTACATATTAAGTTGCTCAATATTTTATATTTAAAATAAGTAAAATCACAGCAGCTACAAAGTGCTTAATCAAAGCCAAACATTACAAGAAAACAATAAATAAATCAAGTAAAAAATGTAATCAAATAGCAAGAAAATTAGGAAATAATTTACATATATGCATACAAACACATATATATAATATTATTTGTGCACACAGATACATATTAGCCAATTAAAGTTAAGTTTAGGGCTGAAACGATTATTTGATTAATTGATTAGTTGACTGACAGAAAATTAATCAGATACTATTTTATTTTATTTTTTATTTTTTGAGAGTAAAAGTAAAAATTCAGACTGTCTTAAATCAACACTATCAACAATTTGTCGTACACATAGAGAAGTATTTTGAAGTAAATATAAAATGGGAGTCAACCTATTAATCAAGAAAATAATACGCAGATTAATCAATGATGAAAATAATCATTAGTTGAACTCCTAAACTTAACTTCTCCATTTCATTTTATTTAATGTCCATATTTTCCATTTAAATTTACGGATTGTGTTGTGATTTAATTGCAATAAACATATCAAAAGGATGCCGAAATAACTACTTCATAATACTGATTTGTAAAAAATTATGAATTCATGCTTTGTCAGGTCTGTCTGCAAGACGACAAGCAAACAACTCTTAAAATGCTTGTTTTCTGAATGGAGTTTGGTCCGGTCTCTGTACAGATGTGATGTACTATCGTAGCTCTGGGTAGCTACAGTATTTTACTTTAATGACTTTGTGTTACATTTCTGAATGATATTTTTTTTATACTATAAATAAACACAGTTAAGAAAAAAAGATGGATGATTTATTCCACTTGTGAATGAACGGAAACAGACATCACAAACAAAGAGGACGTGAACTCTGTGCTTACAATAGTAGCACTCAAACACTCCCTCAAACATGCGGTGCCACCACACCCTGAACTCACATCTACTCTCATTCAGGAAGGCTGAATAAACAACAGCATTAACAGGTAGTCGCACCTACAGCAGAGTGTTGATTTCTGATACCTGAACTTGTATATCGGCCAAATGCCACGTACCGATCCGATACCAGTGAGTTAAAAACACGTCACCGTTTTAACTGGTGGGATTTTCCAGTGTAAAATATTGCTGAAGTTTTGCATCTGACCAATAGGAACTGTTCATGTGCAACTCTCAACAGAGATGAGGGAGAAAATGGTTCAGGTTAGGCATTGACCTAAAATAGTTAAGGTTAGGCATTGACCTCCAATGGTTAAGGTTAGGCATTGATCTCTAATGGTTAAGGTTAGGCATTGACTTCTAATAGTTAAGGTTAGAGCATTGACCTCTAATAGTTAAGGTTAGAGCATTGACCTCTAATAGTTAAGGTTAGGCATTGACTTCTAATAGTTAAGGTTAGAGCATTGACCTCTAATGGTTAAGGTTAGGCATTGATCTCTAATGGTTAAGGTTAGAGCATTGACCTCCAATGGTTAAGGTTAGGCATTGATCTCTAATGGTTAAGGTTAGGCATTGACCTCCAATGGTTAAGGTTAGACATTGATCTCTAATGGTTAAGGTTAGGCATTGATCTCTAATGGTTAAGGTTAGGCATTGATCTCTAATGGTTAAGGTTAGGCATTGATCTCTAATGGTTAAGGTTAGGCATTGATCTCTAATGGTTAAGGTTAGGCATTGACTTCTAATAGTTAAGGTTAGAGCATTGACCTCTAATGGTTAAGGTTAGGCATTGATCTCTAATGGTTAAGGTTAGGCATTGACCTCTAATGGTTAAGGTTAGGCATTGACTTCTAATAGTTAAGGTTAGGCATTGACCTCTAATAGTTAAGGTTAGGCATTGACTTCTAATAGTTAAGGTTAGAGCATTGACCTCTAATGGTTAAGGTTAGGCATTGACCTCTAATGGTTAAGGTTAGGATACGTCGTCAGGCAATGAGTCTCACAAGAGTTTTTGCAGATCTCAGATCACATTTCATGATTTGCAGGCTTCTCTCCAGACACGACCGCGAGGCACACGTGCTGTTGTTGTTGTTCCTGTGTAGCGTAAATGAGCTGATAAATGATATGATAACGTGATATCGGATCGGCGTATAGACTCGTGTATTTCCACTACATCCAATCTATTATCTGAGCTTTGAGTACAACAAAAAGACAGCGAGAGGAGTTCTGCGTGGACGGTTTCAGTACTGATTGTTTGAACAACAAATAAAGCCTGCTAGTGGAAACACTGCCTGAGGAGAAAACCTCCATCGGTCTGCCCACACTGGGTTTGTTGTTGATACCTCAGCCCTCATAAAATAAAGAGTTCAAAGATAATAAAAACTGCTCCAACTGGTCAGGATCAAACTGGTTTCACAACAGATTCAAAAGACAACCTCTTATTCTGCTTTCCCCTTTTCCACATGCAGTATAAATGTGTTATTGTCTCCTATTCTAAAATGATGTGTTTGAATATTTCTGCGTACTGGGGTCCATAAACAGTTTTAGGATTACATAAACAGACTGTAAAGCTGAGACTCTTGTGGATCCAATGAGCCCAACTGTATTCATGTGTGATGATGTTAGTCTCCATAGGAGACATTTCATTGACCTCACTGTATAAAATGAGCTGTGGTGACCTCTAGGATAATCACAGCCTCATGAAACTTTACAGCCACAAACTAGAGACCTAGAGCATTCAGAGGATGGATGGATCAAACTAGAGATCTAGAGTATTCAGAGGATGGATGGATCAAACTAGAGACCTAGAGCATTCAGAGGATGGATGGATCAAACTAGAGACCTAGAGCATTCAGAGGATGGATGGATCAAACTAGAGACCTATTACCTACTTCTGTCATGTTCTAAACCTTTATACACTTTCTGATTTAGGACCAGAACAACTTGACACACACTGCTGAGCAGTATCTTAAATTAATCTTCAGGTTCTCAGCTTTCAGATGATGTACACGACATCTACTGTTGACCACATCTGCTATCTCCCCCTAAAGACCCCCTGTAGCCCCCTAAAACAGTCTAAAACGGCTCTATTACGGGTCTCAGACGGTTAATAAGTGATATCAGAATCAGAAATACTTTTACTGATCCTCGCGGGGAAATTACATAAATGCAAATAAATCACATAAACTCATATATAGGGGACATCAGTTTATTTCATACCATTTATTTAATTTAATTAATATATTTTTACATTTAAATTAATTAATTAAATTTAATTAACTCCATTACTTTTCATGATTTTTTCCGTGGTACTGTTTCAGTATCGGTGTTGAGATATTTAGGCAGGTTATCGTATTGAAGTCAGAATTTGCCTTTCAACTGCTGGAATGAGATTGCACAGTGGACGAGTGATTTCCCACCTCTCTACTGTTTCAGCTGCTTTATCACTGGAACAAAAACACACCCATACAAAGCTGGTGTTTTCATTTAAAGGTTAAACGGTTACAGGCGGCTCACAAAGAGCCACATAAACATTCAATGAAAAGCTTCTCTGTGGAGCTGTGGATCTTTGTTTCACCTCAACATGTGATAAGGGTGAAAGCGGAGGGATTCAAACCTGCGTCACTGTAACAGCAACATGAACACAGAGCGTAAACCTGCAGAGCAACATAGCATCACAGCCCTAAGCCGGGCTGAAAAACAAACACACCCTCTGAGCTTGCAGGATTACAACTGATCGGTGTTACAACTGATCGGTGTTACAACTGATCGGTGTTACAACTGATCGGTGTTACAACTGATCAGGATTACAACTGATCGGTGTTACAACTGATCAGGATTACAACTGATCGGTGTTACAACTGATCGGTGTTACAACTGATCAGGATTACAACTGATCGGTGTTACAACTGATCGGTGTTACAACTGATCAGGATTACAACTGATCGGTGTTACAACTGATCAGGGTTACAGTTGATCAGGATAAAAAGTTATTTGGATTATTATTAATTATTAGAACAGTTGATTGGGATTAGAGTTAATCTGGATCACAGTTCTGGTATCTTCTTCCCGTCTCTTTGACTTAATTCTATAGTCTGTTTTTCCTGCATTTAAAGCACTTTGACAACGCCTTGAGTATGAGTCAGATTATGTAAATAAATATCACTTTTTTTTTACCTCCAATAACTAAAATGTACAGATGTTCTCTGAAGCTTTATGTCCCTGCAGGTTTTCCTGTAGATGTGGATATAACTACTGTTAACTGCACACCAAGTATTCCTCCTTCTTGGGAAATAACTAATAAATATTGTGATGAGAATAATAATAATTACGGGCGGCTCATTCCTCAGCTGTGACTCACAGGCAGCGGGTAACACAGTAGTAATGAGTCATTGTGTAACTGAGATACAAACTGATCCTCTGGATTCGTTGTAAGTCTATCAGATCAGACGGTGACATTACAACATAACCACACACACACAACAACAGCAGCTAATAACAGGCAGGTGTGTTGAGTCATGTTCCTGTTCTGGAAATGCCGTCTTTCTCTTAGAGTATCCACCAAAATCCCTTTATTAATAACTTTAGAGAAGAGACTTCATTTTCAACAGTGGTGGAAGAAGTACTGAGATCCTCTAATTAAAGCCTCCCTCCAGTATATTTTGGCATTTCTATGATATTTCATATTTATCGGAGTCATTTCCTGTTTAGGTTCAACTAAGTTTAATTTTTTTCACAAAAGAAAACCTTCTTTTTTTCTTTTTAACCCAAGAAGAAGAAGAAGGAGAGGAGGAGGAGAAAGAGAAGAAGAAGAAGAAGAAAGACAGATAGGAAGAAGAAGAAGAAGAAGAAGAAGAAGAAGAAGGAGGTGGTGGTGTACTTTATTAATCCCTCTAGGGAAAATTCAGTTTCAAAGAACACATCTTTAGCATTTCTGTACTTCTATTTCTTGTCATTTATCAGCTGACATATCCAGCAACACGCTATATCTGTAATGATATATAATAATACAGTATATATGTATCACAGCTAATACTGGCTCTAATCTAATCATTCACTATTTGGTTTGTATCTATAGGTGGATTTGGTGTAACGTCACAGCAGTAGTGGAAGAAGTATTCAGATCTTTTACTCAAGTAAAAGTAGTAATACCGCAATATAATAACACGTAAAAGTCCTGCAGTGCAAAAGTGTTACCAGGGAAATGTAGTATCTCTATCAGAGGTAAATATATTAATTATACACTATAGTATTGTCAAAAAATATTTTTCATGAAGAGGGCTTTGTGATCTGTGGTGGAATGTAACTAAGTACATTTACTCAAGTACTGTACTTCAGTAATATTATGAGATACTTGAGTATTTACATTTTAAGTTACTGTATACTTTTACTCTACTCCATTTTGAAAGCAAATATTATACTTTTTACTCCACTACATGTATTTGACAGCTTTATTTACTAGTTACTTTGCATATATATCTATATATAGATATATAGATATATATCTATATATCTATATATAGATATATATATATATCTATATATATATCTATATATAGATATATAGATATATATCTATATATCTATATATAGATATATATATATATCTATATATATAATATATATAAATTCTGAAATGGGCCATTCTGAGTTCATAATGAGTACTTTTACTTTGATACTTTAGGCATATTTGGATGCTAATACTGATGTACTTCTACTTAAGTAAGACTTTGAACGCAGGACTTTTACTTGTGACGTTAGCTTAAAGCTAGCTAACGTTAGCTAGCTTTAAAGGTCCCTTATTGTAAAAAGTGAGATTTCCATGTCTTTTATATTATAAAGCAGGTTTAAGTTCTATATAAATACTTTGAAAGTATTGAAACACTCAATCCACAGATAAATACACACACAGCCCGTATTCAGAAACTGTGCGTTTGAAACAAGCCGTTTAGGATTTCTGTCCATTTGTGACGTCACAAATCTACAATATTTAGACCATTACACAGTTTTAAACGTAAACGTACTAAATGTGTCCCAGTTTGTTTCCTTTTGCAGTGTATGTGAATGACATCAGCTGACAGGAGGTAAACATGGACCAAAGCTGTTTCCTAGCAACGCAATTCTGTTGAAATTCCATTGAAATGTACTAAAACGGAGCATTCAGACAGGAGGGTAAATACAGGTATATTTCAAGCAGACAGCATGAGGAAAATAAAGGGTTTTTTTAAACATTAAAGTATGTAAACATGTTCTAGTAGAAACCCAAAATTCAAACATGAAGCTGAAAATGAGCACGATATGTCCCCTTTAAGCTAACGTTAACTAGCTCTAAGCGGATTAGCATTATGCATAAAGATATACGATGTTTATGTTTTGTCAGTAAGGTCATGTTGTTCACGGATAGATCGGTTAGATTACCCACAATTCAATCGTTCAGTTCATATTACGGAACAGCAGGGAAACACAATTCAACAGGGGAACAGATTTCGACATAACACCTGTTTGCTTGGTAAACAAGAGCGACGAGAAAAAAATGGCGACTCCTTACCTTTCAAACGATCACAAAGTCCTTATATGTGCCCATTTCTCCATTATTTCACGTTCATTTAGTCCGTAAGGCTCCGCCGATTAAAAGAATCAAAGTGGTTTTCCGTTAAATTAAGCCACATTTTGAATATAGTCATGTAAAAACCCATCGTTGTGTCCTTTAGCTCCGCTTCGTCAAACGAAGACTGAACTGACTCAACTGATACTTTTATAAACTTCCTCTACCTGTTGTTGGGGTGCGCTTGTTTTAGTTACCTTGCTGCCTACGTAACAAAAGCGTCCCCGCCTTCTCTGTTTAGTTTTCACCCCGGGACAGCCCCTGATTGGCAGCAAGCGCTTCCAGTTTGGAAGTTCCAACGTCGCGTAGCCAAAGAGTATAAACGCAAAGAGATAAATCTGTTTTTTTTTTACAACAGTCGCTGCCACCATTTTGGCTTATTATGTATAACGTTTTATTGTTCAACACGGTTCATTTCAGTAGAATATGACAATAGAATATGAATAACTTTCTTTTACTATTGTACGACTCTTTGTAGGCGGACGTTTTACTGGCGCTCGGTTGTCGCTTTCAGTTCAAAATGGCGGAAACGTAGCTTTGCTGCTATGCGCTGATGTTGCAATGGAACTATTGAGTATCTTGGCAATATATGTTCTTTGGCTGGCCAATCTTTTTTTTTTTAACCTTTATTTAAATCAGGCATTTACAATGACTTGTGTAGACAATGTAAAACAATATATAGAGCATTTGTACGTATAGTACAAACAATGTCATACTAATTGAGTTAATAAAAAGTAATATAAATAATATCAGAATGTAATATAAATATTATTATTATTATTATTACTATTAATAAATTCACTTTTTCTATTATTATCGTTATTATTATTATTTTTCTATAATTGTCATTATTATTATTTTTCCATTATTCTTCTTCTTCTTATTATTATTATTATTATTATTATTATTATTATTATTATTATTATTATTATTATTATTATTATTAATAGAAAATTAAAGTAAATTAAATAAAAAATAAGAATTAATTAAGTGACAGACTTCTTAAGAAAACCATCCCTGAGTACATTTTTCTAATTGACATGTATTTGTTACAAATTTAAGAGGCTCAAAACAACATTCAGTTTGAATTAAAAACAGTTTTAAGGATGGAGTTGAGTTAAGAAATGTATCTTTATGAATATTAAATTTCCCTACTAAGATAAAAAGCTTAACAATAGAGCATAAACTGTTATCATCACATCCAAAATAACATCTTTACCTTCAATATTAATTGCATGTCATGTTTTGTTTTTGTTTGTTGGATAGATTTTGTGTAATATTTTCAGATGCATTTCTCAAGCCATGCCATTTTATTGTAGCCGATCATTTGGATTTGGCGTGGATAGTTCGGTTGCAACTTTCTGCTCACATATTTTGACTTTTTCATCCTTTGATACTAAGACTAAAATATTAAATCAAACAGCCACTTCTTTGAAACTTAAAAACATGAGCAGATCACAGCAGTCGTGTACTGCGACTTAAACTGAACACATTTAGTGAGTCTGTAGTTAGTTACTGTCCAACTGTGGTTTGCTGCAGTGCTAAAACATTTCTGTTTGGATCATCCATTTCCTGTGCAGGAACGGTCCCTGAACGCAGCATCTATTATTCATGGAGTCAATGAGCACTCGGCCAGCAGGCGTTAATGCACATGGACAGAGCTGCAGATAATTGGTTATTTCTCTTCCATCAACGTCCGCAACAAAAACACTGCTATTTAGCAAAGATGTCCGGATGTTTGTGGCAGTTTTTCTGTAAAGAGTTCAGCCACAGAAACCTCAGTAAACACACTGAGAGGCCTTAAAGATGCCAAGAGAAACAAGGATGTGAAAGACAAGAATTCTGTTATATATACACACATTGAAAAGTCAGAAATCTCCTCCCACAAAAGCTTGATTGTGTCCAGTCAGATGTGTTAGAGGACGACTCTATATGTCTGAATGGTCTTTCATGCTTTTAGCTTGTAGAAAGTCCTCTTTATGTATATATATTAGGGATGTCAATCGATTCAAATATTTTATCGCGATTAATCGCAAATCAATCGCATATTTTATCTGTTCGAAATGTACCTTAAAGGGAGATTTGTCAAGTATTTAATACTCTTATCAACATGGGAGTGGACAAATATGCTGCTTTATGTAAATGTATGTATATATTTATTATTGTAAATCAATTAACACCACAAAACAATGACAGATATTGTCCAGAAACCCTCTCAGGTACTGCATTTAGCATAAAACAATATGCTCAAATCATAACATGGCAAACTGCAGCCCAACAGGCAACAACAGCTGTCAGTGTGTCAGTGTGCTGACTTGACTATGACTTGCCCCAAACTGCAGGTGATTATCATAAAGTGGACATGTCTGTAAAGGGGAGACTTGTGGGTACCCATAGAACCCATTTACATTCACATATCTGGAGGTCAGAGGTCAAGGGACCCCTTTGAAAATGACAGTTTTTCCTCGCCAAAATTTAGCGTACCTTTGGAGCGTTATTAACCTCCTTCACTACAAGCTAATATGACATGGTTGGTACCGATGGATTCATCAGGTTTTCTAGTTTCATATGATACCAGTATCTTTACTCTAGATTTAAATCTGAGCCGCTACAACCTCCAAAAGTTTGAATGGCGGCCAGGCCCAACAGCAGCCAGTCGATTATTATATAACAGGAACAACTTCATCACAATAACGCAGCCCAGAACCAGCTGGAGCAAAAGCAGAAACAGAAAGTTAGTCTTTTAAACAACTACATGATCTTTTCCACAACATCCTCTTTTCTCCTCTCAGCAGATGAGAAGCATCACTCAGCAGCCACTAGTTAAAAACTTTACAGTAAATACGGAGCCTGCTCCACCCTCGCCATCATCATCACCATCATCATTAGGTAAACACATCACGTCCTCTGAGTGGTCAGAATCAAGTTAACATCGACTTGACATCATTTCTGGGAACATGAGAGAAGGACTGAAATAACCTCAGCAGGCAGCCGGACTGACGTTTATTTTAAAGTCGGGACGTTCGATTTGTTTACATTATTTCTGTCACGTCTGCAGAAAAAAACAGAAGGAAGTGATGTCATATATCTGAAACAGTTTGGCGGAGTTCACTTCTACTTTTTAAAGGGTGATCTGATCGTTATTAGGGCCGTGTATCGACAATAATCTGGTGATACGATACGTATCATGATGCAATATATTGGGATATATTGTGAAACTGTAAGCGAGGCGATTTTTTAAATCTAATTTTAGGAAAACTGTCATTGAATAAAGAACAAACCACCATATGTATAAAATTTAGTACTACTTTCAATATTTCTGATGGGATGTCCTGTTGTGTGTGTGGGGAATCCCGAGGACAGCCGAGGACGCGGTCAAGTGGGAAATAACGACAGCCAATAGAAAACCAAGCTGACTGAAGAAGGAAGGACGACCACCGCGGCTAACGTATGAGCTAATGCTAAACGTGCAGCATAAAGTAAGATGGAGCTCAGAGATGGAGGAGCAACTTCATTTGTGTTTATTTAACGTGTCTCCATGACTTCCTCAGTTTTCAGTACAAAGTAAAAACTAACATCACTAGTTCTCCCCGCCTGTCGTCGGCCATGTTTGCTTACACTAAAGTCACGTTTGATCGCCGGAGATTTGTTGAGATTTTTTTTAGTCGTGAGTCTTGTTGTTGATGAATGAATCTGTTAGTGTGTGTTGTTCTGTTTCTCTTCTCACACTATAGGAACTAAACTGTTAAATTTAACATGTGGTTATACAGTGTGTGGGCTCTCTCACATTTTACACTTCTGTCCAGATTTGAACATCTCTTCGAGTGGAGCTTTAGATGATCCAACAAGCACTTCTTTTGAAGTAAACTGAGGCTTTTAGCTTAGCTTAGCACACAGATTTGAAGTAAGAGGAAACTGCTCGTTTACACCCACTAAAATAAAACATTTTCCAACAACTAAAAAGTTGTCTTGTTGCTAACCACCACTGTCTACCTCCACCTTTTATAACAGCAGTGATAATGTGTGCATTTCTACAGGATTTCAACATGTACCGTCAGGTCTGTGTTGTTGAGCAATGAAATGACTGAGTGAGCTATAGATTAACCAACATGGAGCGTCTGGTTTTACTGGGAAACTCCCAGCAGAGACGGTGAGGAAACACAGACATGTGAAGCAATGGTCGCTGGTTTTTGTTGTTCACATGCAACATTTCAAAGTTAACGCGGGCTGAGGAGTAACATGATGTGAGACCGAGTGGTAAACCACGCCCTGAAACCGAGCAAATGTTTGTTCACAGAGGGAGAGGCCGAGATTATAGAGAGATAATAGAGAGACGACGCAACCTGTTCAACACTGATTCAACAATACTGAACGGCTGACTGAAGACAGAGAAAAGAGTCAGAGACTGAGCATGATGAATAGATAGATGGATGGGTAGATAAATAGGTAGGTGGATAGATGGATACTTATAAAATTATAATTTAAATAAACTTCTATAAAAGAGAAAGAAAGAAAAGTTCAAATATAAAAGACGAGACTAAAAAAACACCTGTTCAACTTTTACAAACGCCCAAAAACAAGTTGAAAAAAGACCAAAAAAAATAGAATAAAACATAATAATAATCTGTATTTTTTCAATTAAAAGCTAAATCTCAGCCTCCAACATCAGTAAAACACACCCATAAACTGTACAACAACTGAATCCTGCATCACAAAATTAAATAACCAAATAAACCTACGAATGATAGACTCAGAAACTGATATATTAATATGATTTAAACATACATGACCTCTAAAAACGACCGGATTAAACATCCGATACATCACCTGTAAAGTTAAGAAGTTTGAGATTATGTAAAGAAAAACATCTTAAATTTCTATGTTTTCTCACCCAGAAAAGAAGGTTGAAGAAGAAGAGGAGGAATTTGATGCATTTATTCACAGCCATGGCGTTTATTTGTCTTTATTCCTTCCTGGTCAGCGGCTTGTTGCTGTCGACTGGCTGCGTTCGACTGACTCTGCAGAGAAATCCAGAGAGAAGGAGGAGAAACTCCCTGAGGCCAGTAAACAGACCAGCCTGCTCGACCTGTTTCCTCTCAACACAGAGGGAGTCTCCGTTTGTCCTTCCTCCTTTTACCTTCCTTTCATGTGTCCTCCGTTTCTTTTTACACCTGATTTACTCAGTGTATTCTACGGCAGAGTATTAGGGCCACAATGAGGGGAAAAGAAATAAATCATAATATTATGAGAATAAGGTCAAACGTTTACGAGTAAAAAAGTCGTAATATTATGAGAATAAAGTCAGAATATTACGAGAAAAAAAGTCGTAATATTATGAGAATAAAGTCATAAATTTAAGAGAAAAAAAGTTATAATATTATGAGAATAAAGTCAGAAGTTTAAGAGACAAAAAAGTGGTAATATTTTAAGAATAAAGTCAGAATATTACGAGAAAAAAAGTGGTAACATTATGAGAATAAAGTCAGAAGTTTAAGAGGAAAAAAAAGTCGTAATATAATGAGAATAAAGTCAGAAGTTTACGAGAATAAAGTCAGAAGTTTAAGAGAAAAAAAGTCGTAATATTATGAGAATAAAGTCAGAAGTTTACGAGAAAAAAGTCGTAATATTATGAGAATAAAGTCAGAAGTTTACGAGAAAAAAGTCGTAATATTATGAGAATAAAGTCATAAGTTTGCGAGAAAAAAAAGTTGTAATATTATGAGAATAAAGTCAGAAGTTTACGAGAATAAAGTCAGAAGTTTGAGAGAAAAAAAAGTCGTAATATTATGAAAATAAAGTCAGAAGTTTACGAGAAAAAAGTCGTAATATTATGAGAATAAAGTAATAACCGTAGTTTAGGTTTCACAAATAACCAAATACTTCATCTTTTGGCACATCAGCACCACATTATCATCAGTATCAGGACCTGGTAAAGATTGTGCACGACTTTTTTTCTTGTAAATTTAAGACTTTATTCTCGTAATATTACTACTTTTTTTTCTTGAAATACTATGACTTTATTCTCATTAAGTTACGACTTTATTCTCGAAATCTCCTATTTTTTTCCCCCTCAATGTGGCCCTAATACTCAGTCGTAATATTCCTTCCCTACCTTCCTTCTTTACATCCTTTTTTCATTCCCTAGCCTCCTCGTTTCCTACCACACAGATGAAGCTGGGACGACGAGCCCGTCGGCCTCGAAACCGACACATCTTTGACTTTAATGGTTGTGGAGACTTGAAAGAAATTTCAAAAAAAGGGAGGAGGGTGTAATCTTTCAAATTCTCGAGATTCCTGAGATAAAAGTCCACTAAATACACCGAGCCTCAGGTGAGAACACTTAGGTATTCCTCTCCTCAGTGGTGGAGGAAGTATTCAGGTCATTTACTGCAGTAAAACTACTAACTGTGAAAGTCAAAGTCCTGCAGTGAAAGTTTAGTGTAAGTTTGGAGCGTTATTTAACCTCCTTCATGACAAGCTAGTATGACATGTTTGGTACTGATCAATTCATCAGGTTTATACCAGTATCTTCACTATAGCTTTAGATAATTCCTCATTTGCATATTTAAACATAATATTTCAGAGAATACAAAACCTAATTGTCTTAATGTCGGTAACCAACTGGGGAAGTTTCATGGTGATATTTAGTAGTTATTAGCTTATATCCACCTGTAGTGTCTCCCCTTAAAGGTACAATCAGTGAAATATGACTCAGTATCACCATCTAGTGGCAGCTGTATGAAACTACAACTCTAACCCACAACCCTCTCCTGTTGTTATGTTTTTATTGACTGTATTATTGAGGCTACATGAAGACGATGTTCAGTGTTTCTACCCAACATCACGTCAGACACACCGGTGAGCCTCGATCTGGTTTATACTTTAAACTAAATCCAGCTCAGTGTTTGTCCAGCTGGAACCGGTCTGACCAGTGTTCAGTTGTTTACCAAAGTTCTTTACAAAATAAATAAATAGGTGGGTCTTTAGCCGGGATTTAAAAGTGCTGATAGATGGAGAAGATCTGACGGTGAGGAAAACTGGAAAAAGCTTCATCACCTTTGAGGTTTCATGGACAGGTGAGGAGAAACTCATCATCATTGTTTTAGCTAAAAATGTCTGATAAACACACCGTACGCTGCCTACCAAGCACCAAACAGCAGACCAAGTTAGCAACAAATTTGTTTTGTTTAAAATGAACATCTATAGATATGTGGAGTCAACCAAAACACATATTATAAGTAAGTTTGTGTTTCAAGGTTTTTTAGTTGTTCACATTTAGGGATACCGGATCGCCTTACCCCAAGTGAAGAAGTTCAAAATCCGAAAAAAAAAGTCTGAAAAAGAAATGTCTGAAAAATGTCAGAAAAAGAATGTCTGAAAAATGTTAGAAAAAAAAGTCTGAAAAAAAAAATGTCTGAAAAACGTCCGAAAAAAAAGTCTGAAAAAAAAGTCCACAAATAAAAAGTCAGAAAAAAAAAGTCTGAAAAATGCCTGAAAAAAAGTCTGAAAAAGAAATGTCTGAAAAATGTTGGAAAAAAAAGTCTGAAAATAAAAATGCCTGAAAAAAGTCTGAAAAAAAAAGTCTGAAAAAAAAGTCTGAAATAAAATGTCAGAAAAAAATTCAGAAAAAAAATGGCTGAAAAATCTCAGAAAAAAAAGTCTGAAAAACGTCAGAAAAAAAAGTCTGAAAAAAAGTCCGAAAAAAAAGTCCACAAATAAAGTCAGAAAAAAAAGTCAGAAAAAAAAAGTCAGAAAAAAAGTCTAAAAAATGTCCGAAAAAAAAGTCAGAAAAATGTCTGAAAAAAAAGTCTGAAAAAGAAATGTCTGAAAAATGTTAGAAAAAAAAGTTAGAAAAAAAAGTCTGAAAAAAGTCTGAAAAAAAAGTCCACAAATAGAGTCAGAAAAAAAAGTTAGAAAAAAAGTCTGAAAAAAAAATGTCTGAAAAAAGTCTGAAAAAAAAGTCTGAAAAAAATGTCTGAAAAAAAGTCTGAAAAAAAAGTCCACAAATGAAGTCAGAAAAAAAAGTCAGAAAAAAAAAGTCAGAAAAAGAATGTCTGAAAAATGTTAGAAAAAAAAGTCTGAAAAAAGTCTGAAAAAAAAGTCTGAAATAAAATGTCAGAAAAAAAGTCAGAAAAAAAATGGCTGAAAAATCTCAGAAAAAAAAGTCTGAAAAACGTCCGAAAAAAAGTCTGAAAAAAAGTCAGAAAAAAAAGTCCACAAATAAAAAGTCAGAAAAAAAAGTCAGAAAAAAAAGTCAGAAAAAAAGTCAGAAAAAAAGTCTAAAAAATGTCCGAAAAAAAAGTCAGAAAAATGTCTGAAAAAAAAGTCTGAAAAAGAAATGTCTGAAAAATGTTAGAAAAAAAAGTTAGAAAAAAAAATGTCTGAAAAAAGTCTGAAAAAAAAGTCCACAAATAAAGTCAGAAAAAAAAGTCAGAAAAAAAATGTCAGAAAAAGAATGTCTGAAAAATGTTAGAAAAAAAAATGTCTGAAAAAAAGTCTGAAAAAAGTCTGAAAAAAAAAGTCTGAAAAAAAAGTCTGAAATATAATGTCAGAAAAAAAAGTCTGAAATAAAATGTCAGAAAAAAAAGTCAGAAAAAAATGTCTGAAAAATCTCAGAAAAAAGTCTGAAAAACGTCCGAAAAAAATGTCTGAAAAAAAAGTCTGAAAAAGAAATGTCTGAAAAATGTTAGAAAAAAAATGTCTGAAAAAAAAATGTCTGAAAAAAGTCTGAAAAAAAAGTCTGAAAAAGAAATGTCTGAAAAATGTTAGAAAAAAAATGTCTGAAAAAAAAATGTCTGAAAAAAGTCTGAAAAAAAAGTCTGAAAAAAATGTCTGAAAAAAGTCTGAAAAAAAAGTCCACAAATGAAGTCAGAAAAAAAAGTCAGAAAAAAAAAGTCAGAAAAAGAATGTCTGAAAAATGTTAGAAAGAAAAATGTCCACAAAAAAAAGTCTGAAAAAAGTCTGAAAAAAAAAGTCTGAAAAACGTCCGAAAAAAATGTCTGAAAAAAAGTCAGAAAAAAAGTCCACAAATAAAAAGTCAGAAAAAAACGTCCAAAAAAAAAGTCTGAAAAAAAAGTCTAAAAAATGCCAGACAAAAGTCTGAAAAATGTCCAAAACAAAAAGTCAAAAAAATGTCCAAAACAAAAAGTCTGAAAAATGTCCACAAAAAAAGTCTGAAAATGTCCGAAAAAAAAGAAAGTCTGAAAAATGTCAGAAAAAAAGTCTGAAAAATGTCAGAAAAAAAGTCTGAAAAATGTCCAAAACAGTCTGAAAAATGTCAGAAAAAAAAAGTCTGAAAAATGTCTGAAAAACAAGTCTGCAAAAGAAATGTCTGAAAAATGTCCGAAAAAAAGTCTGAAAAATGTCCAAAACAAAAAGTCTGAAAAATGTCCGAAAAAAAAGTCTGAAAAATGTCTGAAAAAAAAGTCTGAAAAAGAAATGTCTGAAAAATGTCAGAAAAAGAATGTCTGAAAAATGTCCGAAAAAAAGTCTGAAAAATGTCCAAAAAAAAAGTCTGAAAAATGTCCATAAGAAAAAGTCTGAAAAATGTCCGAAAAAAAAGTCTGAAAAATGTCCAAAACAAAAAGTCTGAAAAATGTCCGAAAAAAAAGTCTGAAAAATGTCTGAAAAAAACAGTCTGAAAAAGAAATGTCTGAAAAATGTCAGAAAAAGAATGTCTGAAAAATGTAAGAAAAAAAAATGTCTGAAAAAAAAAATTTTTAAAAAAAGTCTGAAAAAAAAGTCTGAAATAAAATGTCAGAAAAAAAAGTCAGAAAAAAAATGTCTGAAAAATCTCAGAAAAAAAAAGTCTGAAAAATGTCCAAAAAAAATGTCTGAAAAAAAGTCAGAAAAAAAAGTGCACAACTAAAAAGTCAGAAAAAGAAAGTCAGAAAAATATCCAAAACAAAAATTCCAAAATATGTCAGAAAAAAATGCCTGAAAAAAAGTCAGAAAAAAATGTGCACAACTAAAAAGTCAGAAAAAGAAAGTCAGAAAAATATCCAAAACAAAAAGTCAAACAAATGTCCGAAAACAAAAAGTCTGAAAAATGTCAGAAAAAAAAAGTCTGAAAAATGTCAGAAAAAAAGTCTGAAAAATGTCCATAAAAAAAAGTCTGAAAAATGTCTGAAAAAAAAAAAGTCTGAAAAATGTCCGAAAAAAAGTCTGAAAAATGTCCCAAAAAATGTCTGAAAGGAGCCAGTTGAGGTGGTTCGGGCATCTAGTAAGGATGCCCCCCCCCCTGGAGTTTGCTAACGTTGCTAACCGTAACATCACAGTTAATAAATAACAGCATTACAGTTTCATTTTCAATTTTATTACCAGTTATGGGTTTTATAGTTTGATGTCAAATATTAACACATTTAAACAGATTACACGAACCGAGAAGCGTCACAATTCTCAGATATTACTCAGAGCTGAGAGTCCAGACATTTGGGTTTGTGTCTGAAGACAATTTAAACTCAATTTCTTGGATTTTGCTAAATAACACAACAGACACAGGTGAGTACTTTGGTTACACACTCATAAGGCAAGTTTAAGTGTAATATATGTCAAGAGGGGACAAAAGTTTACAGCAGGTTAACAAGGACGGCAATTAAGGGCTTTATAAATCAATAAAAACAAACTATCACATCTTACTGTTATAAATGTCCCCATAATCCCAGACAGACAAGAAGACGCCTCAATTATTCTCTTACTGAATGTCGGAAAATTAGTTCTGTGTATTTTTCGTCTTGCTGTGTTCATACAGTATATTTACATAAAGCAGCATATTTGTCCACTCCCATGTTGATAAGAGTATTAAATACTTGACAAATCTTCCTTTAAGGTACATTTTGATCAGATAAAAAATGTGTAATTAATTTGCCATGAATCGTGATTAACTATGGACAATCATGCGATCAATCACTATAAATATATTAATCGATTGACAGCTCTAAAAATAACTATTTGTAAAGAACACTTTCTACAAGCTAAAAGCATGAATGACTATTCAAACATACAGAGAATCCTCTCAGACATCTGACTCTCGTGGGAGTAGGTTCCTAACGTTTGGACGGTTGTGTACGTTAGATGGAGAAGTTGTTGATGTCATCCTGCCATGATACAGTATTATATAATCAGTCCCAGTCTGACGCTGTCAGCACGGCGTCACTCGTTTAAAATCAAAAGATAACAAATGCTTGTATGGAACAGACGAAGGTAAGTTTATCAACGGGGGGGGAGAGGAGGAAACTCACTCGCCTTCTTTTAACAGGAAGTTGAGTCGAGGCCAAGGCGTTAACCACCTCTCATCTGAGGATCATAACCTTTTATGACCATTTCGAGCAGAGTTCACAGGAGCTGTTAGACACAATATTCTAGATGATGTGTTGTTCATCTTTCTAAATCTGAAGGACTCTGTGCTGAATGTAGCAGGGTGAGTTTTTGATAATCAATTTTTCTGTGCTAAATTGTTTATTGTTTGGAAAGGATATCTAGTTTCTGGTAGTTTTTAAGGTTAGTAATTGTTTCTGCTTTCCACTTTGTTCTTTGGGGAGATGACTTTTTCAGTTTATTTCTGTCCTGAATCAGCAGTGTAAAAACAAAAATTGAAAACTGGCAATATTATACTAATGTGTGAGTCTTTAATGGTTCTCTGCAAAAAGACTAAGAATTAAAGTTGAAATACAGAATGATTCTGCATGAGATGTTGAAATGTTTACACATCAGCTACTGGTTTCGAGGAGATAAGGGTAGGGTGTGGTTTCAGTTGGTTCCTTTCACTTATCAATGTACACAGTAAAATGTTTGGTGAGCGTTGCTATAGAAGCTATGCTCTATTATGTCTCATAAGTTGTTGCAGCAATTTTTGGGTTGATACCATTTGTTACACAGATTTGCTGCTACATTTAAACATTTTTTACCACTGGAGAATTGATAGAAATGATCAATAATCCCTCCAAAATACCACATTAAGACACCAAGACCTTGACGAACACCATAGAAAAAGACATGCTGGGATCTGGGATCAAAACCTTTTGACATTTTTGAGATTTCTGCAAGAATGGCATTTTTCTGTGATTGGATGGCGAGCACTTGTGTTATGTAAACTGCTCAGAAACCCCCTTATTGTCAATCTAGCTAGAAAAGCCATCCATCCTCTGAATGCTCTAGGTCTCTAGTTTGATCCATCCATCCTCTGAATGCTCTAGGTCTCTAGTTTGATCCATCCATCCTCTGAATGCTCTAGGTCTCTAGTTTGATCCATCCATCCTCTGAATGCTCTAGGTCTCTAGTTTGATCCATCCATCCTCTGAATGCTCTAGGTCTCTAGTTTGATCCATCCATCCTCTGAATGCTCTAGGTCTCTAGTTTGATCCATCCATCCTCTGAATGCTTTAGGTCTCTAGTTTCATCCATCTATCCTCTGAATGCTCTAGGTCTCTAGTTTGATACATCCATCCTCTGAATGCTCTAGATCTTTTTTTATACAGTGAGGTCAAGTTTCACTACAATGAAATGGCTCCTATGGGGACTAACATCATCACACATGAATACAGTTGGACTCATTGGATCCACAAGAGTCTCAGCTTTACAGTGATACACACTTTATGGAATTCAAGACTGTTTAGTGACTCCAGTATGCAGAAATATTCAGATACACCATTTTAGCTAAGCCGACAAGCTAGTATGACATGGTTTGTACAAATTGTTTCCACAGGTTTTCTAGCTTCATATGATACCAGTATCTTCATTCTAGCATTAAAACTGAGCCGCTACAACCTAAAAATCACAAGTTGCGTTAATGCATTAAAGAAATCTAATTTGCATTGACGCGTTATTATCGCGTTAACTTTGACAGCCCTAATTCTAACTCATTGTACCACAAAATAAATTACAAAAGCAGAAGTGCAGAGCACTTAAAAAATATGCAACTCAACTATATACTACTTACTGTGTACTTCTACTTCAGAGGATAACGTTGTAAAACTACATTTACCTGACATGCATTATTATTCATTATTACACGGCTGTGTTGAATACTCGATTCTGATTGGTTAATCACAGCGTTCTGTAATTTCTGTATAACAGACCGTTGCTATGGGTGCAGCTCTGCACGGACCGTTTTTGTGTCCAAATGTTGATTTCTTCAGTAAGTAGCCGTGTAATAAGCCGGATAATGTACAACTAGTGGGTCATTGTTGTGAAAGAATCCCCTTCAGGGCGATGAGAGACACAATAGGGCTGCCCAAGAGTGGGGCTTAAAAAATGGGGGCTCGTCCGGGATAGAACTTCGGCATCGCCCTGTCGGGTATTCTTTAACAATGACCGGCTCGCTGTACATTATCCCTTACTTAAAGGAGCAATTGATAAGATTGATAACATTCAGCCACTAGATGTCGAAATCCTCTGCATAATATGAACAAATAAACACATCATTTCTTCCATCTCCCTTCACAAAAAATGGCAAATTCCACAAAGCTGCAAAACTTTATGGCCATGTTTGTGCTGTAACATTATTAACGTAATATCTTTTGTGAATCAGACCTTGAGACCGGGGCAGATAGCGGTTGCAAATGATGCGCAATTCATGGCGCTATCCATTCTTTGTGAATTTGCACTAGAATACCTAATGTGCTCCTGATCAGCAGCTGACCTCTGACCACCCAGTTTAAACACCAGGAATGACAAATATGAAGTGCAGTATCTAATCAATTATTAATTCATGCCAGGTTTTCGCCGGCCAAAAGGCTCCCCTCAGCGTCCAGCGTTATTGACTGAACATTGATGAACTGCTGTAGAGGTATGTAAGGTAAAAAAAAATAAAAGTTAATTGTTTCAACATTTCCTTCAGATTTAAAATTTCCCTAATTTTTAGCAGGGAGCCATAATGGCGAAACTCAAAGAGGATCTCTGGAAAACCCTTCAGGACTTAAAAGAAGAAGAGTTTGAGACTTTCAAGTGGTTCCTGAAGCAGGACGGCGTCTTGGAAGGCTTTTCAGGCATTCCAGTGGCTCAGTTGGAGAAGGCAAAAAGGCAGGACATAGTGGATCTAATGGTACAGAAATATCAGGATCATGGAGCTACGAAGTTGACCATGAAGATTTTAGAAAACATCAGCAGGAATGATCTGGTGCAGCGTGTTCAAAGCTTCAGCTTGGGACCAAAAGGTAAGTTGGGGGAAGGTAAAAATATGAAGAGTTATAAACAATATATTAATAGAAATGTGTTGACAGAAAATGTAAAGATTTATTATGGTACGCCACCATAAATGACAATAGATAGGGTGAGATGGTCAACTCTCTGACAATATACTGTATATGGCCGCAGATCTGATAAAACAACAACTAAGTTAATCATCAATCTTTGGTTTAAAGTGCTCTGATACCGAGTAGACTTATGAACTGCCTTATGAACAATCATGGTGTTTGTTATGGACTAGTCCGTGGCTTGTCAGGTCAGGTCCTCTCGCAGAACTAAGGAGATGTATGAGCTCACCCTCATAACATAACATCTCTCAACATGGGCACCTCTGGAAAAGGAAAGGGTCCAGCCCTATCCAGGAAATTTGTTTCTGGCACTGTGCGTAGAGGTGAGCCCATCTAGAGCACTTCATCTCCCACAACACCTCCGGGTCTGGGTCCTTCCCAACCAGAGAGGTTAAATCCCACATAGCAAAAGTAATTTTCTGAAGCTGGGTGTCTGCATTTACCCTGCCGGAAACCGGTGGATTGCACCCTCCGGGTGGGGAGTGAGTCTTTGTGCTAAGCGAGGGAGTTTAAGCATCTTGGGGTCTTGTTCAAGAATGAGGGAAAAATGGAGCGGGAGATGGACAGGCGGTTCGGTGCGGCGTCTGCAGTTATGCGGACGCCGTACCTGACCGTTGTGGTGAAAAGGGAGCTGAGCCGGAAGGCAAAGCTCTCGATTTACCGGTCCATCTACTTTCCAACCCTCACCTATGGTCATGAGCTTTGGGGTGATTGTTTTGCTTTTTTACCACTCGAGTGACCCTTTTCCTGAATTTGCTTTGGGAAAACAAACGCATTTCAGTCCTATTTTTGAGGAAGGCCAACCAACTGAAATTCAGTGCTTTTGAACTCCAGTACAGGGTATAATGAGGTTAAACCTTTGTTTCTTAACTGTAAATGTAATTATTAAGTCTGTGTGTTCTCTGCCTTGTTTTAGGTGGTGCTCAAAAAGAAGAGTATACATGTAAAGTAAAGACCCCCAAGCAAAAATGGGCAAAGCAATTTGCAGTGGAGGTGACTCTGGATCCTGATACAGCCCATCCTAATCTCATCCTGTCGGATGATGGGAAACAAGTACATCATGGTGATGTGAGGAAGAAACTACCGAACAACCCTAACAGATTTTACAGATGTGTGAACGTCTTAGGAAAGCAGGGTTTCGCTTCAGGAAGATCTTACTACGAGGTTCAGGTTAAAGGGAAGACTGCCTGGGCTTTGGGAGTGGCCAAAGAGTCGATCAAGAGAAACGGAGATATCACAGCAAAACCAGAGAATGGCTACTGGATTATAATGATGACGATTGGAGATGAGTACGAAGCTAGTGCTGATGGTCCGGTCCCTCTCTCCCTGAATCACCAACCTCAGAAGGTGGGAGTGTTTGTGGGTTATGAGGAGGGTCTGGTCTCCTTTTATGACGTAGATACTGCGGCTCTCCTCTACTCCTTTACCGGCTGCTCCTTCACTGAGAAGCTCTACCCATTCTTTACGCCCTTTACTAATGACGGTGGTATAAACTCTACCCCTCTGATCATCTCTCCTGTCAGTCATCCACTGAACCTCAAGATGCCTGATCATATAGAAGAACATGAAAAAAAGAAGGCTGAGCTGAAGAGCGTCCAGCAGTTTGCACTGGAGGTGACCCTGGATCCTGATACAGCCCATCCTAATCTCATCCTGTCTGATGATGGGAAACAAGTACATCATGGTGACGCGAGGAAGACCCTACCGGACAACCCTGAGAGGTTTTACAGATGTATAAACATCTTAGGGAAGCAGAGTTTCTCTTCAGGAAGGTTTTACTTTGAGGTTCAGGTTAAAGAGAAGACTGCCTGGACCATAGGAGTTGCCAAAGAGTCGATTGAAAGGAAGGGAGATGTCACACTGGCTCCAAAATATGGTTTCTGGTCTCTTTGTTTGGTGAATGGAGATGATTACAAGGCTATTGATGACCCTTTAGTTCATCTCCCTCTGAAGTCGCATCCTCAGAAGGTGGGGGTGTTTGTGGATTATGAGAAGGGTCTGGTCTCCTTTTATGATGTAAATGCTGCAGATCTCCTCTACTCCTTTACCGGCTGCTCCTTCACTGAGAAAATCTACCCATTCTTCAGTCCCTGTATGAATGGCAGTGGTAGAAACTCTGCCCCTCTGATCATCTCTCCTGTCCTTAAGACTCCTGACTTCGGTGACCAGAAAGAAGAAAATGAAAGAAAAAAGGCCGAGCTGATGAGGATCCAGCAGTTTGCAGTGGAGGTGACTCTGGATCCTGATACTGCACATCCTGCTCTCAACCTGTGTGATGATAGAAAGCAAGTGGATTGTGGAGATGTATATAAGGCACTCCCAGACAACCCTAAGAGATTTAAGAAATGTGTGAACATCTTAGGAAAGCAGAGTTTCTCTTCAGGAAGATTTTACTACGAGGTTCAGGTTAAAGGGAAGACTTCCTGGACTGTAGGAGTGGCCAAAGAGTCGATCAACAGGGCGAAAAGAATCACTCTGTGTCCTGAGAATGGTTTCTGGACGATGTGGTTGAGGAATGAGGACGAGTACGAGGCTATTGATGCGCCGTCAGTGAGTCTCTCTCTGAAGTCGCATCCTCAGAAGGTGGGGGTGTTTGTGGATTATGAGGAGGGTCTGGTCTCCTTTTATGATGTAGATGCTGCAGATCTTCTCTACTCCTTTACCGGCTGCTCCTTCACTGAGAAAATCTACCCATTCTTCAGTCCCTGTACGAATGACGGTGGTATAAACTCTGCCCCTCTGATCATCTCTCCTGTCAGTCATCCACTGAACCTCAAGACGCCTGATCAAATAGAAGAACATAAAAGAAAGAAGGCTGATCTGAAGAGCGTCCAGCAGTTTGCAGTGGAGGTGACTCTGGGTCCTGATACAGCACATCCTAATCTCATCCTGTCTGATGATGGGAAACAAGTACATCATGGTGATGTGAGGAAGAACCTACCGAACAATCCCAAAAGATTTTACAGATGTGTGAACGTCTTAGGAAAGCAAGGTTTCGCTTCAGGAAGATCTTACTACGAGGTTCAGGTTAAAGGGAAGACTGCCTGGACTGTAGGAGTGGCCAAAGAGTCAATTGACAGGAAGGGAAATGTCACATTGAGTCCAGAAGACGGTTTCTGGACGATGTGGTTGAGGAATGAAGACGAGTACAAGGCTAATGATGCGCCGTCAGTGAGTCTCTCTCTGGATCACCAACCTCAGAAGGTGGGGGTGTTTGTGGATTATGAGAAGGGTCTGGTCTCCTTTTATGATGTAGATGCTGCAGATCTTATCTACTCCTTTACCGGCTGCTCCTTCACTGAGAAACTCTACCCATACTTTAGTCCCTGTACGAATGACGGTGGTATAAACTCTGCCCCTCTGGTTATCTCTCCTGTCACAGGAGAAGAACATGACAGAAAAATAGCCGAGCTGATGAGCGTCCAGCAGTTTGCAGTGGAGGTGACTCTCGATCCTGATACTTCACATCCTGCTCTCAACCTGTCTGATGATAGAAAGCAAGTGGATTGTGGAGATGTCTATAAGGAACTCCCAGACAACCCTAAGAGGTTTAAGGAATGTGTGAACATCTTAGGAAAGCAGAGTTTCGCTTCAGGAAGATCTTACTACGAGGTTCAGGTTAAAGGGAAGACTGCCTGGACTGTAGGAGTAGCCAAAGAGTCGATTGACAGGAAGGGAGACGTCACATTGAGTCCAGAAGAGGGTTTCTGGACGATGTGGTTGAGGAACGGTGACCGGTATGAGGCTAATGATCACTCGGCAGTGCGTCTCTCTCTGGATCAACATCCTCAGAAGGTGGGGGTGTTTGTAGATTATGAGGAGGGTCTAGTCTCCTTTTACGATGTAGATGCTGCAGATCTTATCTACTCCTTTACCGGCTGCTCCTTCACTGAGAAACTCTACCCATTCTTCAGTCCCGGTATTAATAACAACGGTAGAAACTCTGTCCCCTTGATCGTTTGTCCCGTTAATCACAATGATTAATCAAACTTGCAGGTGTTTTCAGTTATTCTAGTTGATTACGTCTCATTTCCCCACAGTTTTGTCTTGTGTCCGTAAATGTGTGTACAGTATACAGATTACGCTTCCCGGTGTTCAAATCAAGGAAATGCATCTCTTTACGGATGGATAGAAACGCCACCGCAGATTTCGGAGAGTTTTGTTAATTTTGTCTGTTTTGGCCGTCCAGTATTCCTCGTGACATACCCTCGAGACAGGACGGTACCCGCGGTACTGTAGAAAAATAAGTACCGTCAAAAGGGGGCATCGCTGCCCTGAGAATAATGCAAAAGTGAAAGTGAAAACAACTCTTGGAGTGTACTATGGGTGTGAACTGCCTTTAAAATAGAATCTGTGGTAATGACTTGTAAGTACTTTATTTCAAATTCTCTTGAATTTTTGTTATTGCTTCATTTCATTATTTTTACTGTATTCCTTTACTACTTATATTATTGTAACAACACATTCATTAATATACAAAATTGAAGGTGGCTACACTCAAACTTATTTTATCTTTTATACTTTTATATGGGCGTAAATGTGTATTAAATGAAATTAAGTTGACTGATGGATTGATTGTTTTTTGATTTAAGTTGTATTGAGAAACAAGGTTGATATTTCATTTATATGAGCCAAAATTTATATTACAATCTAATGCTTTCAAATGTAATCAATGTTTTTTATGATTATTATTATAATTTTTTGAGCATTGTAAGCAAAATAATTGTTGGACTTATGAATGACATGAAATCTTGCCTGGTGTTTGTCATTGAAACTAAAATAATTCATTGAAATTAATATTTTGTTATTACCATTTTGCAATAAAGAATTTCAGAAGCTTTTCTCTCAAAATGAAATCTGTGTTATTTTTTTGTTAAAACAGTTTTTTATCTCCTCAGATTGACACATCAAAAGGATAGGTTTGTAATTTTGTTTTATTATTCTTGCAGAATATGAGTGGTTAATGTATTACAAATATACTGAACCCCCCAAAAAAACTACAAAATAGGACATTTTATAATTGAAAATTAGTTTGGTGAGTTGCCAGTTTAGCAGCAAACAGAAGCGCCACGTTTTGAAATTCTGAAATTATCTCTTACCTTAAAGAGTTGATGACACTATTATTGATTTGATGAATTATCTTATAAAATGAAGCTTCTAATTTTGACATCATATGATTCAAGAGGTATAAATTGACTGATAATTTCCTCTTAGTTTAAAAAAGGTTTAGTTGAGGCGACCAAAGTATTTCCTGAAGAAAATCTTTGCGATCTGTAAGATTCTTTGATAATTTGTTTCATAATATGAAGACTAATTCACTTCAGTATGTGAATTACAGACATGTTGTGAATGGATGCTTTGAAAGAATCTTCATTAAGCTTTAATGCATTGCAGTATGTATGTTAAATGAGCTTCAGTACAGTTGATCAGTATGCAAAGTAAGATGTTTTGAAATTGAAATGTTCGGGGTCCAAGTTATAAATAGAATTAGTGACTCTTTAACTTTGTGCACGGTCCACTCTTACATCTCAGACAAGGATGTAAACTCGTGCAAATGTAATGCACATAAAGTTTGCTTTTGCTTTTACAGGAAATGCACCTCCCAGTGCTCATAAGGTGACAAGGACAGGAAGGCATGTCAGTGAAACTCGCACTTCTTCTTATGTGGTAAACCCCTGCAAAAGTTCACATGAGAAGCCTCACGTTTAACACTACAAGAAAAGAAAGTCAGACCATTCTCAGCACAAAATTAGCATCAGTTGTGCAGATTTAAAGTTGCACCGTAGCTGACGCTTTGACTTTATGACCTATCACAGATAAGATGTACCGAACTATAGTAATAACTAAGCTGAAGACGGTATATCAACAAAGATATTTTCTTTTATGAGCTGATGCTTTGAGCCTCACGTAACGTCCACCTTAACGAGGAACCTGAGCTTCACGACAAGAAAGAATAACTGTACAAAACCAAGAGATGACGAGAAGTGACGGCTTGTGAAATGCAAGTAAGCTTTTCAAGGGGAAGTAGGGGGGGCAGACTGAATATTCAGCAAGAAGAAGAGGAAGTCAAAGTTAAGAAAAATCCACCTTTCCTAGACTGAAGATCACAAACGTCATCTGGAAACTAAAAGGCAGATTTTAGTAGAATATACCAAGTGTTAGATTGACTGTATTGATCGTCGTTCTACATTTGAAGGACTCAGTGCTGATTTCTGCTTGGTGAGTTGCATTTAAACAGATTAAAAAACACATTTTCGGGGTCTCTTGTTTAAAGAGATGCAGCAGAAAATAACTCTTTGGTCTTTAAAGCGTTTATGAATTTGGGGAGCGTAGTTTTTCCAGTCTTGTCTGTCCTGTAATTATTTATTTATTTATTTATATTATTATTAGGGCCCGAGCACCGACAACGTCGGGGCAGCGAAGGCCCTATTGAAACTGTAGTGTTTCTTCTGTCTTTTTCTTTTTCTCTCAAATGAATCTCCTTTTTGAGGCCTTTGCCATGCTCAAAAAGTAGAGTCTAACTCAATGTACCACAAAATAACTTACAAAAGCAGAAGTGCAAAGCACGTAAAAAATATACAACTCAACTGTTTACTACTTACTGTGTACTTCTACATCAGAGGATAACGTTGTAATACTACATTTACCTGACGGAGAAATGTTACTGGTTACGTTACAGATTCAGATTTGACTCACAAAATATAACAACTAAAATATGATGCATTATTATTCATTATAGGAGCTATTGATGAGATTGATAACATTCAGCCACTATATGTCGCAATCCTCTGTATTATATGAACAAATAAACACCATTTCTTCCATCTCCCTTCAACATAAATGGCAAATTCCACCAAGCTGCAAAACTTTATGGGCGTGTTTGTGCAGTAACATTATTAACGTAATATCTTTTGTGAATCAGAACATGAAACGGGGCAGATAGCGGTTGCAAATGATGCGCAATTCATGGCGATATCCGTGGCCGCAATCCATTCTTTGTGAATTGACCTCCCAGTTTAAACACCAGGAATGACAAAGATGAAGTTAAAATCTGATCAATTATTAATTCATGCCAGGTTTTCGCCGGCCAAAAGGCTCCCCTCAGCGTCCAGCGTTATTGACTGACCCTTGATGAACTGCTGTAGAGGTATGTGAGGTAAAAAAAATAAAAGTTAAGTGTTTCAGCATTTCCTTCAGATTTAAAATTTCCCCTTATTTTTAGCAGAGAGCCATAATGGCGAAACTCAAAGCAGATCTCTGGAAAACCCTTCAGGACTTAAAAGAAGAAGAGTTTGAGACTTTCAAGTGGTTCCTGAAGCAGGACGGCGTCCTGGAAGGCTTTTCAGGCATTCCAGTGGCTCAGTTGGAGAAGGCAAAAAGACAGGACATAGTGGATCTAATGGTACAGAAATATCAGGATCATGGAGCTACGAAGTTGACCATGAAGATTTTAGAAAACATCAGCAGGAATGATCTGGTGCAGCGTGTTCAAAGCTTCAGCTTGGGACCAAAAGGTAAGTTGGGGGAAGGTACAAATATGAAGAGTTATAAACAATATATTAATAGAAATGTGTTGACAGAAAATGTAAAGACTTATTCATCATTTATTATGGTACGCCACCATACATGACCATAGATAAGGTGAGATGGTCAACTTTCTGACAATATAATGTATATGGCCACAGATCTGATGAAACAACAACTAAGTTAATCAACAATCTTTGGTTTAAAGTGCTCTGATACCAAGTAGGCTTATGAACTGCCTTATGAACAATCATGGTGTTTGTTATCGACTAGTCCGTGGCTTGCACAGAAGTTCAGCAACAAAGCACTTCTCAGGGTTCAGATCACACAAGCCATTCCTTCCAGTCAACAAGTCAGGTCCTCTCGCAGAACTAAGGAGACGTATGAGCTCACCCTCATAATATAACACCTCTCACCATGGGCAACTCTGGAAAAGGAAAGGGTCCAGCCCTATCCAGGAAATTTGTTTCTGGCACTGTGCGTAGAGGTGAGCCCATCTCGAGCACTTCATCTCCCACAACACCTCCGGGTCTGGGTCCTTCCCAACCAGAGAGATTAAATCCCACATAGCAAAAGTAATTTTCTGAAGCTGGGGGTCTGCCTTTACCTGGCCCGGCAGCTTCTCTGCCGGAAACCGCTGGATTGCACCCTCCGGGTGGGGAGTGAGTCTTTGCGCCAAGCGAGGGAGTTTAAGTATCTCGGGGTCTTGTTCAAGAGTGAGGGAAAAATGGAGGGAGACGGACAGGCGAATCGGTGCGGCGTCTGCAGTTATGCGGACGCTGTACCGTACCGTTGTGGTGAAAAGGGAGCTGAGCCGGAAGGCAAAGCTCTCGATTTACCGGTCCATCTATGTTCCAACCCTGATCTATGGTCATGAGCTTTGGGGTGATTGTTTTGCTTTTTTTACCACTCGAGTCCCCCCATTTCCTGAATTTGCTTTGGGAAAACAAACGCATTTCAGTCCTATTTTTGAGGAAGGCCAACCAACTGAAATTCAGTGCTTTTGAACTCCAGTACAGGGTATAATGAGGTTAAACCTTTGTTTCTTAACTTGTAAATGTTATTATTAAGTCTGTGTGTTCTCTACCTTGTTTTAGGTGTTGCTCAAAAAGAAGATTATAAATGTAAAGTGAAGGCCCCCAAGCAAAAGTGGGCAAAGCAATTTGCAGTGGAAGTGACCCTGGATCCTGATACAGCCCATCCTAATCTCATC
Organism: Sebastolobus alascanus; assembly: GCA_916701645.2. Lineage (NCBI taxonomy): Eukaryota > Metazoa > Chordata > Actinopteri > Perciformes > Sebastidae > Sebastolobus > Sebastolobus alascanus. The sequence continues at coordinate 828,889 of CAKAOJ020000012.1, read as the reverse complement.
CTGTCGGATGATGGGAAACAAGTACATCATGGTGATGTGAGGAAGAACCTACCGGACAACCCTAACAGATTTTACAGATGTGTGAACGTCTTAGGAAAGCAGGGTTTCGCTTCAGGAAGATCTTACTTCGAGGTTCAGGTTAAACCGAAGACTGCCTGGACTGTAGGAGTGGCCAAAGAGTCAATCAAGAGAAACGGAGATATCACAGCAAAATCAGAGAATGGCTACTGGATTATAATGATGACGAATGGATATGAGTACGAAGCTAGTGCTTATGGTCCGGTCACTCTCTCTCTGAATCAACAACCGCAGAAGGTGGGAGTGTTTTTGGGTTATGAGGAGGGTCTAGTCTCCTTTTATGACGTAGATAATACGGCTCTCCTCTACTCCTTTACCGGCTGCTCCTTCACTGAGAAAATCTACCCATTCTTCAGTCCCGGTACGAATGACGGTGGTATAAACTCTGTCCCTCTGATCATCTCTCCTGTCAGTCTTCCACTGAACCTCAAGACGCCTGATCAAATAGAAGAACATGAAAGAAAGAAGGCTGAGCTGAAGAGAGTCCAGCAGTTTGCAGTGGAGGTGACTCTGGATCCTGATACAGCCCATCCTAATCTCATCCTGTCTGATGATAGAAAGATGGTGAATTGTGGAGATGTATATAAGAAACTCCCAGACAACCCTAAGAGGTTTAATAAATGTGTGAGCATCTTAGGAAAGCAGGGTTTCGCTTCAGGAAGATCTTACTACGAGGTTCAGGTTAAAGGGAAGACTGCCTGGGCTGTAGGAGTGGCCAAAGAGTCGATCAAGAGAAACGGAGATATCACAGCAAAACCAGAGAATGGCTACTGGATTATAAAAATGATGAATGAAGATGAGTACAAGGCATATGATGCGCTGTCAGTGAGTCTCTCTCTGAAGTCGCATCCTCAGAAGGTGGGGGTGTTTGTGGATTATGAGGAGGGTCTGGTCTCCTTTTATGATGTAGATGCTGCAGATCTCCTTTACTCCTTTACCGGCTGCTCCTTCACTGAGAAAATCTACCCATACTTCAGTCCCTGTACGAATGACGGTGGTATAAACTCTGCCCCTCTGATCATCTCTCCTGTCAGTCATCCACTGAACCTCAAGACGCCTGATCAAATAGAATAGACGTTCCCTGTGTGTCCCCGGCGTAACAGATTTTACAGATGTGTGAACGTCTTAGGAAAGCAGGGTTTCGCTTCAGGAAGATCTTACTACGAAGTTGAGGTTAAAGGAAAGACTGCCTGGACTGTAGGAGTGGCCAAAGAGTCAATTGACGGGAAGGAAGATGTCACACTGGCTCCTGAATATGGTTTCTGGACGATGTGGTTGAGGAATGAAGATGAGTACGAGGCTATTGATGCCCCGTCAGTGAGTCTCTCTCTGGATCACCAACCTCAGAAGGTGGGGGTGTTTGTGGATTATGAGGAGGGTCTGGTCTCCTTTTATGATGTAAATGCTGCAGATCTCCTCTACTCCTTTACCAGCTGCTCCTTCACTGAGAAAATCTACCCATTCTTCAGTCCCTGTATGAATGGCAGTGGTAGAAACTCTGCCCCTCTGATCATCTCTCCTGTCAGTCATCCACTGAACCTCAAGACGCCTGATCAAATAGAATAGACGTTCCCTGTGTGTCCCCGGCGTAACAGATTTTACAGATGTGTGAACGTCTTAGGAAAGCAGGGTTTCGCTTCAGGAAGATCTTACTACGAGGTTCAGGTTAAAGGGAAGACTGCCTGGACTGTAGGAGTGGCCAAAGAGTCGAATGACAGGAAGATAAATGTCACACTGAGTCCAGAAGAGGGATTCTGGACGATGTGGTTGTGGAATGAAAATGAGTACGAGGCTAATGATGCGCCGTCAGTGCATCTCTCTCCGAAGTCGAATCGTCAGAAGGTGGTCTTGTGTCCGTAAATGTGTGTATAGTTTACGGATTATGCTCCCCGATGTTCAAATCAAGGAAATGCAACTCTTTACGGATGGATAGAAACGCCACCGCAGATTTCGGAGAGTTTTGTTAATTTTGTCTGTTTTTGGCCGTCCAGTATTCCTCGTGACATCGAGCCAGGACGGTACCCGCGGTACTGTAGAAAAACAAGTACCGTCAAAAGGGGGCTATACAGTATGACGTCCTCGGATTTTTACACGATTCCTTTGATCGACAGTTGGCGTAGCAATGTGCCAAAAAATGCAGTCTTTGTTTGCAAGAAAAACTTTAACATGTGCAACACAAGAGTGACGGAGATGTCGATTAAGTATCTGTACAAGTCAACGCTGCCCTGAGAATAATACAAAAGTGAAAGTGAAAACAACTCTTGGAGTGTACTATGGGTGTGAACGGTCTTTAAAATAGAATCTGTGGTAATGATTTGTAAATACTTTATTTCAAATTCTCTTGAATTTTGTTATTGCTTCATTTGTTTATTTTTACTGTATTCCTTTACTACTTATATTATTGTAACAACACATTCATTAATATACAAAATTTAAGGTGGCTACACTCAAAGTTATTTTATCTTTTAGACTTTTATGTGGGCGTAAATGTGTATTAAATGAAATTAAGTTGACTGATGGATTGATTGATTTTTGATTTAAGTTGTGTTGAGAAACAAGGTTGATATTTCATTTATATGAGCCAAAATTTATATTACAATCTAATGCTTTCAAATGTAATCAATGTTTTTTATGATTATTATTTTTTTTTTTTTGAGCACTGTAAGCAAAATAATTGGACTTATGAATGACATGAAATCTTGCCTGGTGTTTGTCATTGAAACTAAAATAATTCATTGAAATTAATATTTTGTTATTACCATTTTGCAATAAAGAATTTCAGAAGCTTTTCTCTCAAAATGAAATCTGTTATTCTTTTTTGTTAAAACAGTTTAAACTCCTCAGATTGACACATCAACAGCAAAAATTTGTAATTTTGTTTTATTATTCTTGCAGAATATGAGTGGTTAATGTATTACAAATATACTGAACCCCCAAAAAAACTACAAAATAGGACATTTTATAATTGAAAATTAGTTTGGTGAGTTGCCAGTTTAGCAGCAAAGAGAAGCGCCACGTTTTGATATTCTGAAATTATCTCTGACCTTAAAGAGTTGATGACACTATTATTGATTTGATGAATTATCTTATAAAATGAAGCTTCTAATTTTGACATCATATAATTCAAGAGGTATAAATTGACTGATAATTTCCTCTTAGTTCAAAAAAGGATTAGTTGAGGTGACCAAAGTATTTCCTGAAGAAAATCTGTGCGATCTGTAAGATTTTTAGATGATTTGTTTCATCATATGAAGACTAATTCATTTCAGTATGTGAATTACAGATGTGTTGTGAATGGAGGCTTTGAAACAATCTTCATTAAGCTTTAATGCATTGTAGTATGTATGTTAAATGAGCTTCAGTACAGTTGATCAGTATGCAAAGTAAGATGTTTTGAAATTGAAATGTTCGGGGTCCAAGTTATAAATAGAATTAGTGACTCTTTAACTTTGTGCACGGTCCACTCTTACATCTCAGACAAGGATGTAAACTCGTGCAAATGTAATGCACATAGAGTTTGCTTTTGCTTTTACACGAAATGCACCTCCAAGTGCTCATAAGGTGACAGAGACAGGAAGGCATTTAAGTGAAACTCGCACTTCTTCTTATGTGGTAAACCCCTGCTAAAGTTCACGAGAAGCCTCACGTTTAACACTACAACAAAAGAAAGTCAGACCATTCTCAGCACAAAATTAGCATCAGTTGTGCAGATTTAACGTTGCACCGTAGCTGACGCTTTGACTTTATGACCTATCACAGATAAGATGTACCGAACTATAGTAATAACTAAGCTGAAGACGGTATATCAACAAAGATATTTTCTTTTATGAGCTGATGCTTTGAGCCTCACGTAGCGTCCACCTCAACGAGGAACCTGAGCTTCACGACAAGAAAGAATAACTGTACAATACCAAAAGATGACGAGAAGTGACGGCTTGTGAAAAATGCAAGTAAGCTTTTCAAGGGGGAGTCGGGGGGGCAAGACTGAATAATCAGCAAGAAGAAGAGGAAGTCGAGGTTAAGAATCATTTGGAAACTAAAAGACAGATTTTAGGATAATATACCAAGTGTAAGATTGACTGTATTGATCATCGTTCTACATTTGAAGAACTCAGTGCTGAATTCTGCTTGGTGAGTTGCATTTAAACAGATTAGAAAACACATTTTCGGGGTTTCTTTTTTAAAGAGATGAGGCAGAAAATCACTCGAAACTGGAGGTCTTTAAAGCATTTACGAATTTGGTGAGGTTAAATTTGGGGAGCGTAGTTTTTCCAGTCTTGTCTGTCCTGGAATTATTTATTTATTTATTTATATTATTATTATTATTGCTGTTGTTGTTGTTGTTGTTATTTGATAACTAATATTATTATTATCCACAAGTTGTGTATCTGTGGAAGATCATTTTAGCCAGAAACAAAATTAAAAGGGTAAACAGAAAAATAAAATAATCTATATTTTGGGATAATCAGGCCATAATTAAATGTTGTGTGTAAAGATTTAATTACTCACTATTTGAGATGCAGTCTTCACAGTAGCAAAAGAGCCATTTAAAAACAATTAAATAAAAAAGTATTGAAATGATGAATAATTAACCTTTTGTAATCTATCAAGTCACACAGGTGATTTTTAAGATCTTTTAACTCCTAGTTTTTCAGACAAAAAGCTGTAAAATCTCACTGGACACGATCTGCTCAGCAGAAAACAGCAAGTTACATATGCAAGTTTTACTTCTTTTTACTTGGAACAATGTTCGAGCATTGATGTGATTTCCCAGCACTATAAAAAAGAGGAATGTATGACTTGTTTAACTTCCTAACACTAGCTCCAAGCAGCTTATAATATATATTATCAGAACTACTGATTGCATTTGAACAGATTAAAAAACACATTTTCGGGTTTCTTGTTTAAAGAGATGCAGCAGAAAAATAACTCTTTGGTCTTTAAAGCGTTTATGAATTTGGGGAGCGTAGTTTTTCCAGTCTTGTCTGTCCTGGAATTATTTATTTATTTATTTATATTATTATTAGGGCCCGAGCACCGACAACGTCGGGGCAGCGAAGGCCCTATTGAAACTGTAGTGTTTCTTCTCTGTCTTTTTCTTTTTCTCTCAAATGAATCTCCTTTTTGAGGCCTTTGCCATGCTCAAAAAGTAGAGTCTAACTCATTGTACCACAAAATAACTTACAAAAGCAGAAGTGCAAAGCACTTAAAAAATATGCAACTCAACTACTTACTGTGTACTTCTTCAGAGGATAACGTTGTAATACTACATTTACCTGACGGAGAAATGTTACTGGTTACGTTACAGATTCAGATTTGACTCACAAAATATAACAACTAAAACATGATGCATTATTATTCATTATAGGAGCTATTGATGAGATTGATAACATTCAGCCACTAGATGTCGAAATCCTCTGTATTGTATGAACGAATAAAAACATAATTTCTTCCATCTCCCTCCGCAAAAAATGGCAAATTCCACCAAGCTGCAAAACTTTATGGGCATGTTTGTGCTGTAACATTATTAACGTAATATCTTTTGTGAATCAGACCTTGAGACCGGGGCAGATAGCGGTTGCAAATGATGCGCAATTCATGGCGCTATCCATTCTTTGTGATTTCGCCCTAGAATACCTAATGTGCTCCTGATCAGCAGCTGACCTCTGACCTCCCAGTTTAAACACCAGGAATGACAAAGATGAAGTGCAGTATCTAATCAATTATTAATTCATACCAGGTTTTCGCCGGCCAAAAGGCTCCCCTCAAATTCCAGCGTTATTGACTGACCGTTGATGAACAGCTGTAGAGGTATGTGAGGTAAAAAAAATAAAAGTTAATTGTTTTAGCATTTCCTTCAGATTTAAAATGTCCCCTTATTTTTAGTAGGGAGCCATAATGGCGAAACTCAAAGAGGATCTCTGGAAAACCCTTCAGGACTTAACAGAAGACGAGTTTGAGACTTTCAAGTGGTTCCTGAAGCAGGATGACGTCCTGGAAGGCTTTTCAGGCATCCCAATGGCTCAGTTGGAGAAGGCAAAAAGGCAGGACACAGTGGATCTAATGGTACAGAAATATCAGGATCATGGAGCTAGGAAGTTGATCATGAAGATTTTAGAAAAAATTAACAGGAATGATCTGGTGCAGCATGTTCAAAGCTTCAGCTTGGGACAAAAAGGTAAGTTGGGGGAAGGTACAAATATGAAGAGTTATAAACAATATATTAATAGAAATGTGTTGACAGAAAATGAAAAGACTTATTCATCATTTATTATGGTACGCCACCATAAATGACCATAGATAAGGTGAGATGGTCAACTCTCTGATAATATACTGTATATGGCCGCAGATCTGATGAAACAACAACTAAGTTAATCATCAAACTTTGGTTTAAAGGGCTCTGATACCAAGTAGAATTATGAACTGCCTTATGAACAATCATGGTGTTTGTTATGGACTAGTCCCTGGCTTGTACAGAAGTCCAGCAACAAAGCACTTCTCAGGGTTCAGATCACACAAGCCATTCCTCCCAGTCAACAAGTCAGGTCCTCTCGCAGAACTAAGGAGATGTATGAGCTCACCCTCATAATATAACACCTCTCACCATGGGCAACTCTGGAAAAGGAAAGGGTCCAGCCCTATCCAGGAAATTTGTTTCTGGCACTGTGCGTAGAGGTGAGCCCATCTCGAGCACTTCATCTCCCACAACACCTCCGGGTCTGGGCGTTCCCAACCAGAGATGTTAAATCCCACATAGCAAAAGTAATTTTCTGAAGCTGGGTGTCTGCATTTACCCTGCCGGAAACCGGTGGATTGCACCCTCCGGGTGGGGAGTGAGTCTTTGCGCCAAGCTAGGGAGTTTGAGTATCTCGGGGTCTTTTTCAAGAGTGAGGGAAAAATGGAGAGGGAGATGGACAGGCGGTTCGGTGCGGCGTCTGCGGTTTGGTGCGGCGTCTGCAGTTATGCAGGCGCTGTACCGAACCGTTGTGGTGAAAAGGGAGCTGAGCTGGAAGGCAAAGCTCTCGATTTACCGGTCCATCTACCTATGGTCATGAGCTTTGGGGTGATTGTTTTGCTTTTTTACCACTCGAGTGCCCTCATTTCCTGAATTTGCTTTGGGAAAACAAACGCATTTCAGTCCTATTTTTGAGGAAGGCCAACCAACTGAAATTCAGTGCTTTTGAACTCCATTAGAGGGTATAATGAGGTCTAACCTTTGTTTCTTAACTTTTAAATGTTATTATTAAGTCTGTGTGTTCTCTGCCTTGTTTTAGGTGGTGCTCAAAAAGAAGAGTATAAATGTAAAGTAAAGACCCCCAAGCAAAAGTGGGCAAAGCAATTTGCAGTGGAGGTGACCCTGGATCCTGATACAGCCCATCCTAAGCTCATCCTGTCGGATGATGGGAAACAAGTACATCATGGTGATGTGAGGAAGAAACTACCGAACAACCCTAACAGATTTTACAGATGTGTGAACGTCTTAGGAAAGCAGGGTTTCGCTTCAGGAAGATCTTACTACGAGGTTCAGGTTAAAGGGAAGACTGCCTGGGCTTTGGGAGTGGCCAAAGAGTCGATCAAGAGAAACGCAGATATCACAGCAAACCCAGAGAACGGCTACTGGATTATAATGATGACAAATGGAGATGAGTACGAAGCTAGTGCTGATGGTCCGGTCCCTCTCTTTCTGAATCACCAACCTCAGAAGGTGGGAGTGTTTGTGGGTTATGAGGAGGGTCTGGTCTCCTTTTATGACGTAGATACTGCGGCTCTCCTCTACTCCTTTACCGGCTGCTCCTTCACTGAGAAGCTCTACCCATTCTTTACGCCCTTTACTAATGACGGTGGTATAAACTCTACCCCTCTGATCATCTCTCCTGTCAGTCATCCACTGAACCTCAAGACGCCTGATCATATAGAAGAAGATGAAAAAAAGAAGGCTGAGCTGAAGAGCGTCCAGCAGTTTGCACTGGAGGTGACTCTGGATCCTGATACGGCCCATCCTAATCTCATCCTGTCTGATGATGGGAAACAAGTACATCATGGTGATGTGAGGAAGAACCTACCGAACAATCCCAAAAGATTTTACAGATGTGTGAACGTCTTAGGAAAGCAAGGTTTCGCGTCAGGAAGATCTTACTACGAAGTTGAGGTTAAAGGAAAGACTGCCTGGACTGTAGGAGTGGCCAAAGAGTCAATTGACAGGAAGGAAGATGTCACACTGGCTCCTGAATATGGTTTCTGGACGATGTGGTTGAGGAATGAAGATGAGTACGAGGCTATTGATGCCCCGTCAGTGAGTCTCTCTCTGGATCACCAACCTCAGAAGGTGGGGGTGTTTGTGGATTATGAGGAGGGTCTGGTCTCCTTTTATGATGTAAATGCTGCAGATCTCCTCTACTCCTTTACCAGCTGCTCCTTCACTGAGAAAATCTACCCATTCTTCAGTCCCTGTATGAATGGCAGTGGTAGAAACTCTGCCCCTCTGATCATCTCTCCTGTCCTTAAGACTCCTGACTTGGGTGACCAGAAAGAAGAAAATGAAAGAAAAAAGGCCGAGCTGATGAGGATCCAGCAGTTTGCAGTGGAGGTGACTCTGGATCCTGATACTTCACATCCTGCTCTCAACCTATCTGATGATAGAAGACAAGTGAATTGTGGAGATGTCTATAAGAAACTCCCAGACAACCCTAAGAGGTTTAAGAAATGTGTGAACATCTTAGGAAAGCAGAGTTTCTCTTCAGGAAGGTTTTACTTTGAGGTTCAGGTTAAAGGAAAGACTGACTGGACTGTAGGAGTGGCCAAAGAGTCGATTGAAAGGAAGGAAGATGTCACACTGGCTCCTGAATACGGTTTCTGGACGATGTGGTTGAGGAATGAAGATGAGTACGAGGCTATTGATGCCCCGTCAGTGAGTCTCTCTCTGGATCACCAACCTCAGAAGGTGGGGGTGTTTGTGGATTATGAGGAGGGTCTGGTCTCCTTTTATGATGTAGATGCGGCAGATCTCCTCTACTCCTTTACCGGCTGCTCCTTCACTGAGAAAGTCTACCCATACTTCAGTCCCTGTATCAATGGCAGTGGTAGAAACTCTGCGCCTCTGATCATCTCTCCTGTCCTTAAGACTCCTGACTTCGGTGACCAGAAAGAAAAAAATGAAAGAAAAAAGGCCGAGCTGATGAGGATCCAGCAGTTTGCAGTGGAGGTGACTCTGGATCCTGATACTTCAGATCCTACTCTCAACCTGTCTGATGATAGAAAGCAAGTGGATTGTGGAGATTTATATAAGGAACTCCCAGACAACCCTAAGAGATTTAAGAACTGTGTGAACATCTTAGGAAAGCAGAGTTTCTCTTCAGGAAGATTTTACTACGAGGTTCAGGTTAAAGGGAAGACTAAATGGGATTTAGGAGTTGCCAAAGAGTCGATCAACAGGGCAAAACAAATCATACTGTGTCCTGAGAATGGTTTCTGGACGATGTGGTTGAGGAATGAAGACGAGTACGAGGCTATTGATGCGCCGTCAGTGAGTCTCTCTCTGAAGTCTCATCCTCAGAAGGTGGGGGTGTTTGTGGATTATGAGGAGGGTCTGGTCTCCTTTTATGATGTAGATGCTGCAGATCTCCTCTACTCATTTACCGGCTGCTCCTTCACTGAGAAGCTCTACCCATTCTTCAGTCCCGGTTTGAATGACGCTGGTATAAACTCTGCCCCTCTGATCATCTCTCCTGTCAGTCATCCACTGAACCTCAAGACGCCTGATCAAATAGAAGAACATGAAAAAAAGAAGGCTGAGCTGAAGAGCGTCCAGCAGTTTGCAGTGGAGGTGACTCTGGATCCTGATACAGCCCATCCTAATCTCATCCTGTCTGATGATGGAAAACAAGTACATGATGGTGACGTGAGGAAGACCCTACCGAACAACCTTAACGCCGAGGACACACAGGGAACGTCAGGAGAGCGTGACGGCTGCGTTACCTGTTGTTTTTCATTTCGGCGTCCGCGTTAACAGGTTAGAGCAGCAACACTGCGCATTTCTCACGCGCATCTCTTCTACAGATTCGAGGTCTCGCCTATTTTTGACGCGAGCCGCGCGTTTCACAGCAGCAACAGACAGCGAAAGTGATCTATTGATTCTATTTTGACATCATACCAGCAACATTACTACAGTTTACATGTCTATCTGTAGAAAATGTTACGGAGATGAAAAAAAGAAAAGAATTGTTTTTAAATCAACACTTCCTGCTTTCATTTAAAAAATAAAAGCCCCCAAGTGTTTTTTCTGTGGACAGAATTCCTTCATTTGTTAACACGAGGCTTTTATTCTGAATATGTGCAGGACAGTGCTGTGGAACATGCAGTGACTTGGAGAGCTCCATAAATGAATACAGTACGGGTTTTAATAGTGGATTATTACTATTATTTACAAATTACCACACGTTTCTTAACCTTTCTCTGTCTAAAATAAATATAAATGACATTTATAATGAAATGAAATGGCCATTATGAAAGGCAAACTATGTAGAAAGAAAGAGCTGACAGCAGAAGCAGCAGCAGAAACGCAGCTGGTATGAACACCCGACGCGTGAATCACGCAGCCGCCACACGCTCCTGACGTTCCCGGTGTGTACGAGGTTCAGGTTAAAGAGAAGACTGCCTGGACTGTAGGAGTGGCCAAAGAGTCAAATGACAGGAAGGGAAATGTCACATTGAGTCCAGAAGAGGGATTCTGGACGATGTGGTTGAGGAATGAAAATGAGTACGAGGCTAATGATGCGCCGTTAGTGCATCTCTCTCCGAAGTCGAATCCTCAGAAGGTGGTCTTGTGTCCGTAAATGTGTGTATAGTTTACGGATTATGCTCCCCGATGTTCAAATCAAGGAAATGCAACTCTTTACGGATGGATAGAAACGCCACCGCAGATTTCGGAGAGTTTTGTTAATTTTGTCTGTTTTTGGCCGTCGAGTATTCCTCGTGACATCGAGCCAGGACGGTACTCGCGGTACTGTAGAAAAACAAGTACCGTCAAAAGGGGGCTATACAGTATGACGTCCTCGGGTTTTTACACGGTTCCTTTGATCGACAGTTGGCGTAGCAATGTGCCAAAAAATGCAGTCTTTGTTTGCAAGAAAAACTTTAACATGTGCATCACAAGAGTGAAGGAGATGTCGATTAAGGATCTGTACAAGTCAACGCTGCCCTGAGAATAATACAAAAGTGAAAGTGAAAACAACTCTTGGAGTGTACTATGGGTGTGAACGGTCTTTAAAATAGAATCTGTGGTAATGATTTGTAAGTACTTTATTTCAAATTCTCTTGAATTTTGTTATTGCTTCATTTATTTATTTTTACTGTATTCTTTTACTACTTTTATTATTGTAACAACACATTCATTAATATACAAAATTGAAGGTGGCTACACTCAAACTTATTCTATCTTTTAGACTTTTATGTGGGAGTCAATGTGTATTAAATGAAGGGTTAACGAAATTGATTGATTGATTTTTTATTTAAGTTGTGTTGAGAAACAAGTGTGATATTTCATTTACGTGAGCCACAATTTACATTACAATCTAATGCTATGAAATGCAATCAATGTTTTTTATTATTATTATTTTCAGAGCATTGTAAGCAAAATAATTGTTGGACTTATTAATTACATGTCTGTCGTTGAAACTAAAATAATTCATTGAAATTAGTATTTTATTAATACTATTTTGCAAATAAAGAATTTCAGAAGCTTTTCTCTCAAAATGAAATCTGTTATTCTTTTTTGTTAAAACAGTTTAAACTCCTCAGATTGACACATCAACAGCATAAGTTTGTAATTTTGTTTTATTATTCTTGCAGAATATGAGTGGTTAATGTATTACAAATATACTGAACCCCCCAAAAAAACTACCAAATAGGACATTTTATAATTGAAAATTAGTTTGGTGAGTTGCCAGTTTAGCAGCAAACAGAAGCGCCACGTTTTGATATTCTGAAATTATCTCTGACCTTAAAGAGTTGATGACACTATTATTGATTTGATGAATTATCTTATAAAATGAAGCTTCTAATTTTGACATCATATGATTCAAGAGGTATAAGTTGACTGATAATTTCCTCTTAGTTTAAAAAAGGTTTAGTTGAGGCGACCAAAGTATTTCCTGAAGAAAATCTTTGCGATCTGTAAGATTCTTTGATGATTTGTTTCATAATATGAAGACTAATTCATTTCAGTATGTGAATTACAGACGTGTTGTGAATGGAGGCTTTGAAACAAACTTCATTAAGCTTTAATGCATTGTAGTATGTATGTTAAATGAGCTTCAGTACAGTTGATCAGTATGCAAAGTAAGATGTTTTGAAATTGAAATGTTCGGGGTCCAAGTTATAAATAGAATTAGTGACTCTTTAACTTTGTGCACGGTCCACTCTTACATCTCAGACAAGGATCTAAACTTGTGCAAATGTAATGCACATAAAGTTTGCTTTTGCTTTTACAGGAAATGCATGGCATGTCAGTGAAAAACGCACTTCCGCTCATGTGGTAAACCCCTGCTAAAGATCACATGAGAAGCCTCACTTTTAACACTACAAGAAAAGAAAGTCAGACCATTCTCAGCACAAAATTAGCATCAGTTGTGCAGATTTAACGTTGCACCGTAGCTGACGCTTTGACTTTATGACCTATCACAGATAAGATGTACCGAACTATAGTAATAACTAAGCTGAAGACGGTATATCAACAAAGATATTTTCTTTTATGAGCTGATGCTTTGAGCCTCACGTAACGTCCACCTCAACGAGGAACCTGAGCTTCACAACAAGAAAGAATAACTGTACAAAACCAAAAGATGACGAAAAGTGACGGCTTGTGAAAAATGCAAGTAAGCTTTTCAAGGGGAAGTCGGGGGGGGAGGGGCAGACTGAATATTCAGCAATAGAAGAGGAAGTCAAAGTTAAGAAAAATCCACCTTTCCTAGACTGAAGATCACAAACGTCATCTGGAAACTAAAAGGCAGATTTTAGTAGAATATACCAAGTGTTAGATTGACTGTATTGATCATCGTTCTACATTTGAAGGACTCAGTGCTGATTTCTGCTTGGTGAGTTGCATTTAAAGAGATTAAAAAACACATTTTCGGGGTTTCTTGTTTAAAGAGATGCAGCAGAAAATAACTCTTTGGTTTTTAAAGCGTTTATGAATTTGGGGAGCGTAGTTTTTCCAGTCTTGTCTGTCCTGGAGTTATTTATTTATTTATTTATGTAGCCCGGTGTTAAAACAGTCAGGGACTAAAACAAGTGAGCCTAATAAAGTTAGGTGGAAAAATGCACTAAGGCAATTAAACTGAAAGTAATTTAGTTTAAGGAAGAAAGAACAAATTGTTAACTGAAAAATAAGTTAGTCATAAATAATGTAGGATGTGAATGTGTTAATGAGTAGTTAAAATTAATAGCTCTATATTGTTTTAATGTAAACAGTGGATGTAAACTAAGTGATAAAACACAGATTGTGCCTTTAGTTTCAGCTATTTTGTTTGTATTGGTTACTGGAGTTATCAGTCAAAGACACCTGTGGTGATGGGTTGTAGTTAAGGAAGCGAACAGGAGGGGGCGGGAGGAGAGAGAAAAACACGAGGAAGACACACGGAGGAAAGTGAGGAGAAAAAAGAAAAACGTAAAAGAGACGGGGAAAAAGAGAGAACGACGGAGTGGAAAGAATTGTGGAGTAATGCTGGGGCTGATAGCCTGGTGAATGTTTCTGTAAACAGAAGAAAAGTGTAGCTGTAGACTAGCGCACCGTTTTGCTTGTGTTACAGTGGATTAATGCGAATGTTTGGTGTGAGCTGTGTCGCTGCTATGCTAAAGTCAGCTAGTTGCTAGCCAAGAGGACGCTATCAAGCTACGTCAAGACTGTTGCCTGCTTCGTGGCGGGGATTTCGTCTCCGTTGCCGTTGGATTCATCTCGGACCTGAACTGTTTACCCCTCACTACAAACTGTTTCTTCAAAGAAGACTTCGAACTGTAAGTTTGACTTTGCCCGTCTTTGTTCGCTGAGGATAAGGATTTTGACAGCCGCACCTCACCCAAGCAACGTACAGGCCTAAAACTTTTGTTATTTTGCGTGCGTGCGTGCGTGCGTGCGTGCGTGCGTGCGTGCGTGCGTGTGTGTGAGTGTGAGTGTGAGTGTGAGTGTGTGTGTGTGTGTGTGTGTGTGTGTGTGTGTGTGTGTGTGAGTGAGTGAGTGAGTGAGTGAGTGTGTGTGTGAGTGTGTGTGTGTGTGTGTGTGTGTGTGTGTGTGTGTGTGTGTGTGTGTGGGCCCACTGGAGTGTTTAGAGTTTAACTTAGCTCAGTGTTGGATCTGAGTGTGTTTATCTGCTATAGGGAAATAGTGGTAAAAACAAACAGGGAAGAAATAGGATTTTTCCAAAAGGAATCTAAGAGGATTTAAGTTTGGTGTTTCAGTATGTTTATGTAAGCCAATTCAGTTTTGCATAATTTTCCAGTAACTGGTCAGGTAATCTGATAATTTCAGTATTGTCTAATATTTCCAGTGTCTGCTTCTTTTGAAGTTTAATGGGCATAGTGTGTTATTTGTGTATTTTTTATTTTAACAAAAAGAGTCAATATTATGTTTACATTGCATAAAACGGTCAGTAAACTGTTCCTGTTCATTCAGAGAAGTTGTCTGGGGTCAATTATTTAAAATACATCACTGTGAGTGTAAATAGATTGTGTATCAATAGGGTAATATAATTTTCACCCAAATCAGGCAAACCTTTTTGGTAGCTACCTTAAGAAACCGAACCCAAACACCCCGTCATCTTAGTTTAAGGTTATTTATAGCTGCTACAGCGTGTCGGGGTGCTACATTTATATTATTATTAGGGCCCGAGCATCGACAACGTCGGGGCAGCGAAGGCCCTATTGAAACTGTAGTGTTTCTTCTGTCTTTTTCTTTTTCTATCAAATGAATCTCCTTTTTGAGGCCTTTGCCGTGCTCAAAAAGTAGAGTCTAACTCATTGTACCACAAAATAACTTACAAAAGCAGAAGTGCAAAGCACTTAAAAAATATGCAACTCAACTGTTTACTACTTACTGTGTACTTCTTCAGAGGATAACGTTGTAATACTACATTTACCTGACGGAGAAATGTTACTGGTTACGTTACAGATTCAGATTTGACTCACAAAATATAACAACTAAAATATGATGCATTATTATTCATTATAGGAGCTATTGATGAGATTGATAACATTTAGCCACTAGATGTCGAAATCCTCTGTATTATATGAACGAATAAACACATAATTTCTTCCATCTCCCTCCGCAAAAAATGGCAAATTCCACCAAGCTGCAAAACTTTATGGGCATGTTTGTGCTGTAACATTATTAACGTAATATCTTTTGTGAATCAGACTTTGAGACCGGGGCAGATAGCGGTTGCAAATGATGCGCAATTCATGGCGCTATCCATTCTTTGTGAATTCGCCCTAGAATACCTAATGTGCTCCTGATCAGCAGCTGACCTCTGACCTCCCAGTTTAAACACCAGGAATGACAAAGATGAAGTGCAGTATCTAATCAATTATTAATTCATGCCAGGTTTTCGCCGGCCAAACTGCTCCCCTCAGCTTCCAGCGTTATTGACTGACCATTGATGAACTGCTGTAGAGGTATGTGAGGTAAAAAAAAATAAAAGTTAATTGTTTCAGCATTTCCTTCAGATTTAAAATTTCCCTAATTTTTAGCAGGGAGCCATAATGGCGAAACTCAAAGAGGATCTCTTGAAAACCCTTCAGGACTTAAAAGGAGAAGAGTTTCAGGGTTTCAAGTGGCGCCTGAAGGAGGATGACGTCCTGGAAGGCTTTTCAGGCATCTCTGAGGCTCAGTTGGAGAAGGCAAAAAGGCAGGACATAGTGGATCTAATGGTGCAGAAATATCAGGATCATGGAGCTACGAAGTTGACCATGAAGATTTTAGAAAAAATGGACAGGAATGATCTGGTGCAGCGTGTTCAAAGCTTCAGCTCGGGACCAAAAGGTAAGTTGGGGGAAGGTACAAATATGAAGAGTTATAAACAATATATTAATAGAAATGTGTTGACAGAAAATGTAAAGACTTATTCATCATTTATTATGGTACGCCACCATAAATGACAATAGATAAGGTGAGATGTTCAACTCTTTGACAATATACTGTATATGGCCACAGATCTGATGAAACAACAACTAAGTTAATCATCAATCTTTGGTTTAAAGTGCTCTGATACTAAGTAGGCTTATGAACTGCCTTATGAAAAATCATGGTGTTTGTTATGGACTAGTCCGTGGCTTGCACAGAAGTTCAGCAACATAGCACTTCTCAGGGTTCAGATCACACAAGCCATTCCTTCCAGTCAACAAGTCAGGTCCTCTCGCAGAACTAAGGAGATGTATGAGCTCACCCTCATAACATAACACCTCTCACCATGGGCAACTCTGGAAAAGGAAAGGGTCCAGCCCTATCCAGGAAATTTGTTTCTGGCACTGTGCGTAGAGGTGAGCCCATCTCGAGCACTTCATCTCCCACAACACCTCCGGGTCTGGGTCCTTCCCAACCAGAGAGATTAAATCCCACATAGCAAAAGTGATTTTCTGAAGCTGGGGGTCTGCCTTTACCTGACCCGGCAGCTTCTCTGCCGGAAACCGGTGGATTGCACCCTCTGGGTGGGGAGTGAGTCTTTGCGCCAAGCAAGGGAGTTTAAGTATCTCGGGGTCTTGTTCAAGAGTGAGGGAAAAATGGAGAGGGAGACGGACAGGCGGTTCGGTGCGGCATCTGTAGTTATGCGGACGCTGTACCGTACCGTTGTGGTGAAAAGGGAGCTGAGCCGGAAGGCAAAGCTCTCGATTTACCGGTCCATCTACGTTCCAACCCTGACCTATGGTCATGAGCTTTGGGGTGATTGTTTTGCTTTTTTACCACTCGAGTGCCCCCATTTCCTGAATTTGCTTTGGGAAAACAAACGCATTTCGGTCCTATTTTTGAGGAAGGCCAACCAACTGAAATTCAGTGCTTTTGAACTCCAGTACAGGGTATAATGAGGTTAAACCTTTGTTTCTTAACTTTTAAATGTTATTATTAAGTCTGTGTGTTCTCTGCCTTGTTTTAGGTGGTGCTCAAAAAGAAGAGTATACATGTAAAGTAAAGGCCCCCAAGCAAAAGTGGGCAAAGCAATTTGCAGTGGAGGTGACTCTGGATCCTGATACAGCCCATCCTAATCTCATCCTGTCGGATGATGGGAAACAAGTACATCATGGTGATGTGAGGAAGAAACTACCGAACAACCCTAACAGATTTTACAGATGTGTGAACGTCTTAGGAAAGCAGGGTTTCGCTTCAGGAAGATCTTACTACGAGGTTCAGGTTAAAGGGAAGACTGCCTGGGCTTTGGGAGTGGCCAAAGAGTCGATCAAGAGAAACGGATATATCAGAGCAAGCCCAAAAAAAGGCTACTGGGTTATAATGATGAAGAATGGAGATGAGTACAACGCTTGTGCTGATTATATGGTCACTCTCTCTCTGAATCACCAACCGCAGAAGGTGGGAGTGTTTGTGGGTTATGAGGAGGGTCTGGTCTCCTTTTATGACGTAGATACTACGGCTCTTCTCTACTCCTTTACCGACTGCTCCTTCAATGAGAAGCTCTACCCATTCTTCTGTCCCTGGACTAATGACGGTGGTATAAACTCTGCCCCTCTGATCATCTCTCCTGTCAGTCATCCACTGAACCTCAAGACGCCTGATCAAATAGAAGAACATGAAAGAAAGAAGGCTCATCTGAAGAGGATCCAGAAGTTTGAAAAGGAGGTGACTCTGGATCCTGATACAGCCCATCCTAATCTCAACCTGTCTGATGATAGAAAGCAAGTGAATTTTGGAGATGTCGATAAGAAACTCCCAGACAACCCTAAGAGGTTTAAGAAATGTCCGAGCATCTTAGGAAAGCAGGGTTTCGCTTCAGGAAGATTTTACTACGAGGTTCAGGTTAAAGGGAAGACTAAATGGGCTTTGGGAGTGGCCAAAGAGTCGATCAAGAGAAACAGAGATATCAACGCAAACCCAGAGAGTGGCTACTGGATTATAAAAATGATGAAGAGAGATGTGTACGGGGCATTTGATGACCCTTTAGTTCATCTCCCTCTGAAGTCGCATCCTCAGAAGGTGGGGGTGTTTGTGGAGTATGAGGAGGGTCTGGTCTCCTTTTATGATGTAGATGCTGCAGATCTCCTTTACTCCTTTACCGGCTGCTCCTTCACTGAGAAAATCTATCCATTCTTTACGCCCTTTACTAATGGCGGTGGTTTAAACTCTGCCCCTCTGGTTATCTCTGCGGTCAATCGCCCACTTGCCTGTGGTGGTCAAAAAGAAGAACAAAACAGAAAAAAGGCCGAGCTGATGAAAGTCCAGGATTTTTTAGTGGAGGTGACTCTGGATCCTGATACTGCACATCCTGCTCTCATCCTGTCTGATGATAGAAAGC
Organism: Sebastolobus alascanus; assembly: GCA_916701645.2. Lineage (NCBI taxonomy): Eukaryota > Metazoa > Chordata > Actinopteri > Perciformes > Sebastidae > Sebastolobus > Sebastolobus alascanus. The sequence goes on along the minus strand of CAKAOJ020000012.1, from coordinate 810,302 downwards.
AAGTGAATTGTGGAGATGTCTGTAAGGAACTCCCAGACAACCCTAAGAGGTTTGAGGAATGCATTAACATCTTAGGAAAGCAGAGTTTCTCTTCAGGAAGATTTTACTTTGAGGTTCAGGTTAAAGGGAAGACTAAATGGGATTTAGGAGTGGCCAAAGAGTCGATCAACAGGGCGAAAAGAATCACACTGGCTCCTGAATATGGTTTCTGGACAATGTGGTTGAGGAATGAAGACGAGTACGAGGCTAATGATGCGACGTCAGTGAGTCTCCCTCTGAAGTCGCATCCTCAGAAGGTGGGGGTGTTTGTGGATTATGAGGAGGGTCTGGTCTCCTTTTATGATGTAGATGCTGCAGATCTCCTCTACTCATTTACCAGCTGCTCGTTCACTGAGAAGCTCTACCCATTCTTTAGTCCCGGTATGAATGCACGTGGTATAAACTCTGCCCCTCTGATCATCTCTCCTGTCAGTCATCCACTGAACCTCAAGACGCCTGATCAAATAGAACATGAAAGAAAGAAGGCTGAGCTGAAGAGCGTCCAGCAGTTTGCACTGGAGGTGACTCTGGATCCTGATACAGCACATCCTAATCTCATCCTGTCTGATGATGGGAAACAAGTACATCATGGTGATGTGAGGAAGAACCTACCGAACAACCCCAAAAGATTTTACAGATGTGAAAACGTCTTAGGAAATCAAGGTTTCGCTTCAGGAAGGTCTTACTACGAGGTTCAGGTTAAAGGGAAGACTTCCTGGACTGTAGGAGTGGCCAAAGAGTCAATTGACAGGAAGGGAAATGTCACATTGAGTCCAGAAGAGGGTTTCTGGACGATGTGGTTGAGGAAGGGAGACCGGTACGAGGCTAATGATGACTGGGCAGTGCGTCTCTCTCTGGATCAACATCCTCAGAAGGTGGGGGTGTTTGTATATTATGAGGAGGGTCTGGTCTCCTTTTATGATGTAGATGCTGCAGATCTCCTTTACTCCTTTACCGGCTGCTCCTTCACTGAGAAGCTCTACCCATTCTTTTATCCCGGTAGGAATGCAGATGGTATAAACTCTGCCCCTCTGATCATCTCTCCTGTCAGTCATCTACTGAACCTCAAGACGCCTGATCAAATAGAAGAACATGAAAGAAAGAAGGCTGAGCTGAAGAGCGTCCAGCATTTTGCACTGGAGGTGACTCTGGATCCTGATACAGCACATCCTAATCTCATCCTGTCTGATGATGGGAAACAAGTACATCATGGTGATGTGAGGAAGAACCTACCGAACATCCCCAAAAGATTTTACAGATGTGGGAGCGTCTTAGGAAATCAAGGTTTCGCTTCAGGAAGAACTTACTACGAGGTTCAGGTTAAAGGGAAGACTTCCTGGGCTGTAGGAGTGGCCAAAGAGTCAATTGACAGGAAGGGAAATGTCACATTGAGTCCAGAACAGGGTTTCTGGACGATGTGGTTGAGGAACGGAGACCGGTACGAGGCTAATGATGACTGGGTAGTGCGTCTCTTTCTGGATCAACATCCTCAGAAGGTGGGGGTGTTTGTAGATTATGAGGAGGGTCTGGTCTCCTTTTACGATGTAGATGCTGCAGATCTTATCTGCTCCTTTATCGGCTGCTCCTTCACTGAGAAACTCTACCCATTCTTTACTCCCGTTATTAATAACAACGGTAGAAACTCTGTCCCCTTGATCGTTTGTCCCGTTAATCACAATGATTAATCAAACTTGCAGGTGTTTTTCAGCTATTCTAGTTGATTACGCCTTGTTTCCCCATAGTTTTGTCTTGTGTCCGTAAAAGTGTGTACAGTATACAGATTACGCTTCCTGGTGTTCAAATCAAGGAAATGCATCTCTTTACGGATGGATAGAAACGCCACCGCAGATTTCGGAGAGTTTTGTTACTTTTGTCTGTTTTGGCCGTCCAGTATTCCTCGTGACATACCCTCGAGCCAGGACGGTACCCGCGGTATTGTAGAAAAACAAGTACCGTCAAAAGAGGGCAACGCTGCCCTGAGAATAATGCAAAAGTGAAAGTGAAAACAACTCTTGGAGTGTACTATGGGTGTGAACGGTCTTTAAAATAGAATCTGTGGTAATGATTTTATGTACTTTATTTCAAATTCTGTTTAATTTTGTTATTGCTTCATTTGTTTATTTTTACTGTATTCCTTTACTACTTATATTATTGTAACAACACATTCATTAATATACAAAATTGAAGGTGGCTACACTCAAACTTATTCTATCTTTTAGACTTTTATGTGGGCGTAAATGTGTATTAAATGAAATTAAGTTGACTGATGGATTGATTGATTTTTGATTTAAGTTGTGTTGAGAAACAAGGTTGATATTTCATTTATATGAGCCAAAATTTATATTACAATCTAATGCTATCAAATGTAATCAATGTTTTTTATGATTATTATTATTATTTTTTGAGCATTGTAAGCAAAATAATTGGACTTATGAATGACATGAAATCTTGCCTGGTGTTTGTCATTGAAACTAAAATAATTCATTGAAATTAATATTTTGTTATTACCATTTTGCAATAAAGAATTTCAGAAGCTTTTCTCTCAAAATGAAATCTGTGTTATTTTTTTGTTAAAACAGTTTAAACTCCTCAGAATGACACATCAACAGCATAAGTTTGTAATTTTGTTTTATTATTCTTGCAGAATATGAGTGCTTAATGTATTACAAATATACTGATCCACCAAAAAAAACTACAAAATAGGACATTTTATAATTGAAAATTAGTTTGGTGAGTTGCCAGTTTAGTAGCAAAGAGAAGCGCCACGTTTTGATATTCTGAAATTATCTCTGACCTTAAAGAGTTGATGACACTATTATTGATTTGATGAATTATCTTATAAAATGAAGCTTCTAATTTTGACATCATATAATTCAAGAGGTAAAAATTGACTGATAATTTCCTCTTAGTTTAAAAAAGGTTTAGTTGAGGTGACCAAAACATTTCCTGAAGAAAATCTGTGCGATCTGTAAGATTCTTTGATGATTTGTTTCATAATATGAAGACTAATTCATTTCAGTATGTGAATTACAGACGTGTTGTGAATGGAGGCTTTGAAACAAACTTCATTAAGCTTTAATGCATTGTAGTATGTATGTTAAATGAGCTTCAGTACAGTTGATCAGTATGCAAAGTAAGATGTTTTGAAATTGAAATGTTCGGGGTCCAAGTTATAAATAGAATTAGTGACTCTTTAACTTTGTGCACGGTCCACTCTTACATCTCAGACAAGGATCTAAACTTGTGCAAATGTAATGCACATAAAGTTTGCTTTTGCTTTTACAGGAAATGCATGGCATGTCAGTGAAAATCGCACTTCTGCTCATGTGGTAAACCCCTGCTAAAGATCACATGAGAAGCCTCACTTTTAACACCGCAAGAAAAGACAGTCAGACCATTCTCTGCACAAAATTAGCATCAGTTGTGCAATTGTGCACTATAGCTGAAGTTTATCACAGATAAGATGTACTGAACTATAGTAATAACTAAGCTGAAGATGGTATATCTCACTTAAGCAGAAGGAAGTACATCAACAAAGATATTTTCTTTTATGAGCTGATGCTTTCAGCCTCACGTAATGTCCACCTCAACGAGGAACCTGAGCTTCACGACAAGAAAGAACAACTGTACAAAACCAAAAGATGACGAGAAGTGACGGCTTGTGAAAAATGCAAGTAAGCTTTTCAAGGGGGAGTCGGGGGGGCAAGACTGAATAATCAGCAAGAAGAAGAGGAAGTCGAGGTTAAGAATCATCTTGAAACTAAAAGATAGAGTTTAGGATAATATACCAAGTGTTAGATTGACTGTATTGATCATCGTTCTATATTTGAAGAACTCAGTGCTGAATTCTGCTTGGTGAGTTGCATTTAAACAGATTAGAAAACACATTTTCGGGGTTTCTTTTTTAAAGAGATGCAGCAGAAAATCACTCGAAACTGGAGGTCTTTAAAGCATTTACGAATTTGGTGAGGTTAAATTTGGGGAGCGTAGTTTTTCCAGTCTTGTCTGTCCTGGAATTATTTATTTATTTAGTTATATTATTATTATTATTGCTGTTGTTGTTGTTGTTGTTGTTATTTGATAATTAATATTATTATTATCCACAAGTTGTGTATCTGTGGAAGATCATTTTATCCAGAAACAAAATTAAAAGGGTAAACTGAAAAATAAAATAACTTATATTTTGGGATAATCAGGCCATAATTAAATGTTGTGTGTAAAGATTTAATTACTCACTATTTAAGATGCAGTCTTCACAGTAGCAAAAGAGCCATTTAAAAACAATTAAATAAAAAAGTATTGAAATGATGAATAATTAACCTTTTGTAATCTATCAAGTCACACAGGTGATTTTTAAGATCTTTTAACTCCTAGTTTTTCAGACAAAAAGCTGTAAAATCTCACTGGACACGACCTGCTCAGCAGAAAACAGCAAGTTACATATGCAAGTTTTACTTCTTTATTCTTGGAACAATGTTCGAGCGTTGATGTGATTTCCCAGCACTATAAAAAAGAGGAATGTATGACTTGTTTAACTTCCTAACACTAGCTCCAAGCAGCTTATAATGTATAGTATCAGAACTACTAATGCCAAGAACCTTTTTTAATCCAAGCAAATATTTAAATATAAATACAATTATTTATTTCTTAATCATTTGAATTGTGCGGTTTTATGCAAATAACCACTATAGATGATAATAACAAAAGTAAAATGTTATTATTTAGAATGTTTGACGGTTTACAATGACTTCGGGATGGTTGAAATTATTTTTCGGGACGGTAGGAAGTTAGTCTGGAGCCTTGCTGTCAATTATAGTTCTTAGAAAGAAAACTGGAGTCAGCAGGTCAGACTTCTAAAAAATTGGACATCGGCCAAAAAAATTGCAAAGGATGCATAGTGAAAATGTTACGGTGGTTACCTCTTTTTTTAATCTGTTATTTATTCAGTATGTCTTCAAACTCGGTGCTGAGTAATTCGGAACAATAAAGGGCCGAAAATTGGCGTGCCCACCCGGGTGTCATGTTTCCATCACTGCCGATCGGAGCCGATAAATACCCGTGACTACAGCAGACTCATTTGTCTCGGGAATGAATGCTGATTGTAACCTTCCCCACTAAAAACAAAAGCCAGATATTAGTAGGTGTCAGTTAGAGACCAGCTGGTGAACATAGCTGAGCATTTAGCAGCTAAAGAGACAGATATTTCCCTCAGGAGTTGGTGGAGACCAAAAACAGAGGTAAAAGCGAGAGAATATTGGACTTCATCAGGACACAAACATCAATCCTTATGAATGTTGCTCAGTGTGCTTCAAAGGTGATGATATCTCAATGTTGTGTTTACAGCTTGTTGGGTCAGATATTATCATCCCAACAAGACAACATTTCTCAACATTTTTTTCACCAGGGAGCCAAAATGGTGAAACCTTTAATGAAGCTCTGGAATGCACTGCACGGACTAAAAGACGACGAGTTCAAGAAGTTCAAGTGGTTCCTGAAGCAGGATGACATCTCGGCGGCTCGGCTGGAGACGGCGGACAGACAGGACACGGTGGATCTGATGGTGCAGAAATATGGCGACACTGGCGCTATGAAGGAAACCATGACGGTCTTGGAGAAGATCAGCAGGAATGATCTGGTAAAGGGTTTGCAAAACTCCTGCCCGGACCCAAAAGGTAAGTTGGGGGGGGAAGGTAAAATAAATGAAGATCTAAAAACTACCAGGAGGTTATGGTCCAGCACCGCCACAGTAAAATGGAGGTTCCAGGTGAAGTTTGTCCAAAGATGTAACCAACGAAAAACTGACCCTGAAACCTTGAAAATAAAACCACAAACTGGTGTTTTAGCACTTCAGACTTTGGACGTGTTAAACAAACAAGATATTATTTGTTAATCAGTGAGTTTAAGAGGTTCTGGTGGGCCGATTGTGTTACGTTTGGACGGAGCCGGGCTAGCGGTTTCCATTGTATACAGCTTTTAACGCTAAGCTAACCGGCTGCTGGCTGTAGCATCACATTTAACAGACAGAAAGTGGTGTCTCATCTAATTAAGTTTGAAATTAAACAATTCTAAACTCTTATGGTGCATTCACACCAAGAGCGAAGCAAACCACAAAGTCGATGCAGAGGCGAATAGACGCAAATTATGCCGAGATGACTTTATGTTGAGTGTTGATGGAGCAGCTGCAAAGCCTGGTACTGATCCATCCAGACTCCATTCAGAAAACAAGCATTTTAAGAGTTGTTTGCTTGTCGTCATGGTAACAGACCAGACAAAGCATGAATTTATCATTTTTACACATCAACATCATTATGTAGTTATTTCGGCATCATTTTGATCTGTTTATTGATATTAAATCACAGCACAATCTGTTTATTTTGGGTTCATACCTCAGTAGCGACTTGCGGCTTGCTAGATAGAGTCTGTATACGAATACAGCTCGCCGCTGGGTTACGTTATGAATGCAGACACGAAGACATTTGGTTTTCTGACATATCTGGGACTTCACCAACATGTACAAAGCAGCAACAGAGGTTATTTCTTCCATGGTTGATTGAGGAAAGAAAAGTTGTTGGTATCTATGGAGACGAGCTCCTCCTCTCTGACGCGTCTAGCGTGAATGAACACAATTGATAACATAAAACTTGAGGTTTCTTTTACATAAAGCATCTAACTTTATAATAATAATATTCATGTGTTTCTGCCTTGTTTTAGATCTAAAGGCCGAGCTGAAGGGCGTCCAGCAGTTTGCGCTGGATGCGACTCTGCATTCTGATACAGCTCAACCCAAGCCCGTCCGGTCTGGTGATCGAGAGCAAGTCCACTGTGGTGATGCGAGGAGGAAACTACTGAACAACCCCGAGAGATTTTACAGATGTGTCTGTTGGAGCGGCCAAAGAATCGATCCGCAGGACGGGACAAAGCACGCCGAGTCCTGAGCGTGGCTGCTGGATGAGCGTTCGACTGCTGTGTTCAACCGTTCAAGCGTCAAAACAAAACTCAAAAATTGGAAAAATCACGACAAAATCATGAGAGAAAAAAACATTTATTATTTTCTGAGCATTGTAAGTAACAGAACAACTTTTACAGCATTTACAGATTTTTTTAAAGAGCAATTTATTCGTCACATGAAATTCTGCCATGTGTCAAATTCAAAATAAACTTAATATTTAGTGCTTCTTCAGGATCTCGTCGTCACTGATATATTTACAAATTACATTTTGCACTATTTTTTACTTTTACAAGTTAATAGAAACAAAAACATCAGCGACTTCCTGTATTGTGAACAAAAATCAAATAAACCCATTCTTCTAAAAAACTACTTTACTATTGAAAACAGTCCAAACTCCTCAGACTAACACATTAATTATCTTTATTTACAGTCTTAAACAATGAGACTTGCTTTTGTACAACAAACTAAAATAACTTACTGAAATGAATACAGTATATACTCTAACTAAACTTTACTAAAAAATAAAGTGCTTTTTCAATGTCCAGTCACTGATAAATCTACATTTTGTACTTTTATTCTCTAAATGTAACAGAAACAAAAACATCAGTGACCCACTTCTTCGCTTGTATTGTTGACAAAATAAAATTATTTTTTAGAAGCTTTTCTCCTAAAAGTTGTTATAATTATATAACTCTTCAACAGCATGAGCTTTTAATTAATTCGGTAACACATAATAATCATTCATAAATGGTAAATTAATAGTTAATTAAACTTAGTGAATAGTCATTTTACTGTTACCAATTAAATGATAATTAATAATGTTTACTAATTATTAGTAATGCTATAATTTGTTATTTTATCATTAGTTTAGTTTAAATTGTATCATAGCTGATATAACATTTTATATACTATATTAAGTATTTGTTAATAATTACTAAATCATTTGTAAACTTTTAAAAAAAATAGTTTGTAAAACATCTATAAACATTACATAGATGGACCAGAAACCAACTATTAACTATTCAACAAAGTATTAACTATCTATCTAAATAATGTTTACAGACGCTTTATTTATTAACTATTTAACAACGTATTATAATCAGTTGTAGCTTTATAATAGTCATTCAAATAATATTTATAGATAGTTTCCAAACCAGTTATTAACCTTTAACAAAGTGTTACAAATTTCTATATATGTAATGTTAATAGATGTTTACAAATAATATCTTCATCATTATCAGATACTTATATACATATATATATATATATATAGTATATAAAATGTTATAATGCAATAATAAATTGCTAATAATTAGTAAACATTATTGATTAAATTGATGATTTAATTGTTAACAGTAAAATAACTAAGTTTAATTAACTATAAATTTACCGTTTATATAAAGTGTTACCCAACATTCTTACTTTTGTAAAACACATAACAAAAACTATAAAGTAGGAGATTTTGTAAACAACTGGACTGTGAAACTCACGACGTAAACCTCGGAGCGGTCCGGTTCAGCTTCAGTACGCTCGGCCGAAATACTTGTTGACTTTGAAAACGGGAACGTAGACGGCGAGGCTGATGAGGAAGAACTGCTTCTGCTCCGTCAACCAGACCAGCGTCATCTTCACCCGACCCTCCGGGTTCTGGAAATACATCAGGAAGTGCTCGCCGTCGTAGTCGAAGGACATTCGCCTCCTCGCCCTCGTGATGAAAATGGACGAGCTGACGCACCAGAAGGGTTTTTGGAACTCGTCCAGCAGAGTCAGCGACATGATGCAGCAGTTCTACGCGGCGTGAAAAAGAACCGTCAGAGCTGAAATAAAACGGGGATGTGACCCCTTTTCCTTCCCCCCCCGTAACAGCTGAAGATTATTAGTATTCTGCTGCGGAATCGCATTTTTGAGGCGCTTCGGATGCACGAAAACTGCCGAAAATGTCATAGTTCTGCAGTGACTGGTCTCGGCGTGGCCGGCGGGCTCCACAGCGCCCCGAAACGCACGCCAGAGTTGCAAAAAAGTTCCTTCGATGTTCAAGAAAATTGGTAAAATCATTGTCCTCATCTATAAGAACATTTTCACCTGACAGGAAGTCAGCCATTTGGGATTTTTTTATTTTGACAAATCCCATGTTTGATGAGTGTTAAATTGTAAGTTAACATATAACCTGTTACCTGTTTAAACAAGTCATATATACTAAATTACTCTTCTGCTCTGAGATGCAGCCGCAACATTCAGGGAAGTTTTTCACAGGCTTTCCGATGTTTGGTGCGCTCTCAGTCAAAACGTTTGATTTGATGATGCATGAGCGGAGCACGCATTTTAAACGTCGATATCGCTGACAATCATGTTTAATTGTGAGAAGCAAAAATCGTGATTAATATTTGATTAATTGTGCAGCCCTGTAATGTAGATGGTGATACCTCGAGTCCCTTGAGCGTTATTGTTTTAGTAAACTGGATTATTTTGTAAATAAAAGGCAGTGTTTTGGTGAAATAACACATTCTGCGGTGGTTCAGTGTGTGTCTGTCGTGTCTTTACTGTGTTGGATTTACCTCCACTGAGCCTTCCAGCGTCTCGCTCTTCCAAGGCAGCTTGATGTTCCCCGACAGCGATCTGTGCTGGGACAAGTCGGTCCTGTTGATGACTCTCAGCTCCACCAGTCCGTTCTGGATCTGAACTGATCGCAGCAACACAACAAATATTAAATATTATACACCATAAACCAGAACAGACAGTCAATTTATCTATTTTGTTTTGTAAAGATTTCTTTTTATTAGCTAAAGGTTTATTTTACAATTCAATTCTTCAGTGCTTTTTTTTTGTTTTTAAAACAAATATTGAAACCAGAAAAATAAAATAACATAAGAAATTAATGATTAAAGAAAAAAATGTGGTAATGATATATTATTGATAATGAACCCATCCTTGTATCAAATATACTTTAAGTACATAATAATAACAATAATAATTAAATTAAATTAAATTAAATTAAATTAAATTAAATTAAATTAAATTAAATTAAAAAAAATATAAGATACATTCAAAGTAATGATTGAAATAATAAAGAAAAATTAATACAAAATAAAAAATATAAAAACATGTAAAAAATATATATTGAACAAATAAAAATAACTAAAAAAAAAAAAAAAAATAAAATAAAAAATGATTTATTTAACCTGGATGTTATTTATCAACTGAAACATCTGAGATTAAAGTCTCAGAATAAAAATCGAAAATGGCAGCAGAAAACAGATTTCATCTCGTAATCAGATTACATCATGTGATCAGATTACATCATGTGATCAGATTACATCATGTGATCAGATTACATCATGTGATCAGATTACCTGTGCGACAGGAGAGCTGGCGGAAGTGTCCCGACATGATCTCAGTGCCGGTGTTGTGCAGGACGAAGTGCAGGGAGTAGCCGTGCAGACCGAACTCAGGGTCCGATTTATCCACGGCAGGAAGGTCCACCGGCTCAGAGTACGGGCTGCAGGAAGAGACAAAACAGGACCAAACACTTTAGAACAAATCTGATCAAAGTGGTGAAAATATTCTAAATATAGCGTACACTTAAACTGATGATAATTTTCTAGGTGGTCCACAGCTGCTTTACCTTAAGAAGGCAGATGGAGAGGTGAACCTACCAGACTGGAGATCCCAGCAGACTCTTCTCCACCAGCTTGTGGAAGTGCAAGGTGACCATGATGAAGGCGACACTCTCCTCACCCTACACACACATCCATTTATATTTGTGTTCACATTAAAAGACAGAAAGAGAGAGATACCAGATATGTCCGTCTTTAATAATGAATATTTCCATTTGATTGATCAGTGCAGCCATGAACATTTACCCTCCAGGTTCCTATGATGAAGCCGGGCTGTAGTTGCCTCACAGTGACGAGTCTGTCTTTGCCAATGAATCGGCTGCGATGAGTCTTCATGTCCAGCTTCAGGATCAGAGAGCGCCAGCCAGGCCTGATGGAGAGGAAGGAGTGGTGAAGGGAAAATCAATAAATAAATAAATGACTTGATAAATAAATAAATGCCATTAAATACAGAAAAGATTATACTAGAAATAAATGTGGTCATTAATTAATTGAAGAAATGTGACGCTCATTTGCATAATGAGGCAGTAATGCATAAATAAATGTGTAAAGAAAAGAATACAGTAATAATACAATTGGGGGAATATATAAGGGGTGAAATGCAAGAAATGCAAAGGGAAAATCGTGCATAAATAAATAAATACATACATTAAAAAATTAAAAAATAAATGCAAAAATAAATAAATAAAAAATGATTAAAAGATAAATAAGTAAATACCTAAATAAATACATAAATTAAACAATACAAAATAAATGCAAAAATAAATAAATTATATAGATAAGTGAAAAGATGAATACATAAATATATACATTTATAAATAAATTTTAAAAAATAATTTATATTAGTAAATACATAAATAAATTCATACATTAAAAAATACATAAAAAATAAATAATGTAAAAATAAATAAATAAAAAATGAATGCAAAAACAAATAATTTTAAAAATTAATCAAAATAAATAAATGAATAAATAAAAGGGGAAATTAAACAGTAGAGTAAATAAATAAGGAAATTAATACAAAGATAAATAAATAAAGAAGCAAATTAAAACAAAAATAGCAAATAATGTCACATTATATTAATTAATTAATGGCTACATTTATTTTTAATATTATTTTTGCTATATTTAATTACAGCTATTCACTTATCGAGTCATTTATTTATTTTATTTTAGCAGGTTCCGTCCTCCACATCGCTATGGAGGGGTCGTGTTAGAGGATGAAGTGTGTCTTACATCCTGGCTTTGGGGCTCGTCGGTGTCTCCTTCCTGACTCCGTACAGCTGGATGTTTCTGATCTGATGGTAGTCGGGGAAGCGTCCTCCGCTCCAGTGGACGATCACGGAGGTCTCGAAGAAGTACGCTCGGCTCTGCTCCATCGTTATCTCCTGCCCCGAATAACCGCACACTGTCAGCTCCCAGCTCACGTTCAGGTTCCTGGAAACAAACAATACAACACAAGGCTGAAATAACAAGATGTCACTGATATTTAGTGTTTTCCTATGAAGGACGGAACCTGCTAAAATCAAAATTAAATGAATAAATAAATAAATGACTCGATAAGTAAATAAATATGTCATTAAATATACCAAAAATAATAGTAAAAATAAATTTAGCCATTAATTAATTCATAAAATGTGACGCTCATTTGCATTATGAGGTAGAAATACATGAAGAAATGTAAAAAGAAAAGAATACAAAAATAAATACATACATTTAAAAAATGATATAAATTACATACATTTAAAAAAAATGCCCAAATAAATAAAAATAAATGCAAAATATCTAAATAAATTTGAAAATTATTAAAAATAAATATAGAATAAAATTAAAGGGAAAATTAAACAAAAGAGTGAATAAATAAGAGAATTAACACAATGATGAATAAATAAAGAAGCAAATTAAAAAAGGATGGAACCTGGCAAAAATAAAAGAATAAATAAATAACCCGATAAATAAATAAATATGTCATTAAATGCATTAAAAATAGCCATTAGTTAATTGATAAAATGTGACATAAATTGATATTTCTGTTTTAATTTGCTACTTTATTTAATGTATCTTTGTATTAATTCCCTTATTTATTTACTCTTCTGTTTAATTTTCCCTTTTATTTATTTATGTATTTATTTTTTATACATTTTTAGATTTATTTTTTTATTTTTAAATGTATGCATTTATTTACGTATTTATATATTTATTTATTTATTTATGCATGATTTTCCCTTTGCATTTGAACCTTTATTTATTCCCCAAACTTATTAATTTCTGTATTCTTTTCTTTATTAATAAATGGCTACATTTATTTTTTATATTATTTTTCTATATTTAATGACATATTTATTTATTTATCGAGTCATTTATTTATTTATTCTTTTATTTTTTATTTTGGCAGGTTCTGTCCTCCACATGCATAGACTCAAATGAATAATTATATCGATTCAGGTATTAAAAATACATAAATAAATTGTGATAGCTATGTGATTTTTTTCCCCGACCCCTACCGGACTATCGTACCTGAGAACCCACTCCGTCAGTCGGGGTAAACCGGTGTACGGGCTGACGTCTCTCATCTCTTTCCTCCACTTCTTCATATCCTGTCCAGCCACGGTCCTGAAGTACATTTTCTTCCAGTAGCCCGCCGACCGCTCCTCCACCTCCACCGGGTCGACCCTCGGAGACGCATCACCCGCCGGAGACTTTGGCCTCCACGCTTGACTCCCAAAATCTGACATGTAAATCTTATGCCATATGACACTGCAGGGAAAGAAGGTAGAAACTGACTTCAGCGAAGAACCACTGACACTTTAATCAAGTTATTTAACACAACTTCAGGTTACATCATCAAGCTGCAGCTGCTTCACACTAAAAATCTTGCTTTTAAAAATTGTCTACATATATATCCACACATTTTATGGGATTAAAAGGTAACAATATATAACTAGCTAAAAAAGACAAAAAGTAATGTGCAGGACCGTTATGACTTTTGATTAAAATACTGCGTTGACTGTCAGACTTACTCATCGTTGGCGAGCTGGTGGAAGAGTTTACTGACGCGGCTGATGCAGGACAGCGAGGAGGCGTCCAGGTACGACAGAACCTTAAGCAGAATCTCAGACGGCAGCCTGAAGAAAAAGTAACAAAAGTAAATACATAAATAAATACATACATTTAAAAATAAATATAAAATAAATGCAAAAATAAATAAATGAATAAGAAATGCAAAAATTAATAAATACATTTAAAAATTAATAAAAAAATAAAAACATTAAAAAATAAAAGGGAAAATTATACAAAAAAGTAAATAAAAAAGGGAATAAATACAAAGACAATCAATTTATGTCAAATTTTATCAATTAATTAATGGCTACATTTATTTAAAATGTTTTTGCTACATTTAATGACATATTTATTAATTTATCGAGTCAATTTTTTATTGGCAGTTTGGAAAATGTGTTGTTGTTTTTTTAAGTTCAACACAATATATGAAAAAGAGAATTTTCAAATGAATCAGTAAAACCTCACTTTCATGTTTTCAAGAAATAAATGTAGATATTAAACCAATAACTTAAGCAAAAAACTTAACCTGTTCTCACAATTTTAATGTTTTCACTGAAGTTACTTATTTATGTTGACCCTGGTATGTTTTGTGTTACTTCACTGTATGCTGTATTGAAGTATTGTGCAATAAATAAGTGCAATAAAAAAGTGCAATACTTCAATACATACCTCTGTGCAATATAAAAAACCAAAATGCCTGTGCAATACTTGTATATACTTACCATACACCAATATTTCCTTTATTATTATTATACTGTATATTATTGTAAATACACTTTTTTATTTTATTTTATTTTTTACTTTATTTTATTATGTTATTCTTTTGCTACTGTTTCTTTTCTTAATGGAGCTAACGCAGCAAAAAGTATTTCACACCATTGTACCTGTATAACCAGCGTGACAATAAACATCTTGAATCTTGAATCTTGAATCTTACTGTTTAATGTGTATAACTGTGCTGTTAACTGTAGCTCACCTATCCAGCAGGTTTTCCTTGATTGGAGAAGTTTTCATTTGGGGAAAATGTGCTTTTGTTCTCGGTTCTGGGAAGCTGTAATAAAAAAAATAATAAATATATATTAAAATTGAATCCTTCAAAATAAAGGTACTCTCCGCCCTGTCACCTGTTCCTGCGCACCGAAATAAAAATAAAATAAATACACGCAAATGTACAACTAAAATAAAATAGTCATAGTTAGAAAAAGGGATATATATATATATATATATATATATATATATATATATATATATATATATATATAGATAATAAAAAAAAAATAATAATAATAAATAAATAAATACACGCAAATGTACAACTAAAAAAATAGTCATAGTTAGAAAAAGGGATATATATATAGATAATAAAAAAAATGATAATAATAATAAAAAAATAAATAAATAAATTTAAAAAATTTAAAAAAAAATAATAAAAGAAAACAAAAAACCTGGTATGTATTGTGTTACTTCATTGTATGCTGTATTGCAGTATTACTGTTTAATGTGTATAATTGTGCTGTTAACTGTAGCTCACCTTTCCAGCAGGTTTTCCTTGGATGGAGACGTTTTTATTTGGGGAAAATGTGCTTTTGTTGTCGGTTCTGGGAAGCTGTAATAAAAATAATAATAAATATATATTACAATTGAATCCTTCAAAATAAAAGCGCGGGTGTGGCAGTTGGTCACCTGTTCCCGTTAACCGGGCCCGGTGCCGCCTTAGACCGTCTCTTCCTCCTCTTTCTGCCCGCTGCTCCTCTGCTACCGTTACCGGGACTCGGCTGCCGGTATACCGGAGCCCCCCGGAGGCTCGGCGGGACGCGGTTCCTCCTCAAACCCTCCAAGAAACACGGCAGAAACTCCCCTCGACCGGCCGCCATCTTGGAACCTCTTGAAGCTGCCGCCAGTCAGTCACGGCGAGGAGACGACTTCCGGTCAGCTTCACAATAAAATCCTCATTGGGAGGTCAATAGCGCAGCCAAACCGCTAGATGGCAGTCTAGTTATGTCTAAATGACAGTAGGCCTGCCTAAATAAATAAATAAACAAATAAATAAATAAATAAATAAATAATAAATGTCATTAAATGCAGCAAAGATAATATTAAAAATAAATGTAGCCATTAATGAATTGATAAAATGTGATATAAATTGATATTTCTGTTTTAATTTGCCCTTTATTTATTTATCTTTGTATTAATTCTCTTGTTCATTTACTCTTCTGTTAAATTTTCCCTTTTATGTATGTATTTTTTTTGTACTGTATTTTAAATTTATTTATTTATTTATACATTTCTCCATGACTTTCTCTTTGCATGTCACCCCTTATTTATTCCCCCAACTTATTTATATCTGTATTGTTTTGTTTATATTCAATTCAATTCAATTCAATTCAATTCAATTCCATTTATTGTCATTCTGCAGGCAGAAAGAAAGTGCGTTTACAATAATAAATACAAAGTGCAATATAAATAATAAATAGCTGACACACACTACTATATATAGTACAAAACAATAAAATAAAATAGAACACTTATCACAACGAATGAAATGAACATTAGCCACAAACACACTCTCGAGCTCTTATATATTTCTTTACACATTTCTTTTTACATTCTGGCTCATTATGCGAATGAGGATCACATTTTATCAGTTAATTAATGGCTACATTTATTTTTAATATTATTTTTGCTATATTTACTGACATATTTATTTATTTATTTATCGAGTCATTTATTAATTTATTAGTTTATTTTTTTATTTTGGCAGCTTCCGTTGTCCATACATGCATGGTTATAACTTTGCAGAGTAAAACTATTTCAAGTCTGTGACATAAACTGATGTAAAAAGTCCAGAACAAAGTTATTCAGATGAGTCAGTAAACCTTTTTATTGTTGTTTTTAAAAAACAACATTTATAAAGAAGGTGTGGTGATGTTCTGTGGTTAACTCTGCTGCGTTAGTTATTTCTGCTGGTGTGTGTGTGTGTAGTGTTACATAAGTCTCGGTAATTTAACTAAAAGCTGTGAAACCTGAGACCACACACACACACACACACACACACACATTGATTGAACAAACTTTATTGTTAACATAACACTGCCCGGAAGCACCAATGGAGCTCTCTGATGTAAACATGCTGTTGGTCTCCAAGCAGCCAGATAAACAATCACACGCTGTGGAAGTGATGAAGTCCTCATATGGAAAACACTGCACGAGGCCGAGATGAAGAGTCAGTCTGCTCTGCTGCACCTGGAGCATCATTTACTGTTTACTGTTTAACGTGGTGAGTACCATTGGTTTTATCATTACAGTAGTGTTGTTGCCATGGTTTCCTGCAGTTTGATTGATGCTGTTAGTTTTTCTGGTTGAAAGCTCTGGAAAATGCTGGTGAGCTTTTCTTTTTTTCTTTTAAGTACTTAGTGCTACAAATGCTAGTAGTACTAGTACATCACTGTTGCTGACAATAGCTTTAAAAGAGGTAATCTCTATGATTTTCATTTAAAGGTCCCATATTGTAAAAAGTAAGATTTTCATGTCATTTTTTAATATAAAACATACCTTTATAAATACTGTGAAAGTATTGAAACGCTCAATCCATGTAGAACTACACACAGAAACTGTACCTTTGAAACAAGCCATCAGGACTTCTGTAACTTTGTGATGTCACAAATATACTAAAGACAATGGCTTCATCCAAAATCGTATACTATGCACTACATACTCAATATTTGTACTATCGTTCATCACACTTTTGTGTGAATAATAAACAGTAGTATGGATCTTTACGGACGCACTGAGCAGTAATTTACGTCGTCACTTCCTGAGAGCCTCCTTGGCGGTTGGAGACGTGTAACCATGGTAACCAACCTCGTGTGACCAAAACGACGGTTTGTGTGAATCAGAGTCTGAATTAATTTAAAATATTAAATTACAAGTAGCTAAGTAAAATCTTATACTTACAGTTAAATTGAAGCGTTATTGATGTTACAGAGCTGTCCGTCAACGTCCGTTATGAACGTTGTCGTTACTGCCGCATTGCATTGTGGGATATTTATGCTGCTACGGTGTCCAGTGTTGCATACTGTAATATTTCACTGAAAATAGTACTGCATGCTATTCGAGTACGTAAGGAACAACTGGAGATAAAAAAAAAAATTTTAAAAAATAATAGATTAAAGAAATGAAATGCAAAAATGATTTACACACTATAATTGTAATTAGCAGTAATAATGTAATTATTGTTATTGTATAAATAATAACTTAGACCAGGAATTTTGCAAGTATTTGTGCATATACATATACTGTATATATATATATATATATATATACATATACATATATATATATATATATGTACATATATATATATATATATATATACTAACCTATATATATAGATATATATATCTATATATATATATAGATATATATAGATATATATATATATATATATGCAAAAGGGCAGAAATGAATAAATAAATATATACAATTAAAAATAAATAAAAAATAAATGCAAAAATAAATAAATAAATAAAAATATATGCAAAAATAAATAAATAAATAAAAAGACATGCAAAAATAAATAAATAAATAAAAATAAATAAATAAATAAATAAATAAAAATACATGCAAAAATAAATAAATAAATAAAAATACATGCAAAAATAAATAAATACATTTTAAAATTTTAAAAAATAAAACCATGAAAGAGATGACACTTGGTTGGTGTAAAGAGAGGAGGAAGAGGAGGAAGAGGAGGAATTGCATGTTGAAAACAGTGAATTTGAGGATGAAGAGGAGGAAGAGGAGTGTGAGGTGAAGAGGGGGGGGGTTAGAAAGAGGAGGAGTAGGAAGAGGAGGAAGAGGAGGAGCTGCAGATGGAGGAAGAGGAGGCGTCCTGTCCCCGTCTCCCTCTCTGTGTGTCCAGAGGAGAGGAGCGGCCGCCATGTTAACCAAGAAGCCCGGATCCTCGGTCCTCCCGACGGGTGAGCACAGCCGTCTGTAGCCGGCCTGAGGGCGCCTGAGCCCGGCCACTGAGGCGGGGACGCACCGCTGATCCCCCGCTTCTCTTTACCTCCGTTTCATTTAGAGTATATGTGATCATAACAAGTCGGAAGCGGATAAAAAACAGCTGAGGGAAGGGCTGAAAGCTCTGCTAGCTACCTGAATAGAAAGTCTTTATTTAGTATAAATTAAATAATGTGTTATTTAACCTTAATGTATTTACTTACTGTGATGTTAGAGGCGATATTCGGTGGTATTTAATGGTTTTTAATGTTATTATCTGAGTGTGAGTGCTGCTGGGTCATTTTCTGGCCTCCAGCTCAGCAGACAGAAATATAATGAAGGTTCAGTTCAGTTCAGTCAGAGGTCAGTTTCTGTTTTTTAAAGTCACTATAACATATTTATTAAAGCTGTCACCTCTTAAAAACGCTTTATTTTGATGCAGTAGCTTGATAAACACATGCTAATGCTGTTATGGAGCTATTACACTGCACTACTATATCATACATTATAATATACTCTGCTATATATTAATATACTCTTCTATATTTGCCCTTCTATTTGGCAAACTTTCACTTCACTGCTTTACTTATGTTATCTTATTTTTATTTTATTTCACTTTATTCTATTTGATTGTATCTTTTTTTAAGGTGTATTGGTGTTGGGACATGCTGTCTAAGCTACTGGATGCCTAAATTTCCTTCGGGATCAATAAAGTATCTATATATATATCTATTATTAGGTTATACCTTAATATAGCTTTGATGTTGTTGTTATAAACTATTTAAAGGTCCCATATCATGCTCATTTTCAGATTCATACTTGTATTTTACGCTTCTTCTACAACATGTTTACATGCTGTAATGTTTAAAAAAAAACGGTATTGTCCTCGAACCGTCTGTCTGAATATACCTGTATTCACCCTCTGTCTGAAAGGCTCCGTTTTAACACATTTCAACGGAACTGCAACGGAATTGTGTTGCTAGGCAACAGCTTGGGTCCATGTTTACTTCCTGTCAGCTGATTTCATTCACATACACCGAAACAGGAAATAAGCTGGGACACATTTAGAATATTTATTTTTAAAATTGTGAAATGGTCTAAATATTGTAGATTTGTGACATCACAAAAGGACAGAAATCCTGACGGCTTGATTCAAAGGCAGAGTTTCTGAATACGGGCTGTATGTATTTCTCCATGGATTGAGCGTTTCGATACTTTCACAGTATTTATATAGCACTTTAACCTGCTTTATAATATAAAAGCCATGGAAATCTCACTTTTTACAATATGGGACCTTTAAACCATTGGAAGAGGTTTCTAGCATGGTGATAGGTATTTATAGAATATTAGAATGAGTTATTATAATTTATTACATGGCATTGTTGAATACTCGATTCTGATTGGTCAGTCACAACGTTCTACGTTCTGTTATTTCTTTATAACGGACTGCTGCTATGTATAACAGACCGTTGCTACGGGCACAGTTCTGATGTCGGACTCTGGCGGACCGTTTTTGTGTTAAATTATTGATTTCTTAAGTAAGTAGCTGTGTAATAAGCGAGATAATGTACAGCTAGCTGGTCATCGTTGTGAAATAAACAATGGGAGATCCTGTCGGGGTTGATTTTTACAACAATGAGCGGCCGGCTGTACATTATCCCTTACTTAAATTTAATTATATAATGTTTATTTGGTTATAGATGGTGCTTTCAAATGAAACTGGTGAACATGTGTTTCCAACATTGGAAGTCGTGTACACGATATGCTTGGGCGTTCAAGTGGTTAAGTTGTGAAGAACGCCGCTGCTAAGCAACGGCAATATTAACGTTACTGTCAGCGTCTAGAGGCTAACAATTTAGCAAGCTAGCAAACGGGTAACATAATGCAGAAACACTCGCCTGCGAATATTATATGTCAAGGGATTTTATTGTGAAAAGCTGTCCTGGTGCAGACTACAAACCCTCCATGTTGTTGTTCTGTTCCCGTTCTGCACAATGTGATTGGTTGATGCATTTATCCGTCGTGCGAAAAGGAAAAAAACCTCGCACCGAAAAAAAAGTATGCATTTTTTCGCCATGTAATATTCACGTTCTGTGTGAAATTTTTCATGACAAAAACAACAGTTCGGAAAAATATATTGACCTTCCAGACAGCCCTTTCTGACGGAGAACTGAAGCCGTTGTATCGATCTCTTTAAAGCCAACAGACCAGACTCCATTCACAAAAACAGAGATTTAACCCTCACAGATTGGAGTATACATACAACCTCACCTCAAACAATCCAAGCTATTCCTTTCAGTTATTAACAAACTTAGCACGGCTAACGTTGACTCAGCTAGTGCTAGCGTTCACATTATTCATAACCTTATTGATTAGCTTACTGTGCTAACCTGCGTCACTGCTTTATGCTAACGGCTGAGTGGGCGTTTCCATATGATAAAACCCGGAAAAGAACGCAGATGGACCCGCCCTTTAATTTGAAGCAAACTGAGGCTTTTAGACTTCTAGTTATACTAAATGTTTTTACAGAGGGAACCAACTCAAACTGGTGTTAGAACCAGTAGGTAGTATACTATATATAAAGTTAGTTATTATGTGCTCAGCACCTCTGTGAGTTTGTGACCTCGCCGAGCGTCACAACGTTACATGTGTGCGGTCACGTTGCTGCAGATTTTTTTTTTTTTCCCAGCCGTCCTGTCGAGCAGCATGCCGGGCGTGCTCGCCGGCGCTCTGGCATTTCCAGCTCGGTGTCATGTTCACATTCAGCACGCCGCTTTTCCACTCTGTTAGCGTGCATCTGTCAGGCTCGCAGCGAGGGATACTGTGTGTGCTCTCCAGTGTAGACCGCTGGGACGTTACCAGTTCAGTCTACTGGAGAGCTGCTGAGATCCCACTGGGACAGTTTGAGTTAGAGCCTGAGAGATACCGGATTATTTTAGGCTGATGATATTAGTATTTTATTATAATAACAGTACAATAATGCTTTATTAGATGTTTGTTATAGAGCTGCAATCGATTAGTTGTCAACTATTAAATTAATCGCCGACTATTTTGATAATCAATTTATCGGTTTGAGTAATTTTTTAAGAAAAAAAAGTCTAACTTCTCTGTTTCCAGCTGCTTAAATGTGAATATTTTCTGGTTTCTTTAACCCTCTGAGACCAACAATAGAGCCGTTTTAGTCTGTTTTAGGGGGTCCAGGGGGTCTTTAGGGGGAGACAGCAGGTCAATAGTAGATGTCACATAGAAGTGGTGTACATCATCTGAAAGCTGGAACCTGAAGATTAATTTGAGACGCAGCTCAGCACTGTGTGTCAAGTTGTTCTAGTGTATCAGGGTTTAGAACATTATGATAGAAGTATATGATGGCCGTTCCCATGCTCGTTGTTGCAGCAATTTTTGTGTTGATACCGTTTGTTACACAGATTTGCTGCTAAATTTAACCATTTTTTACCACTGGAGAATTGATAAAAAATGATCAATAATCCCTCCAAAATACCACATTAAGACACCAAGACCTTGAGGAACATCATTGAAAAAGACATGCTGTGATTTGGGATCAAAAACTTTTTGACATTTGGAGATTTCTGCAAGAATTGCATTTTTCGGCGATTGGATGGCGAGCACTTCTGTTGTGTAAACTGCTCAAAAACCCCCTTATTGATCAATCTAGCTAGAGAAGCCATCCATCCTCTGAATGCTCTAGGTCTCTAGTTTGTGGCTGTAAAGTTTCATGAGGCTGTGATTATCCTAGAGGTCACCACAGGTCATCTTATACAAGGAGGTCAATGAAATGGCTCCTATGGGGACTAACATCATCACACATGATTTCACCATTCCTCTAAAGTGATTCATAGTTTAACCTATAAAATGTCTGAAAATAGTCAAAAAATGCTCGTTACGATTCATACATATTGTTAGTTTTGTCGGACCAACAGTCCCAAGCCCGAAAATATTCAATTTAAAATGATATAAAACAGAGAAAAGCGGTAAATACTCGTATCTGAGGAGGAAATATTTGTCATATTTGTTTGATTAATGATCAGTCAATCAACTAATTGTCTAATAAATTAATCGTTTTCTGCATTAATCTGCAGGAAAGTGATAAAACTCCTCTGATTCAGGATCACAACAGAGCAGATTTAAGTGCCTGCTGTGTATTGATAACTATCAGAATATATAGTGATGTATCGATCGTCTGTCATTAGCAGGATTACAGTGCAGATGCATTAGAGTAGTTTTACTGCAGCGTGTTTGTGCTGCGGCTGCAGTTTTATGCTTCCTCATTACAGTCTGTATTGTTAGTAGTTTTACAGCTGGTAGTCTGCAGTGAGTCGTCCTCATTACAGTCTGTATTGTTAGTAGTTTTACAGCTGGTAGTCTGCAGTGAGTCGTCCTCATTACAGTCTGTATTGTTAGTAGTTTTACAGCTGGTAGTCTGCAGTGAGTCGTCCTCATTACAGTCTGTATTGTTAGTAGTTTTACAGCTGGTAGTCTGCAGTGAGTCGTCCTCATTACAGTCTGTATTGTTAGTTGTTTTACAGCTGGTAGTCTGCAGTGAGTCGTCCTCATTACAGTCTGTATTGTTAGTTGTTTTACAGCTGGTAGTCTGCAGTGAGTCGTCCTCATTACAGTCTGTATTGTTAGTTGTTTTACAGCTGGTAGTCTGCAGTGAGTCGTCCTCATTACAGTCTGTATTGTTAGTAGTTTTACAGCTGGTAGTCTGCAGTGAGTCGTCCTCATTACAGTCTGTATTGTTAGTTGTTTTACAGCTGGTAGTCTGCAGTGAGTCGTCCTCATTACAGTCTGTATTGTTAGTTGTTTTACAGCTGGTAGTCTGCAGTGAGTCGTCCTCATTACAGTCTGTATTGTTAGTAGTTGTTTTACAGCTGGTAGTCTGCAGTGAGTCGTCATTAGCAGGATTACAGCGAGCGTTCAGATTAGAGGCAGCGAGCAGCGGCAGAAACCATCTGTCTGCTTTAATCTGCACCAACAGAGCTGGACGCCGGTCTCGGAGGGTTTCCATTCACTCACTGCACAGCTCTGATATCTGTCTATATCCTGACCATCAGTGATCTGACGGCACATCCAAGAGCGAAGGGAACTTTTTGCGCGACACGATTACATACAAAGTCAATGCAAAGAGGCAAATATTGAGTGTTGACGGAGCAGCTGCTTAGTCTGGCACTGATCGATCCAAACTCCATTCAGAAAACAAGCATTTTAAAAGTTGTTTGCTTGTCGTCTTGGTAACAGACCTGACAAAGCATGAATTCAGACTTTTTACTAATATGCATCATTATGTAGTTATTTCGGCATCATTTTGATCTGTTTATTACAGTTCCACACAGTTATTACAGTTTATTTTGGGTTCATACCGGAGTAGCGACGTGTGGCTTGCTAGATACAGTCCTCACAATGGGACTGCCAATTTTTGCTTGAAGTGGTTTAAATTCAATTCAATAGAAACTTTAAAGAGATCGTTCAAAAGTGTTAGAGCTAGGAAAATAATAAGCAAGTATTTTGATAATATTTTTAAAGTAAAAGTGAAAAAATGCTTCTCAGATGTGAGGATTTGCTGCTTCTCTTTGTCATGTAAAATAGTAAACTGAATAACTTTCCATTTTTAACAAAACAAGACATCTGAAGACGTCACTTTGTGCACTTTTTTGTAACGAATGAATCGAAAATATAATCAGCAGATTAACCGATAGTGAAAATAAGTATTAGTAGATATCACACACGTTTGATGAGATAAGAACAGTTAACGTGCGGATAAGAACTGGGAATAATGTACTTTTTTATTTAAACCTGTGAAACATGACGTTTAGTTAACTGGAGCATGTTTTCGGTGAGTTATTGTGTGTCTTTAGAGAGAAGAAGAAGTGTTTCACCAGACTGTGTTTAGTGGTGATACGGAGGCAGAAACCTCTGACTGAAAGGAAAAGCGGGTCAAAGTCCCAACCTCACTATTAAGATAGTGGTCCGCCGTGACCTCTGACCTTTGACCTTGCTGCTGTTGTCATGTCATCAGAGGAGGTGAAGCTGCAGAAAGAGAGAGAGAGAGAGAGAGAGGTATAGTCACTGAGGATTATCAGTCTATATTAAAACCTTCATCCTCCTTAGACTGGGACAACCTGCAGGACCAGCAGCCTTTAGCAAGAGTGATTAAGTTCACATATGCAGTCAGTGGCCACTTTATTAGGTACACCTGTAAAACATAATGCACTTCCTGTGCACACAAGAGGCCTATTTCTGCCAAATTTTGTGCACAAATGTGTTAGAATCGGCGTTAGTGAGCACCTCTCCTTTGCCAAGATAACCTGACAGGTGACAGCATGATTATTACACAGGTGTGCGTCGGGCTGCTCACAATAAATGGTGCTAAGGATCTTTAAAATAACTATTATATATCTCAGACAGTCTGAGTTGAGTCTAAACATATCTAGTCTATCCCTGCTTGATTCTCTCTTCCCACTTTCTAGTATTTTGGGCGCTTGACAAGCGTCTTCCTGATATGCGTGTTACATAACGAGCTCTTTTTGTGGTGGTCACGTCATGTGATCCTCGGCATGTTGAAGGGAGGCATCGACACATCTTGTTCTCTGAAAGGTTGATAGTTTGTCATGTAGGCTGCTCGTCAAACCTGGCAACCCCGCTGTGATGACAGAAGACCGTTAGCTCCAGAGCTAACTGCTGCTACATGACTCTTCTTCTGTTCAATAAACTGTCTTGTTGTATATTTACTCCCGTGTTCTGAGAGGTAAAACTACTGTTTTTGTGAATGGAGTCTGGAAGAAGAGAGCGATATAACGGCTTCAGTTCCCCGTCAGAAAGGGCTGTCTGATGGCAAAGTAAAGCAGCAGAAAAACGTGTTTTAGACACCTAAAAATCAGTTGAAGTGTACACTATATTTAGAATATTTTCACCGCTTTACCTCGTCATCAGACAGCCCTTTCTGACGGGGAACTGAAGCCGTTATATCGCTCTCTTCAAAGCCACCAGACTACATTCTCAAAAACAGTAATTTTACCTCTCAGAACACAGGAGTTGCTGGTCTACCTATACTTTGAATTAAATTAAAATGTTGTGATTTTAATACATAAGGAACACTACAGAAGCTACAGAATGATATAAAAACCGTGTTCCCTTTAAACTGATCATCTTCTCACCTGAATAGGAATAATCAGAAAGATGAATCTTAACCTGCGTCTGTCTTTCTTTCATTTTCAGGCAAAGTGGGCGAGCCGGTGTACTCTCCGGGTCACAGTGGCTCTCAGACAGCGTCGCCTGTCGCGCTGCCGCGACTCCGCAACAACAACCACAACGCCCTGACGGTACGAGCGCACACTTTTTACTCTATTAGTTTACTGCATTAATGATGTCGTTGGTTGGGTTATAACCAGGGTTAGAAATTAGCACCAGACCAGCCAAATGCTGGTAAAATATGCTAGTGGCTGCTAGATTAGCTTCACACACCAGCCAAAAAAGACAATTGTAATAAAAGGGTGCCTGAGACCCAAGATTGTTATTGTCAACGACTGCTTGCTGTAATTGTTGTGCACATGACGAATAAACAAACTTGAAACTAGAAAAACACGCTCCTTATACCTGCAGAACCTGCCTGATAATCATCACGTTTTTAAGTTTTGTTCAGTATCACAGTAATCCAGTGATAGTTGTCCTTACAGCCATGGCTACATTACAAACTGCAACAGGTAATAGATAAATCTGCACACTTTTAATGGTGCCAATTTGCCAATGTGTAAATTCCTCAGGTTTTCTAGTTTCATATGATACCAGTATATTCACTTTAGCTCTAAAACTGAGCCCACCACAACCTAATAACAACCAAAGTTTTGTTTTGGAATTTGTACCAATATGGAAAGATTTGCAGCCCCGTTGATGCCGGAGCCTCGATGCATCTCTGCAACAACTCTGCACCAAAGAACGTAAATTACAACACTTGTCGTACGTCCAAAGCAGCTGTATCAGAGTCATGCTGGCAGTTAGCGTGTTAGCATGCTGCTAGCTCTGTGAAGCAATGAGTCCTGAGCAGCAGCAGTTCTCTGGAACAGTCAGCTGTAGCCTCGCGGCTAATAATAGCACTCCGCTCCAGGACGCTTTAAACAGCTGATTGGTTTATAGACTGGTGTGAAGGACACACACACACAGAGAGGACTAATGGTATGAAGGAACTGATGCAGCATGTTTTTACTCCATTACCTTCAGAGTGGCTGTTAGCATTAGCACGGTTTCCTGTAACATTTTCTAGTGGAGCTTTTATTTATTGATTTATTATAACTTCCAGGGAAACAACCTTTGATAAAATATCAGTAGTTTTACAGCAGTAGTCGTAGTTACAGCAGTATTAGTAATAGTAGTAGTACTATTAATGATGGTGGTAACATTTTCAATATAAACAGGTCAGGGTTTCCCTGCAGGAAGTTGGTTATTTTATGATTAATTACTGTAAAGAGAACACAATCAGAGCTCAGTCACACATATCCTGATATCAATTATCAACCAATTATATTATTAATAATGTAGTTAAACAATGGCGGTTTAAACAACTGCCTCACTCATCAAATACTTTTGCTGTAATCTATCTATTTTATTATTATCATGTCCTGTCATTTTTAGAGCTGAATGGACAGAAAATGAACTTTTCATGATAAATTAATTAAATTAAAATTAAATAATCGTGTTTATTTTCCAAGCAAAAAAAAAAAGTGCTTTTTTCTGACAGTAAACTGAATATATTTGGGTTTTGAACCGTTAGTTGGACAAAACAAACAATTTGAAGACGTCAACTTACACTAAACGAAGTTATGATGGGATTTGTGATATTTTATATTATATATGGGAATTTTCTGATTTAAATTTCAACTTTGTGACATTTTTTTTATATATTAAGCTATATAATTTAATATTTATTATATTATATAATATTTTTTAATTATTTGTATTTATTTAATTAATTTAGAAAGTAATTGGTAGATTAATAAATAGTGAAGATTATCAGTCCTTGTTATTTTATTTACACACAGCGAGACAACATGTTTGGCTGGTTAAGTGTGTGTGTGTGTGTGTGTGTGTGTGTGTGTGTGTGTGTGTGTGTGTTAAGGTGTTGTCAGGTGAGGGAGGAGTCAACACTCTGCTCTCATATGTCTCTGTACCTACTGACAACACACACACACACCCTGACTGTGTGTTGTTGTTTCGATTTCATCTGTTGACTCACTTCCTTGTTTTGAACCTTAATCCTGATACGACACATTACAATAACACAGACACACACACACACACACACACACACACACACACAGGTCTTTGAACTGAGCGGCAGTGTGCGTGTGTGTGTGTGTGTGTTATGTGAAAGGCCCAGGTGTGCTGGTCACCACGGCAACAGGAAGTGACTCACTGAGAGCGACAGCTGTTATTATCTGTCTGTTGTTAGTAATGAGAGCTGACGAGTTCTTCATTCAACAGAACTAATTATTAATTAGTGGACGACGTTGAACTTTGACCTCAACAGTGGAGAGTCTCTTATGTTGCGTTCAAGAACATCAGATATTAAAGAGTTGTTATATTTTTAACATCATTTACTGAAGACTGTTTGATTTTCCTCCTCATCTCCTCATCCTCCTCTCCTCCTCCTCTTCCTGTTGGTCCTCCTCCTCCTCTTCCTCATCTCCTCCTCCTCTCCTCTCCTCCTCCTCCTCCTCTCCTCCTCTCCTCCTCCCCTCCTCCTCCTCCTCCTCTCCTCCTCCTCCTCTCAGCTGATCTAACGTCCCCGTGTGGTCTCTCCTCAGGGAGGCTCTAAAGCCGCCATGTCGGACGCCGTCCAGCTGTCCCAGTCTCAGGTTCACGTCACTCAGCTGTACGAGGAGAACACCAACAAGCGTCCGGTTCTGACCTCGCAGCCCAACGGCCTGGCTCCTCTCGGCTCGGCCCGGCCCGGCCTGCCGCTGCCGGACCGCCAGACCTCGGCCTCGGAGCCGCCCCACCACTTCCGCCAGGGCAGCGCCGCCTCCAACAAGTCGACGGACGGCAAGCCGAAGGCGGCGTCGCTGTCCCCGGAGCAGGCCATGAAGCAGTTCATGTCCAAGATGTCCTCGCTGGAACATCACGAGGTGTTCAGCTACACCGAAGGTGAGCCGGATTCAACCGATAACAAACCGATCATCTGATCCATAACCTTCATCAATGATCACGCTCTTCTTCCTCCTCAGTGTATTTTGTCGGTCCGAACGCCAAGAAGAGGTCGGGGGTCATGGGCGGAGCCAACAACGGAGGCTACGACGACGATCAGGGATCTTACATCCACGTTCCACACGACCACGTCTCCTACCGCTACGAAGTCCTGAAGGTCATCGGCAAGGGCAGCTTTGGACAGGTAACAGAACTACAACTGATGTACTACTAGTACTACTACTGATGTACTACTAGTATTACTACTGATGTACTACTAGTACTACTACTGATGTACTACTAGTACTACTACTGATGTACTACTAGTACTACTACTGATGTACTACTGTTGCTTTTAGGAGTCGGTGATGAAATCTTCTGTCAGTATTTATTTAATTTTATATCACAATACCGATGTACATTTTAAAGTTTTAAATTTTATATCGACCAAGTGTTCATGGATTTAAAAAATAAGAATACAATAAATAAGAATAAAAATATTTTTTAAATATTTCATTTAAAAAATAAAAATATATATATTTTTAATTTAAAAAAATTTAGAGAAAGAAAAAAAAAGAAAAATTAGTTTGTTTACAATACAGCCCACATTTACCTAATGACTATGTTGATTATTTTCTTAGGTTAATTGATTAATTGATAATTCTGTTAAATGTCAAATAATAGTGAAAAATGCCCGTAAAGCTGAAGGTGATGTCTTGAAATTGTTTGTGTTGTTGAACCAACTTTCCAAAATGCAAAAGTATTTGAAAGAAAATTGCAAATCTTAAGCATTTTTAGAAAAATTGTTGCTGATTGTTCTGTCTATTGACTAATTATTAGTCTATTTATGAGTAAATCATTAGATTATTTGTTTGTGTTATTGTTTGACTTTGGTGTTTTAAAGGAGTAGTTCCAGATTCACCAAAGTCACACAATAACTCAAACAAACTGACCGATGGAGGCAGCGGTAGAGCAGCGTGTTCTGAGAGGTAAAATTAGTGGTTTTGTGAATGGAGTCTGGTGTTAGTGTGTCATAGTAAGAACCATCTGGTGAAGTAGATTTCAGATTAATGAAAGTGTTTCTCCTGCAGGTGGTGAAGGCCTTCGACCACAAGTCTCAGACACACGTGGCTCTGAAGATGGTCCGCAACGAGAAGCGCTTCCACCGGCAGGCGGCGGAGGAGATCCGCATCCTGGAGCACCTGAGGAAGCAGGACAAGGACTCCAGCATGAACGTCATCCACATGCTGGAGAACTTCACCTTCAGGAACCACATCTGCATGACCTTCGAGCTGCTCAGCATGAACCTGTACGAGCTCATCAAGAAGAACAAGTTCCAGGGCTTCAGCCTCCCGCTGGTCAGGAAGTTCGCCCACTCCATCCTGCAGTGTCTGGACTCGCTGCACAAGAACCGCATCATCCACTGCGACCTCAAGCCCGAGAACATTTTACTCAAGCAGCAGGGACGCAGCGGCATCAAGGTAGGACGGAAAAAGGTTTTCTGTGTGTGTCTGATACACTAAATGGCGTTTTGCAGGTGAAAAATGTGCCGCACGGCCTTTTTGTTGGTGGTTGGTATGGTTGTCCGTCCATAAATACGTCTGTTCGGTCCATTCTCGTGAACTTGATATCTCAGGAACACCTGGAGGGAATTTCTTCAAATTTGGCACAAACATCCACTTGGACTCAAGGATGAACCGATTTGATTTTGGTGTTCAAAGGTCAAAAGGTCAAGGTCACTGTGACCTCACAAAGTGTGACTTTGGCCTTACCTCAAGAATTCATGTGCTAATCACAAAAAAGTCTAACAGGATGAAATGATGAAGTGATGACATTTTGGACAGACATGGATGTAATGTGTAACTTGACTGGTTGGCGAAGGCGTACAACCGCGAGGCGGTCTTTTTTATTTTTGCTTGGCAACCTCTGAAAGAGTGCTAACATTAGCTTAACACAAACCATGAACTATACGCTACTTCATGGTTAATAATACAGTTTAAATGAACAAAAACAACTTACCCGAAGTACCCAAGTACTGCAATAATTTGCCTCCTGCTGTTTTCTGTTCAGATTAGGGATGATAATTTAGAATTTTTTTTGTAACAGATAACCGACCCTTATTAACCGTTGTACAGTTTATTTGTCGGTGAATAAATGCTACAACTCCTCAAGACCGGAGCCAACTTCCTGTATCTGTAACTGCGGCTCAGGCTCTCTTAAGGTGGACTGCTAAGGTGGACCAGCTTAAAGTCTCCTTAAAGTGACGAGCCGCTCCTCTGAGTTTTGCTCAGCTTTATAGCTATTTTTTTAAATTTCTTTTAACCGTTTAATCGATAGCATTAATCGGTTGATTCTTAATGTCGGTTAAATGGTTAATTATTGACATCCCCAGTCCCAGCCTTATTGAAAACAATCATAAAAAGCCGCCCCAGGCTGCTAAAACACACTCCGTCTGATCGGTGCATTAATCCATCTATTAAACATCCTCTCTTTCTGTCTCCAGGTCATAGATTTTGGTTCTAGCTGTTATGAACATCAGAGAGTTTACACCTACATCCAGTCCAGGTTCTACAGAGCACCAGAGGTCATTCTAGGTAAGAAGAACTCTCACATCATAGATAAATGCAGCAGCAGTAAAACTGACTATATAGAAATATACTGAAACCAGCGTCTGTCTGGAAGGTTAGTAAATGAATCCATCAGTCTGAAAACTGATCAGTGGGAATGTAAAGTATTTATTAGCAGATGGTTCTGATGAGTCCAGATGTTGACGGGTGAATCTTTGCCCTCCAGGCTCCAGGTACGGGATGCCGATCGACATGTGGTCGCTCGGCTGCATCCTGGCCGAGCTGCTGACGGGTTACCCGCTGCTGCCGGGCGAAGACGAAGCCGACCAGCTGGCGTGCATCATCGAGCTGCTGGGCATGCCCAGCCAGAAGCTCCTCGACGCCTCCAAGAGAGCCAAGAACTTTGTGTCGTCCAAAGGCTACCCGCGGTACTGCGCCGTCACCACGCTGCCCGACGGCACCACCGTGCTGAACGGCGGCCGCTCACGGCGAGGGAAGGTACGCGGCGCGCCGGGCAGCAAGGACTGGAGCGCGGCGCTGAAGGGCTGCGACGACCCGCTGTTCCTGGACTTCCTCAAGCAGTGCCTGGAATGGGACCCGGCGCTCAGGATGACGCCCAGCCAGGCGCTGCGTCACCCGTGGCTGAGGAGGCGACTCCCCAAACCGCCGACGGGAACCAGCGCCGGGGAAAAGACCTCCTCCTCCTCCTCCAAACGGGGCTCCACCACCACCGACGGCGCCATCACTTCCCTATCCAAGCTCGCCACCACCTCCTCAACCACCACGTCCTCCTCCTCCAAAACCAGGACTAACTTGGCAGCGATCACCGACGCCAACGGAAACATCCAGCCTCGGACGGTGCTGCCCAAACTGGTCAGCTGAGAGTGAACGCACCCCGCTCGCTGTGGGGGGGGATGTGAAGCTGCGCTGGTGAGCAACCAGAAACCAAACTGGTTTGTCCAGGTTGTTTTCTTCACGCTGGTCCTCACAGCGTTGTTGGGAGTGCGTTCAGGACAGTCGTGGAAACTTAGCGTCGGGGTGTTAAAATGTGCAGAGCGGCCCGGCTGGGATGTGAGCCGAGCCGAAAGAAACTTTATTGATAAAGTGGGGTGCGTTCAGACTCCTCATCGTGAGCAGCAAGACAGGAAGTGACCACGCAGGTTTAAAATGATCGTGGAGCTGCTCAGACAATCAGAACACGTCACTCTGTAGCTCCAAACAGAAAACATGGTGCTGACGGAGGGAACAAGGCTTTTTTATGTTTTTAACCACAGAATCGATTTAGCTGAGCTGATTAATCGACACCAAAAACAACTTTTTATGATCTTAGTCTTACACGGTTATATCTGCAGACAACATGTTTATGAGGTTTACTGACAAACAAGTCCGATATATCCTTGTAATACTAAAGTAACAGCTGCAAAAACACAACGATTAGCTCGCTAATCTTTGTCTCATATCACTATGAAATGATTTTGTTTCAGTTTGGGGAACATTGGTGGGCATAAACAATCCTAACTGAACCATCTACCTGTTTCTTAGCTAGCCATACTAGCTTTGTGCCTGTCAGCTGACTAACTGTTAACTGGCTAATAACCACTGGTTAGCTGTTAGACAGCTATTTGTTTGTGTTTAGGTGTCTCTTTGCTACCGATTTACACACTTTAACTCAGTCAGTTAGCTATAGCTGGCTCACCATTTGCCTTGTTTTGGCGGTGTCTGGTGGCTAGCCTTAGCCCGTTCTTTAGCCATAGCCTGTTAGCTCTCCACTGCCCAGCCTTACGAAGCACAGATTTTAGAGATTTGAAGTGTTTTCTGAAGGTTTGCAGGAAGAGAAGGGAGTTGAAAGCAGTATGTTTGGGTGAAGTCGCACCATTTTGTTCCCTATTTAATTAACAAAATCGGATATTATGGAGGCAAAATGGCTGAGGGAGCTGTGAAGTTAGAGAAGACAATAGAGCAAAGAACGTATATTGCCAGGAAGTGAAAGTCAATTGTTCCATTGCAACATCAGCGCCCAGCAGCAGAGCTACGCCTCCGCCATTTTGGACTGAAAGCGACTACCGGACGCCAGTAAAACGTCCCTAAAAAGTGCCGTCCAAAAGTAAAACAAAACTATTTCTATTCTATTGTCAGATTATACCAAAATGGTCTGTGTTGAACAATAAAATATCATAAATATAGTACGCGTTTTCAGTCCAAAATGGCGGCAGAGTTTCGTCTCTTTGCTTCTATACTCTTTGGAGTAAGACCCTGATCAGACAGAGCGAGCTTTGCAGTTTGCTGCATCTTTTTTTATTATTATTTTGTTGCTAAGCTAACGAGTGCTAACGTAAGCTTACCACAAACTATGAACTGTGTGCTACCTACTCGTTAGTAGTACAGTTAGTACATGAAAACAACGTACCCAAAATCTCAAGTACAGCATTAATTTGCCTCCTGTTTTCCACTTCAAGTTGAATTATTTTCAACATGAGGCGTTCAGGGCGCTCCTGCAAAAATATAAGCCGCTCAGCAACTCAAAAGCAGCACGCAAAACACTTCCTCTTATTGAAAACAATTAGAAAAAGCCTCCCCAGGCTGCTAAAACGCTAAAATCTGATCAGGGCCTGAAGGCGGCTTTATTGACAAGTTATGAATCATGATAAAATCAAAGGGCTCTGATATGAAAACAAAAAACGGGAACGTTAGCAACCAAAGTCTGGAAAATGTCTGCAGTATGACCTGAAAGAGCAGGCTAGTATTTAATTAGCTAAACCAAGTGAATACTTTCTGATCCAGGAAACTATGTTAATATATTTGACCAGTCATATCTGTAAAACCATCTCAAAACGCTAAAAATAACAATATGGTAGTTCTGATCATTCAGGACCATTTTAAAGACAATATTTATAGCCATTTTAAAAGAATTAATTGTAATAATTGTGAAGACCTTTGTGTCTGAGTGATAGATGTGATATGACTGTTCTTCATGTAACTTGAGCCCAGCAGCAGATATAGCCTCCTTACATAAAGGACTACATTTAGGACTACAAGAAGAGGTCAGCTGTTTAAATGGAGCCGCGTCCTTCTGAGTTAAACTGGTTGGTTTTGTCTCACATGTAGGTGATGAAACAGAGAGCCGAGATTTTAATTACTGCACCAGTTAAACAAGACTTGAGCTGAGGGTGAAGATTCAAACAGGAAATTGTGATTTTATTAGGAACAAAAGCCTCGTGAGCAGCATCTTCACAATCTGCTGTCACACAGAGGTCGAATCTCTGTAGCCGACGCCATGTTAGCGTGTGACCGATGGTGACGGTGCTCCGGTTTTAATTCAGGGTTTCTCTCAAAGTAATAAACACTTCTGAGAGAATTTAGACACTAAACATATCCAATAAAACACATAAACAAATAATAATATCTTTTAAAAAAGGGTCCAGTCACATCAGCATGTGTTGCAGTCAGTTGTGATCATAGAACGTTAATAAGAAGTGGACGTAGTCGGCGTGAAGTCACTCATCGGTTTGTGGACTACGGTTTTGAAGCCTCGAGTTCGGCATTTTGGCCGTCGCCATCTTGGTTTTTGGTCGTCTCTATCTTGGTTTTTAGCCGTCACCATCTTGGTTTTTAGTCGTCGCCATCTGGGTTTTTGGCCGTCAAAATCTTGGTTTTTAGTAGTCGCCATCTTGGTTTTTAGCCATCGCCATCTTGGTTTTTGGCCGTCAGCGTTTTTGTTTTTAACCGTCGCCATCTTGGTTTTTAGCCATCGCCATCTTGGTTTTTGACCATCACCATCTTGGTTTTTAACCGTCGCCATCTTGGTTTTTGGCCGTCACCATCTTGGTTTTTAGTAGTCGCCATCTTGGTTTTTGGCCATCACCATCTTGGTTTTTAGCTGTCGCCATCTTGGTTTTTAACCGTCGCCATCTAGTTTTTAACCGTCGCCATCTTGGTTTTTGGCCGTCGCCTTCTTGGTTTTTAGCCGTCACCATCTTGGTTTTTGGCCGTCGCCATCTTGGTTTTTAGCCGTCGCCATAACAGACAACTCCCAGACCGGACAACGCCGTGGTAGCGACCTGTCAATCACCAGGTAGCCCCGCCCTAAAGCATCCCCTGCTTTATGGTCTATCTGACTCTAAATGGGACCATAATTTACTAAATGAACATCATGCTGTATTGAAGAAGACTTGAAACTAGTGATTGAGACCATAAACTCATGTTTACAATGTTTACTGAGGTAATAAATCAAGAGAGAAGTAGGCTCATTTTCTCATAGACTTCTATACAATCAGACTTCTATACAATCAGAGGAGTCGCCTCCTGCTGGCTGGTAGAGAGGATGCAGGTTTAAGGAGCTTCAGCATTGACTTCACTTCTCAGACCCGGAGGTCTCCGCCTGGTTGTGATACAGTTGTACTTAAATGTTGTTCTTTTTACGTGTTGAGTTGATTAGCAGCAGCCAGGTTTCCATCCAAATGTAGCGCAAAATTTTAACCGAAATTGACAAAAGAACATTTCCATCCACTACCGTTATTAGTAACAGTTGCCTGCGTCTCGCTCAGTGCATGCTGGGATACGCTCCAGCCTCTCGCGACCCTGAACTGGAGAAGCCAGCATATCTAGCTTTATCGCTAACATCACATGTAGGAATGCCACTTCTTGGTGTGACTGGGTCCTATCAAACTAGTAGTACAAGTACACAGTGTGTGTACAACAGTAGAAAGAGTTGAAATGATCCAAAATATAAAAACAACCAGTTACAATAAGGTGTCAGACTGACTGGTATTGTATTGATCAAATGGATCTATCAATGTGATCGGGGAGGGGGAGGGGAGTTATTTATTTACTACAATTTAATATTTATTAATCTACTATGATGTGCAGTTCATATCGTATACTTGAATGTGTGTGTGTTGTATGTAGCAGCGTGTGTGTGTCGACGTTACGAGAGGGTTTTCTTAAAGCTTGTTCCCTCACACACAAACACAACCGTACCTGAACGCACCGCCAGGAACTCATACTGGGACGAGGAGGAGGAGGAAGCGTGATGTACTGTAGCACATGTGGCGAGGACGCCGTGATGCACAGAAGGAACTGATGATGTAACACACACAGACACTACCTGCTGGTCCTCTCTGATGTTTAACTGTTTGTTTTCTAAAGGATTTGATTGGTTGGTTGGTTGATTGTGTTTTTTAATTTTTTAAATTTTTTTAGAGAGTGCTGAGAGTCGTAACTTTGTGCCTTCAGTATCTCATCGCCATGATGACCACGCCCACCCAACACACACACACACACACACACACACACATTTACAGTGAAATCTAGTATCTTTTGGTGCGACTCACGATGATGTCATAAAAGACTGAGTTTTGCCGGCCAAAGCCTGCGTGCTGATTGGCTCCTGGTTTGTTTCAGCGAAGCCCAAAGACACCATGTGAACCCCGTGACCTCTGACCTCACCCAGACCGTGTGACCATGGCGTATATTGGGTGTTTCTTACCCTGTATCAGATTAACAATAATGAGCAAGGCTCAGATGAATCACCCACGTTAGCATCCTAAATAATGATTCAAAAATGTATAAAAATTGGATTAAATCTGGTTCTGTGTAAAACAATATTTTAAATTTTGTACATTTTTATTTTAAATATATATTTGAACACAAACTGAATAAAAACAAAACATTTGAGGAATTGAATTGCAGAGAAATGGATCAAAAAAGTGTTCAAGACAGTAACGTTAATAATAATAAGTTAATTCGAAGGTTGGTTGTGCCAAAAAAAATATACGTCATGAAATAGTTTCAGTGCTCTCTATTGCACCTTTTTATCAGCAGGAGGCTGGATACTTGATTATCCCAGCTGCCTTGAATGCAGCATGAATAGCAGCTGCTAAAGGGAGTTTTTTATGGAAGCCCATTCCCGCCAGGAAAAGAGAAAAACTAATGAAAAAAATACTTAAGGTAAATCAAAATTGTGACATGATATTACAAGGTTAATTTGTTTGTTATTTTACAACACAGGGTTGCACAATGAAATGTAAGTTGGAGGCTACACAGAGAACATAATACAAATATTTAAATTTGAATATAATTAAATTAAATAAATAATAGAAGAAAATAACTTGAAATTTAGATTTTTGTAAATCAAAAATGTTTCAGTCTTTGAGATTATACAAATTATGAGATAAATCATAATTTTTTTTACTTACTAAATCAAAATAGGATGTAATACGTCAAAATCTTGACTTACTATCTTACAATGTAAACAAGTAATTTTGATTTGAAGTCCAAATTTTGACATGTCATAATTTTAACATAAAAAAATCATAACTAAATTATCATTTTGACACACTATCTCATAATTTTCACTTTAAAAAATCTCTTTATATCGACTTAAAGAAAGCCATGACTTTGATTTAGCATCTCTTTTATTCTTAGTAAGTCAAAATATTGACTAACTAACTAAGAATAACTTGACTAACTTGAATTTTTGATTTACCATGAATATTTTTTTATTTTTATTTAACTTTCTGGTAGAAATGTGCTTCCATATTGTTTACAGAGCCAGCAGCGCAGGCCAACGCACCAACCACAGATTGTAGCTTTAAACTGATAACACTGACATCAAGTGTGTGTGTGTGTTGGTGTGAGGCCGGTCGGGGGGGGGGGGGGGGGGGGGGGGGGGTTGTAAACATGGCTGCACAATGTACAGACACATATCAGCCAGCTGTCGCCTCGGGGACGGACTGGCGACGCCGCCTGCTGACGACAGAGCTAAGCTAACACTAGCCGATATCGACCGCTAGCGTCCAGCCGCTAGCTGCTGCACTGACGTTTGTTTTCTCTACAGTGACGCTAACACTAGCCGACCGCTAACCGACTG
The DNA here is from genome assembly GCA_916701645.2 of Sebastolobus alascanus. NCBI lineage: Eukaryota > Metazoa > Chordata > Actinopteri > Perciformes > Sebastidae > Sebastolobus > Sebastolobus alascanus. The sequence goes on along the minus strand of CAKAOJ020000012.1, from coordinate 772,010 downwards.
CTAGTAGCACATAGCAAGTTTATACCTGCTAGCTGTTAGCATTAATGTGGTTTTAAAGCGTTATTTTTAGGGATGCACCAATTGTGAAATTCTGGGACGATACCGATGTTTAAAATAACAATTTGGCCGATAGATGATACCGATGTTTTGTTGTTGTTGTTTATTTTGTTTTTGTTGTTATTTATTCCCCCTTTCGTGCCAGGGAAACAATGAAATCTTAATTATAAAAAATGTTATAAAGTCATTCAGCCCTTAATTACACTATCTTTGTATGAGCACAAATTCAAATCATACAAATTTACGAAACAACCTTTAATATAACCGTATTTCACATGAAAAATATATGTAATAAATATATATATATCTATATATATATATATATATATATTTATTTTTTTAAATTGCTTCAAAAGCCTTTTTAGATTCTATACAATTACCAATGAGAAGGATGTTTCAGTACTTACTTACTTACATGACCCAAGTGAAGCATGAATTAAATGTGATTAAAGTAGGGCTGTCAATTGATTAAAATATGTAATCGCATTAAATATTTTCAAGTAAAGGGACCCCTTTGAAATGGACCCTTTGAAATACAACGTTCTTGTCGTTGATCTTTCTCCGAGACAGTGTAATACTCCCACATGGCCGTTATATGTAAACAAACATGGCAGTCAACAAGGCGAATATCGGCCGATCCCGATGTTCGGTTGATAAATTGGTGCATCCCTAATTCTATTTATTTGTTTTCATGTTGGTACCTCAGACTGCTCAGTTATCATTGTTATTATGATTATTACTGTTGTCATTGTTGTGACTAACACCCAGGGCATTTGGTTGAATCTACCAAAGTGCATTCCTTTACAAAGCTAGCTGAGAGCTAGCTGCTCAAACAGACAGACAGGTAGAACAGGTGAGACAGAAAGAAAGCAGGAAGTAAGTGAACAGAAGGGCAACAAGAGAAGCTGCCTTTTCACACAATAAGGACGGAAGGAGAACATGTGATAGTGTTTTGTTTTTTAAAAAAGTTTATTATTAACCGGCTGCAGTCACAGGAACATGAAGTCTGGTTTAACTGACCTCTTGGTAGCATTCGTGTGAAAGCACCTGTAGCCTATCTAGCCTGCTGGCTCGTTACCACGGCAGCCAGGTAGCCTATCAGCTCGCTTCTATCGGGAGGTCTCCGTTAGCCGCGCTTAGCGTGAAGCTGCGCTGTATTTCTGTGACGTTTGCCAGCTGGGTTTTATTGTGGATTTTATCTGTAAATAATGTGGAAAAAATGTTTGAATAATGAATTTTTTTTTGGGGGGGGGGGGTTGAATGCGCTGCTGTGCCACGCCGCGGCCAGTTTTACAATGTACTGTATCTACTGTACAGAACACAGAAGTCGACACTTTTCTAGTGAGCCTTTGTTAAATTTTATTGTGGTGGAAAAATTATTATTATTATTATTATTATTATTATTATTATATTAATAAAACAATTTTATTGTTCATCTTTTCGTATTGTTCTTTTAGTGAGTCAGCGTGTGAGATAAATGCATAAGGTTCAGAATTTTAAATTAAGTTTAGTTATTAAATATGATCAAAAATCTATTTTAATTCCATATTCTGAATTTTATGATTATGTTTTTTTTTATTTTTCGCTTCATGTTCAGGGGGAGGTCATGGTTTTTACCTATCAGGCTAACATTACAATGTTTTTAGCTCTCTGCTCATTTTGGATTGTGGAAGTAATATGCTAAAATGTTAGTTAGGTATTAGTTAATTTATTGTCTACACTCTAATACTGATACTAGAGCTGTTGAGAGTTTTTTCTTAACACCACGGCCTGATGGAAACAATATTTAAAAAATGTAATTTCTTTAATTTAGTTCCAAAACCATCAGAGGTGGAAGTACTCAGATCTTTTACTTTTTACTGTGAAAATACTTACAGACATACATTTTAACTTATAAAAGTCATCAATATATACTTAAAGAACCAACAGTAAATGTGCTCATTATGCAGAATAATATGTTTTCTATTATTGGATTATAATTATTTCCAATTTATTCTAAATAGAAATCCAGGATTAGACAGAGGTTTCCATGACAACACACAGGCTCACTCTCAGGTGCTAATGAATGCAGCGTTGTCAAGGAGGAGGAGGATGTGACATCACGGCTCGGTAACAAGGAGCCAGGAAGCATCGCAAGGCACGTTGTCATGACAACCAGTGATTAGCAGTGCGATGCAAATAGCACTGTTTAGATTAGCACACACAACAGAAGGTGCTGAATCCAACACACACACGCGCACAGGATGTGACAGTGTCATTGAGTAAAAAATAAACTTTAGACTGAAGTAAAAACTCACCTGACATTTTTAATTAATTTCTAATGTGATCCCCTGACTTTTCCTCTCGCTCCACCATCAGGTTGACATATGTGGTTTTGAGTGAAATGTCTTAATTTTAATGACTTTGATGATCCATTAACTTTTCATTTAATTTGTCCAACACTTTGGTTTATGACCAAATATCTGCTATATTAGCATTGTTAGCATGCTGATGTTAGCCTTTAGCTCAAAGCATTATTGTGCGTAACGAGTCTCACAGTTTTGTGGGTTTTTCAGTCTTTAATTGCTTTTTTTATACGTATATTTTTATTTTATTCATATTTTATTACTTATCCAGTAACTTACAGTCAATAAAAAGGTGATTAAAAAGTAAAAAAGTGCAAGAATAATGATTACCGTTGAAAAAAATTAAAATACAAATTGAAGATAAATATATAAACAATCACATTCACTCCTCAGATTGACAAATGTATGTCAACAAGTCTTGTTTTGATTTAAACATGACAACCATATGGGTTAAGTTGAACTACGGCTGCAACTAACGATTACTTTCAGTGTATAAAATGTCACAAAATTGTAAAAAAAATGTTTTTCCCAAAGCCCAAGGTGACGTCTTCAAATTGTTTTCTCAAGCCAACAGTCCAAAAGCCAAAAATAATTAATTTATAATGATATAAAACAGAGAAAAGCAACAAATGTCATGCTGTAAAAGTATTAATTGATTATCAAAATATCTGCAGATCAATTTCCAGTTGATTAACTCATCAATTAACTGACTTTAATCATTAACTATGTTTGTTAGTTGATCTGATATTCTGATTAAAGCATGAAACACAGAATATCACACATGCACATTTTCTCTCTTTCTCTCCCGTCATTGACGAGATAATTAGTTCGCCATGGTAACGAGGAGCAGCCATGTGATTGGAGCAGCTGTGCTCCATATTAGGCAGCGGGGGAGATTAGCAGGAAGGACACGGCTGCTAATTATAGAAGCTTTAGCATGAAGCTAACAGGCTAACTGCTCAGAGCGGCTCTCTGCAGGAGCAGCTGCTGCCTGGCTCAAGGGCGGGTGGTCGGAGGATTCTACCCATAATGCAGCAGTGTGGGGTGATCGACAGCTGGTCATTCAGAGAAAGCATGAACTAAAAACTAATTTTATTAATTTTAAATTATAGCATTACTAATAATTAGTTAAAATAATTTATTATCATTTCATTGTTTATTAACAATTTGTATTTATTATTATTTTTTTATTTAGTAAAATAACTATCAACTAAAGTTTGATTAACAATGAATTTACCATTTATTAATGCTGGTTATTATAAAGTGTTACCAAATACTCCATTATAAGTACATAAAAACGTTCCAGAAGAGACACAGATATTAGACTAACATCAGAAGAAGTCAACAGTGCTTTTAATTGCTCGCTGTCTGTTTTATTATATAATCATGATGCAGCTACAGTGTGTGCTGCACCTGCTGACTCACCTGTACTCTCCTGGCTGTCTCACACTCTGATTGGCTGACCGGGGGCAGAGTGGGTGGAGCTTGGTAAACAACGTGGAGTTTATTTTGGAGATTAATCCGATACTGAGTCACTTACTCCTCCTCCTCCTCCTCCTCCTCCTCCTCCTCCTCCTCGTCTCCACACAACTGTGGAGTCAAACAGAGAAACGTTTGTCACTCAGCTGTTTTGTCTGGACTTTAAAGACAAAAAATATTTCTCACACACATTGTTTTTGAAAAATACTAAGAATGTTGATGGTAAATCTGCCGCCGTTATCAACGCCATCACTATCAACAGGTGTAGTAACAGGAGTGTGAGGCTTAGTGAACAGTCAATCACAAGACATCATACAGCTTAGACATGTAAAATGTTCACATAATGTCGGCCTTTTATATATCAGTGTTGTTCCTGTGCAGTCTTCCGTACTAAAGTAACACCACTTTCAAAGTTATTTTAACCTGTATGTTGTCTTATTTGTTACGTAACTTCAGAACATTAGTAACGCCACTACTGTAGCTATTTTAACCCAAACGCTGATTTATTTACCACGTAACTTCCGTACTAAAGTAACGCCACTTCCGTAGTTATTTAAACCCAAACCACGATCTTTTCCTAAACCGAACCAAGTTGTTTCCTGTGAAGACAGAAGTTTATTTTGAAAAGACTGTATGCAGCTAACGAACGGGAATTGACACGTGTTGCTGGACATTCGTAGGAAAACGAACAGAAAATGAGGAATAACATTTCGTAAGATATCATACGAACAGTTGTATGAGGATACGATGCAGGTATTTGGCAAATTAACGGATTTATTTGGCAGATTATTGTCTGTTTATGATCTGGTAAAATGTTTGTTTATATTTGCTAATGACATGGTAAATAAAGCCTGAGCAAATAACCCCTATATTAACATTTCATTCCCCTTAATCCCCATCTGAAGGTTTCCTCCTTGAATATTCCTGGACTATTGCAGCCCTGATGGTGAGAGACACTTTGTCCTGAGTTGCTGCTGAGTCAGTGAACGTCTCTTCTGAGCTGGTGGACGGTGACGTGGTGGCGATGGAGGTTAATCTGGATCCAAACTAAATGAGATTGAACTGGTGGAGACGACCCCGGACCTGACTGAGTGTGTCTATTTAAATCTGGATGTAGCTCAGAGCTCAGCAGGAGATCACACACACACACACCGGTAACCTGAGAGAGTGTGACTTGCTGCAAGGGATTATGGGTCCAAATTAATATCCACTTACTGTACAAATGTTAAACCACCTTCACTCCGGCTGTCTACTTTATAAAGGAGCAGCTTTTAATAACAACCTCTACATGACATTTATTGTGCACCATAAATTCAGACACTAATCACACCTTCTGCTTCACTTTCTAAGAACTGTTGTCAATAAATGTGTCCAGGAGATCCTTTAGAACTGGTTATATGTTGAAAATGCCATTAAAATAAAGGTTATAATCTATAAAACTGTTCAACTAAATTTAGCTAGACGTCTTAATAAACTGACAAAAAAAAAATTAAAGTATTCGGCATATATATACTGTATAACGAATACATATATTAGCAATACCACCAAGTAAAATCTTCAAAAGTTCATTATGCAGAGTAATATATATTATATTATTGTATTATAAATATTGATGCATTAATGTGTTCATCACGTTAATGTTGCAGCTGATTAATTGAATAATTGGTCTACAAAAACGGTGAAAACTATCCACAACAGTATCCTCGAGCACAGTGTGACGTCATTAAATGTCTAAATGTGTCTAAGAAACAGTCCAAAATATGAAAAAATCTTAAATGTAAGACCAAGAAGAGCAGCACATTTTCATATTTGAGAACCTGGAACCATTAAATATTTGACTTAAAGAATTAATTTATTTTTTAAATAGTTGCTGATTAATTTTCTTTCCATCTACTAATTGATTAACCTTTTATTTGACCTAATATTAATTTTATTTAATTATTTGCACTTATTTTAATAGAACTAAATAACTGTTTACCTATTTTTAATTATTACGTGTGATTGAAGGTACTGAGAGCTTCTGAAAAATTGAGGGAAAATCCTTCATTCTGGCTCTGAGGATCAAATCTTCCCCAGAACACCTGACTCCACCCGCCTCAGGATACAGACATTACAACACCTAACGCACCCCCAAACAGTCTGTGTGTGTCCGTGTGTCTCAACCCCCCGGCAGCAAATCAAACGCACCTGTCGACCTTGAACGCCTCCCCAGACTGTCCAGGACATCTCTGCGTTATTATCTTTGAACATTTGAATAATTAAATGTCTCCTTATTTGTGGCAAAATAAAAACATGTATTTCACATGACCTGCCAAAGGGAACACATCGGCATTAAACCATTTTTATTGTTGGTTTGGCGAGCTACATATTGGATCATTTGTGAGTCCAGGAAGTGTTTAGCCTAGCTTAGCACAAAGACTGGAAGCAGGGGGAAACTGCTAGCCTAGCTCCATAAAATGTATACAAATGCATCTTCTAATTCTGTGTAAAACGAATGCCTGAGAGCCCCCGCTGTGAAGTTCAGCAGACAGAAAGGTGAGTAGATTACAGATCCTTTCTCTGTACCCCCCACCAGGACTCCCAGCATGCACTGGGCTGTCACCTGAGCAGGTGGTCTGACCTACAGACCCGGATAGTGAAGAGAGAGGAGAGAGTGGTGGTGATGAGAGCAGAGATGAATGAGCAGCAGGTGTCTCACTGGCGGCCATGTTGGCTGGGAGGCTGTGTTGTTTACGTTGCCATGGTGATGTTTTGACCAAGAAGTGTGTCTGTGTGGCTTTTACATTTTAATTTTCATTCACACCTGGTCTCATTTACACACATTTATTCATTCACACTGAACATCTAGTATCAGCACCGGTTCTAAATTCATTCATACTCATTTTAAACCTTTGCTGACCCACCCCTAAACCCGTCTAAACCATTTATAATCCACGATAAACACATTCTGACCCTCTTAAAACCCAGGTTAAACCCTCTAAATCAATCTAAACCCAATTTTTACTGTTATACCCTTTGTAAAAAAAAACTCTATACCCACACTAACCCATACAAATCTAACCCAAGTCAAACAATTAAACCAGTCTGACAGTGGATAATATATTCTAAACCTACTCAAACCCAATCTAAAACCACTCTAATGCCATTATAACCTATTATAACCATAGACTGTATATAAGAGATAGATGTAGTCACTCTGACGTCAACCATTGGTTTGTGGACTACGGTTTTGAAGCCTTGAGTTCGGCATTTTGGCAGTCGCCATCTTGGTTTTTGGCCGTCGCCATCTTGGTTTTTGGCCCTCGCCATCTTGGTTTTTGGCCCTCGCCATCTTGGTTTTTGGCCCTCACCATCTTGGTTTTTGGCCCTCACTATCTTGGTGTTTGGTTGTCACCATCTTGGTTTTTGGCCCTCACCATCTTGGTTTTTGGCCCTCACCATCTTTGTTTTTGGCCGTCACCATCTTGGTTTTTGGCCCTCACCATCTTGGTTTTTGGCCGTCACCATCTTGGTTTTTAGCCCTCACCATCTTGGTTTTTAGCCCTCACCATCTTGGTTTTTAGCCCTCATCATCTTGGTTTTTAGCCCTCACCATCTTGGTTTTTGGCCGTCACCATCTTGGTTTTTGGCCGTCACCATCTTGGTTTTTAGCCCTCGCCATCTTGGTTTTTGGCCCTCACTATCTTGGTTTTTGGCCCTCACCATCTTGGTTTTTGGCCGCCGCCATCTTGGTTTTTGGCCGCCGCCATCTTGGTTTTTGGCCCTCACCATCTTGGTTTTTGGCCGTCACCATCTTGGTTTTTGGCCGTCACCATCTTGGTTTTTAGCCCTCACCATCTTGGTTTTTGGCCCTCACTATCTTGGATTTTGGCCGTCACCATCTTGGTTTTTGGCCCTCACCATCTTGGTTTTTGGCCGTCACCTTCTTGGTTTTTGGCCCTCACCATCTTGGTTTTTGGCCGTCACCATCTTGGTTTTTGGCCCTCACCATCTTGGTTTTTGGACCTCACCATCTTGGTTTTTGGCCTTCACCATCTTGGTTTTTGGCCCTCACCATCTTGGTTTTTGGACCTCACCATCTTTGTTTTTGGACCTCACCATCTTGGATTTGGCCCTCACCATCTTGTTTTTTTGGCCCTCACCATCTTGGTTTTTGGACCTCACCATCTTGGTTTTTGGCCTTCACCATCTTGTTTTTTTGGCCCTCACCATCTTGGTTTTTGGACCTCACCATCTTGGTTTTAGGCCCTCACCATCTTGGTTTTTGGACCTCACAATCTTGGTTTTAGGCCCTCACCATCTTGGTTTTTGGACCTCACCATCTTGGTTTTAGGCCCTCATCATCTTGGTTTTTGGCCCTCACCATCTTGTTTTTTTGGCCCTCACCATCTTGGTTTTAGGCCCTCACCATCTTGGTTTTTGGACCTCACCATCTTGGTTTTAGGCCCTCATCATCTTGGTTTTTGGCCCTCACCATCTTGTTTTTTTGGCCCTCACCATCTTGGTTTTTGGCCCTCACCATCTTGGTTTTTGGACCTCACCATCTTGGTTTTTGGCCAATTGCAATACATCGCAATAAATTGTAATATCGAATCGCAATACGTAAAAATTGCATACATATCGAATTGGCACCCAAGTATCGTGATAGTATTGAATCGGGAGATAGGAGTATCGTCCAAGCCCTAAAACAGTCAGGTCACGTAGGAAAAAAGTTTTTGGAAGGGCTTGAAGGGAAAACAGCATTTTGACACTGAAACATACGTATTTTGACCAAAATTTGAATGTTCAGATTTGAACACATCAGGAACACCACTGGGAAGATACAGAATGACATAAAAACAAATCAATTAACTTTAAATCTCATCTATTCTAACTCTTCTTAGCAGCGTTCGACCTTCTTAATCAGTTATAACACACTCTAAACTGGTTCAACTGGTCTGGTAGTGGGACCAGTTTGTAAGATCAGAGTGGGTTCTTTGTTCCAGTCAAACGTTTCACCTTCTCCAGACAGTCTGAAACCCTAAATATAAAACCAGTCATGGAAACTGTCTGTCTGTATACCTGTCTGTCTCTCTCTCTCTTGTATAATTGAATATAGCAGGCGCTCACTGATCTGCTCCGAGGGTCTCTGAGTTCAGGACAAATGGAAAACTGTGTGTGTGTGTGTGTGTGTGTGTGTGTGTGTGTGTGTGTGTGTGTGTGTGTGTGTGTGTTCAGATGGTGTCAGATTTGTCAGGCCAGAGGTCAGTTTATTTCCAGCGTCTCTCTTCATCATACAACCGTCTCTCTCAGACAAACTCAGTCTGATCTGTTCGTCGTTCGCTGTTTGACTGGAACATTACTGAATGAACAATACGACAACTAATAATAAGCCGTAATAATTAATACTAATGTTGGCGATATAAGCACTGTGAGGAACCTCAGAGGAGCCTCACCTTTCTGCAGGAAATACTGATTTTTGTACGACCTGTAGTTGATCCATTCATAGATACTAGTACCTGCAGTAGAAAAATATGTTCTATTGTACTGCAGTACAAGTCAGGAGTTGAAGTGTAAAAGTTCAATTTAATATTTTCAGATTTGTACTCTGCTGCCACCTAGTGGTTAAAAACTGCCACTACGTCCAGTGTGATAGTTATTATCATAATCATTTGACAGATGTTATTGACCAAACTGACTTATACATAAACACAGTGGGAGCCAGTACTCAAGTACTGAACTTAAGTACAAATTTGAGGTACTTGTACTTTACTTGAGTATTTTCTTTTCATACCATTATAATATTTTACTACACTACATTTATCCGACAGCTTTAGTTACTTTATAAATTTATTATTTAGTATTACATATGATAATTTCTTTAATGCATTAACATAACTTGGGATTTTAGGCTGTTTTAAAGCTACAGTTAAGATATTGAAAAAAAAAAATTCTATATATATATATTATATTTATTTTATTTATAATTTATTATTATTATTTATTATAATTATTTATATTATTTATTAACGTATTAACACATACTTGTGATTTTTAAGTTGTAGCGGCTCCCACCGATGAGCTTCGAATTCATGAACAACGCTTCGCCATAACTGAACACAGACAGCGAGAGTTAGTATAGTTAGTACTACAAGTATTTTCTTTACAGTACAACATGTACAAATACTCACACATGGACTGACTGACTGACTCACCGGGCGTTGAGGATGTCCCACTTTTCTCTGAAGTACTTCCAGGCGAGGTTTCGACCCTGCGGGTTTCTGCCCACGTGGATGATGACGTCGATCACGTCCTGCTCTGGGACCAGGTCAGAGGTCAGAGACAGGTTCAGTAACCTGGGAGACACAGAGACAAGGCCAAGCTCAGTAACCATGGTAACAGTTATCACGGAGGTCAAAGGTGGTTGTTGTTTCGAGCCATTAACTTCACTTTTCAGATGGAGGCTGCCCACTGTGTAGAACTCTTTCATTTTAGCTGAACACTCTGCTGCCATCTAGTGACTGAAAGGCATCATTACACCCAGTCTGACACTAAAGGAGCTTTTCTTAATGTGATTATAACGTAAAGCATCTTTACAACACTTCTTGAATAAAAAGAACTACATGAATAGAAGTAAAGTATTATTATGTTTTGTTTTATTTGCACACACATAAAACTTCATAAAATCCAGATAAAAAATAATAAGAAATGTGAGAGGAGAGGTCAAGAAGCCGAAGGCTTATCTAACGGACCTCCACTCAACTTAAGGAGGAAAACTAACAATAACAAAAAAGGAAAAAAAGAAAACTAAGCTAACATAATTAAACAAATACAACAACAAAATAAATGACGACAAGAGCACACAAAAAGAGCAGATAAACTAACTAACTATTATTATTATTATTATTATAATCATTATTTATTATTATTACTATTATTATTATTACCATTATTATTATTATTTATTATTATTATTATCATTATTTATTATCATTATCATTATTATAATCATTATTTATTATTATTGTTATTATTATTATCATTTTTTATTATCGTCATTATTATTATTATTATTATTATTATTATTATTTAAACAGTTTAATAATTGAATTAGTGGATTGAAATGTCTTTCTCTGCCTCTGTGTTCTGGTTGTAGTTGTACAGTTTGTCCACTAGATACCAGCAGAGGCTCTCATATATTGATCATATGACATATTGATCTGAAAGAAATAATAGACTTGTTAGAAATATTTTAAATCAATACGAAAAATAGCATTTTTGTCATTTTTTTTAATTTTTGAATGATAGTTCTTCTTCACATTATTACATATAAATATTGAAATTCACTCTTGAGCGTGGATGCAACTGAGCTCTCTTCACGAAAACTTCAACGGCAACACTGAGGAAGGCCATGAGATGTGTGCATGTATGTGTGCGTGTGTGTGTGTGTGTGTGTGTGTGTGTGTGTGTGTGTGTGCGTGAGTGTGTGTGAGTGGGTGAGTGGGTTCACAGCAACCACACACTCAGAGCTTCCTTTGCAACAGGAAACAACATGTAACTTCGTGGAAATGCCACAGTGCACAGTATGTGTTAATGAGCTGTGTGTGTGTTTCACTATGCTACAGTCAGCATATTCACCGAAACTATGAAACTACGGGGGATAAACGTACCGTAAAAAAAAAATCCTGGTCACCTGTTCACATCCCCAAATCCTGTGATCCTTTACTGCAGTAAAAGTACTAATACCACACTGTGAAAATACTCCACTACAAGTACAAATCCTGCATTCAAAACATCACTGAAGTAAAAGTATGTAATTGTGCAGCCCCAATGATTACATTTATCTGCAGCCGTGTGACGTGTTCATGTGTTTCAGTTGCGAAGAAATACTTTGTTACAGAGGTCAACATCTCACAGGAGTCCCAGGATCTGTTTACTGATTGGCGGCAGGTCTTCTCCTCCCGCATTTCGCTGCTAAAACTTAAACTCTTCCCAGCTTTTTATAAACATTGCATGGCAGCTAACTGCAGGCCGCGCTGCTCTGGTGTGATTTGAGTTGAAGTATCATCAGTAAAATGTACTTAAAGTACTTAAAGGGACTATTTGTAACTTTTCATGCGCATAAATCCTAACGGGTCGGTATCCCCTGCACGCTCGCGTGTGCGTACGCGAGCGCGCAGCAGCGCTGCTCCTCCTGCCTGCTTGCACACCGCGCTCGGCTCGCTCCAACTCCACGTGCACGCGCGCACACTGCAGAAGAGTTAGTTTAGCTCTGAGAATATCTAGTGAAAGTGCAGTGGACGTTTTTGCAGAAATAAATGCTGCCGCTCCTCCAGACCAACAGAGGTTTCCCGTGTCTTGTGAAGTGACGGAGCTCCGCAGAGAGTTACGTTATCGTCCCGACCGGGTGTCGCTGTCGCTGTCCTCCCCACCCCCCCCCCGACCGGGTGTCGCTGTCCCCCCCACCCCCCCCCCCCCACCCCCCCGACCGGGTGTCGGTCTCTCCCCCCCGTTCCCTCCGCGGTCGGCAGGCTGAGAAAAGAAAAGTCAACACTAGAATCAGCATTGATTCGTGGAGAGACCTTCCTCTGGTCAGCTAACATTACTGCCAAGCAGGTGAAATATAGAGTGATATTGTGTCACAGCGTTGGGGGGACAGCGACACCCGGTCGGGGGGGGGGGGGGAGACACCGACACCCGGTTGGGACGATAACGTAACTCGCTGCGGAGCCCCGTCACTTCACAAGACACGGGAAACCTCTGTTGGTCTGGAGGAGCGGCAGCATTTATTTCTGCAAAAACGTCCACTGCACATTCACGAGATATTCTCAGAGCTAAACTAACTCTTCTGCAGTGTGCGCGCGTGCACGCGGAGTTGGAGCGAGCCGAGCGCGGTGTGCAAGCAGGCAGGAGGAGCAGCGCTGCTGCGCGCTCGCGTACCCACACGCGAGCCCGCATGGGATACCGACCCGTTAGGATTTATGCGCGTGAAAAGTTACAAATAGTCCCTTTAAAGTAAAAGTACCGATTATGCAGTAAAATTATTACATTATATCTGATGTTTCTGGATTAATATCACTGCTGCATTAATGTGTATGTTCCATTTTAACTCCTTTATATCCTGTTTTTAATCTACAGCAATATACTTCTGTGTAATTTCTCAGCTTCTTATCTCCTCCATCATGTTATCTTCTTTCAGTGGTTAGATAGCGATCTGTCAGTCTGAGTGTCAGACAGACTCACTTCCTGCTGATAATATGAACAATAAAGCAGAAACAATAGTGAAGCTGTTTGGATTCACTTTGATTTTGTCTCTCCGATTCTTTTCAATTAGTGCTGTCTATCGATTAACTATTTAATCGCGATTAATCACATGATTGTCCATAGTTAATCACAATTAATCGCAAATTAATTACACATTTTTTTATCTGTTCAAAATGTTCCTTAAAGGGAGATTTGTCTGTGTATATATATATATATATATATGTATGTATATACCCAGTGGTATATAAATCATATGAATCTGGCTCCACATTGACAAACTACAACATTAAAATGCTCATTAAAAACAGAATATTATAATATTCTATCATAAAGGAGCCATTCTGCATAATGAGTACCTCTTAGTACATTTTGCTTATTTTATTTAAATAAAACAGATAACACAGAATATCATTATGGGAGTTCATGATGGCGCTACGGATGGAAAAGAAACAAATAAGTTCAATTAAATATTAAGTATGCTTTACATGTTGTGCCTTCATCATTTCAAGTGTTAATGGTAAAAATAAATGTTATTTCTGTGGTGCTGTTGGCAACATACAGTAAAACTAAAGAATATATGTTTGCTGATGTTGTCTAGGGCTTAACGATGATGAAAAAAAATATCTAATTGTGATTTTGTTGACTGATATTGCAATTCTCATTTTCATTGAAAAACATAATAAAGTAATTCTGGTGTGATTTTTGCAGCGATCTGTACCAAACAAAGATGTTCTCTTAAGTCTGCAGAACATGACGTGTAGGACAGAACACACATTTCACCTTTAACAAATATTGCGCCTCCAAGGATTTGAAAACTGCAGTCGGCCATATTGCAATTTTGGATCAAATTTAGATTAATAGTGCAGCTGTAACGCACTGCATCGTGCCTTCTGCAGCCTGTTTGCAGCAGCAGCAGCAGCAGATCATCTGTCATTTATAGACATGCAAACACTTGTTTCCTTTCAGCATCTGCAAAAAGCTGACTCACAATGAAACCTCCACACGAACACTAACACAGCAACCACAGAAACAGAGAACGGGGGGGGGGGGGTGACTCCCATTGTGTCTTCATGGTTTCCATCGCTGTCCTGATGAAGTGCCCTTTACCACCCCAGCAGTCCGCCTCCAATGCCCCTCCCACGACTACAGCAGAAACATGTGGTCAAAGACGAGTCCAGTCAGACAGTCGGTTTCATTATCTCCTCATCTTAGTTTTCACTTCTAACTGCCGGCCTCCTCGTTCACACCTCCAGCCCTCCTGACTACTGTACATCCTTACTAACTAGTACTGTATCACGGCCTCATATCTCTTCTTCTATTAAAACACATCACTGATCCTCACTGGGTGACATCTTCCTTCATCACCATCAACACACACTGCAGTTTATTTAGACTCAAACTCACATCCACCGTCCTGCTGACACTAATACCAGCGGTGGAATGTAACTAAGTATGTACTCTACTCTATAATTTTGACACTTGTACTTTACTTGAGTATTTCCATTTCATGCCTCTTTATACTTCGATTCTACTACATCTCACAGGGAAATATTGTAGTTTTTATTTTTTATTTACTTGACACAAAAGGTTTTTACACACCGGGGGAGGGCGTTTTTTTCGTGCGATTAATTTGCCATTTATATAATTTGCTAAAATCTATACAACGTCAGCTAAAAGGTTATGTCAGTCAATAAACTATAATAATTGATAAAAGTATTTAAACTATGTCATAAATTTAAAAAAAAATACAAAAATCGGATATGTGTTTTTATAAAATGTTACTAAATAAACACACAAAACATATTGATTCAAAAGATTTCTAAATGTAGAAATATGAGGAAAATATTCCTTACTACTTTCACACAGAACGCAAATATTTTGCGGCGAAAGAGCAACATATTCCCAAAAAAAGGTAGATTTTTCTGAGCTTTGGCACCACGAAATAAAGGCATTAACCAGACAAGGGTTGAGTTGCGACTATAAATTATGAAACATCAACACGGAGGCTCCGTAGTCCGAACTAAGACGGTAAACTTTATTACTCATTTCAACCTTGACAAAAGCAGACCAGATCCACTCCTTCTGTTCTTATCTTTCACAATAAAAGCAAGTAAATAACAGTATCAGTAAAGTAAGAAAGTACAGCGAATAAATTAATGAAAAGAAACCATTTAATTTAAAGAAATGATTAGATAAATAAGAGCTTCTTTGTTTTCTCCAATGCGTCTAGCGGCTGTGAAGTTTCTTGACCACACACACCCACAGAGCTCTGCTCAGCTGGGGAACCACAGCTTCAGTTCTTAGAAACACTCAGAGCCACCGGGGTGCATTCTGGGTGAAGGGGCTGCACAGTTACAGTAAAAGAAAGCTACCTGCCGTTTACCAGAAGTGATGTCACAGGAAGTGACATCACGGCCGTGGGTTGTAGGTAGGGTGAGGGGTCTGCGTGTTTGTTGGCTGCAGAAATAGTCCGACCCGCCTGTCTGCCTGCAGAGGATCATGATCTCTGAGCTTCAACACAACAGGTTGTTTGTTCTCTGTGTTGAAGTGTGAATATCAGTAATTTAATTTATGTCATTTTTATGACTCTTTAACAGTAGTGGAGAGTAACCCAGCACAGTTACTCAAGTACTGTATTTATATCTATATTTACTAGTTAATTTGCAGATTATTTGACATAAAACACACATGAGATCATAAATTACAACATATTGTTAAAGATTAAAGCGGCGGTATACAATCTCTTTGGTAGCAGTGTCTATTTGGGCCTCGGTGTTACATTTCGGTTGAGTTTGTATCAGTTCCAGCAGAGACACATTTCCCCTCTAAACTTCAGTTAGTTTGAGGCCAAAAGACGTAAAACTCTCCAGTATTTCACAATAAACAGAAAAAATAGAAGGGAAATTAAAAAAAATTATATAAATGTATGTATCTTCTTCTGAAGGCCACAAGATGACGCTGAAAGCTCCAGAAAATTTACAGTAACTGAATCATATGCTACATTTTTTTTACTTGGCAACTCTGCATCCAAGCAGATCAAAATGAAGTGCGGAGTTCCCCAGGGCTCAATCATTGGGCCTCTTCTGTTTGTAAAATGGAAGCATGTAAATGTGAAATAAATTACATATATACATAATA
This sequence comes from Sebastolobus alascanus, assembly GCA_916701645.2. NCBI lineage: Eukaryota > Metazoa > Chordata > Actinopteri > Perciformes > Sebastidae > Sebastolobus > Sebastolobus alascanus. The sequence goes on along the minus strand of CAKAOJ020000012.1, from coordinate 755,748 downwards.
AAAAGACAGACAATACTGAAAAACTATCTTTGCTGCAAGAAAGACGACTAAGAGTCAACAAGTTGATTCTCTGTCTTAAAAAAACAGAACACAAGTCAGAAATGTTGTAATCATGAACTCAGAGCTCAACTTGAAATCAATAAATAAAGTGTTGTGATCCTAAAAAATCATGACAAGATTCAGACAATGAATTCATTCTGTTTTATTCAGTTGTCTGCATGTTCCAATTAATAAATACAATCAATAAATTATCAGTCACAGCAGTATGGTTATTAAATAGACATCTTAAATACAAAAATAAATATAGAAAATTACAACATGTCAGTAAAATACAAAAATCCCTGAATAGTATAGTACTTCTACTACAGCTGCAGAGTACCTGTACTGCAGTGAAGTACTTCAGTGCTGGACCTGAATGTTCATTTAAGTATGTCAGTATATTAACTCTGGTGTACTTTGTACCATCTGAATTTTAAAAGCTTTTAATTCTATCTGGCAGATTTTCTGAGCATTAAATCATCTGCAGTTTTTAAATATGTAAAAATCAAGAAATCAAGTATTTCCAGGTGATTATTGATTGATATTGTGATTGATAAAGTGAGTTAAACTCCAAGTTGAATACAATTAGTTCTCATAAACATTTCACAGGATCAAACCGTCAGGCTTCTTTCAAGTATCGAGCTCCGCACTTCCTTAAAAAATATATGAATTTTACAAAATTGCAATATCTATTTAGGCTTAGGCTGCTGGTTCACTGTCATTAAAATAAATATCTCTTTATTTATAAATAATCTCTTTAGCAACCTCTTAAAACAGAAAAGAAATATGAAAAAAGTTGGTTTACATTTGTTTTGGATATTTGAGAATATATTATGTTATTTTATCCATTTTATATGTAAATATCCTCGTTGCTGTCATTGTTGACTTCTTGTTGCTGTTTCAGGCTTTCGGATGAATTTTGGCCCTCCGTGCTTGACGTCGCCGCCGCCGCCTCATCGCAGTCTTGGTGTTGTTATACAGTGAGCTCGCCTCCTCGTACAGCCACGGCAGCTCCCACAATGCTTTGCTCTGGACGACAAGGTTATCCATCTGGAGGAGGGAAAGAGACAAGTAGAGAAAATTTACATTAATTCCAACAACCACACAGTCGGAAACAACAGTTCCCACAAAAGTATCACATAGTCATATTAAAAGTACCATTAAGGCCTTCATACGCTCTACATAAACCCTCCATAAGCCCTACATTAAGGCCTTCGTACAGTCTACATAAACCCTCCATAAGCCCTACTTTAAGGCCTTCGTACAGTCTACATAAACCCTCCATAAGCCCTACTTTAAGGCCTTCGTACAGTCTACATAAACCCTCCATAAGCCCTACATTAAGGCCTTCGTATAGTCTACATATACCCTTCATAAGCCCTACTTTAAGGCCTTAGTACGCTCTACATAAACCTTCCAGAAGCTCTACATTAAGGCCTTCGTATAGTCTACATAAACCCTCTATAAGCCCTACATTAAGGCCTTAGTACACTCTACATAAACCCTCCATAAGCCCTACATTAAGGCCTTCGTACACTCTACATAAACCTCCCATAAGTCTTACTTTAAGGCCTTAGTACGCTCTACATAAACCTTCCCTAAGTCTTACTTTAAGGCCTTAGTACGCTCTATATAAACCTTCCCTAAGACTTACTTTAAGGCCTTAGTACGCTCGACATAAACCTTTCCTAAGTCTTACTTTAAGGCCTTCGTATAGTCTACATAAACCTCCCATAAGCTCTACTATATTTTTGGTCTCTCCCTCTCAGGGTGATCTTATGTGTCTCTACCTGGATGTGTTTGAGAGCCTTCAGATCCTGCAGAAGCTTCTCCTGCTCCAGGTACCGTTTATTCTTCAGCACCTGGACCTTCTTCAGGATTAAGCTCAGATCCGTCCTGACGTCTCCGTCGGCGGCGGCGGGAATGTTGCTCCCGGCAGTCTGGGGAGTCGGGGTGGGCAGCTGGTTCAACATGTGGCCAATCAGCTTTTCGTACGTCTCCAAAACGCCACCCATAAACAGCCTCTTTGCCTGAGAGAGAAACAAAGAGAGATGATATTTAAAGTGCTTTTCAGTAAACAACACTGATGGTTTAAGTATCCTGTGTATGTCTTTGTTGACTATTTTCCATAATAAAAATGCAGCTTTTCAAAGTTTCAATTAACCGAAAAACAAATCCTGCTTAAAAAGTAGGAACTCCTAAACCAAATAAAGTATGATGGTATAGTCATTTTAATAAAAGATGAGGTGGTCTTCTCTGGAACAAAAAGCTTGTACCAGCCTCCAGGTGCTGAAAACCTTTTTACACAGTGGAAAGAAACTCTGTGGTTTCCCACACAGGAGTTAAATTAAGCGCAGAGTGGGCCTTAAAGGGGAATGCCACTCACTGACTGACAAACATGAATGTCACACTCCAACATCCCTAAACAGGTTTTAAACTCAAAGAGGTCACAGGTCGACAAAGTCGGACAGACACAATTTTAAGACTCACTAAATGTTCAAGGTCTAAACCTCGTCAAATTTCAGGAGCTACAGAAAAACAAGTCCAAGTGTTAAACCTGGTAAAAGTGTATTTTCAAAGGACACAAGCAAAACACGTTGATTTCACAATAAAGTTGTTTTTTTATGCAACACAATCTCACTCCCGACTTAACTTAAAATAAGTCAACGTTGAGTTTTGGTTTCACTCGGGAACAGCGGTGAACGTCTGGACTACGTCACCTGACTTCCTCTTTTCATAATTACTACAGAGGTCACTAGAGGTCGCCCTGCACGTCCGCTAGAGGGGTAAATGGAGCGTCATAGGTTGAAGCGTAGGGCCACTGGCCAAGCTGCCATGTTTGATGTCTTCGGAGTAAGAACGGGTTGTTTTTATAGACTATCTTCTTTGTGCAACTTGTGTAGTTGTGCCATAAATCCCAACTCTTCTAAAACTATTTTTTTTTTTTTTAAATAAAGGAGTTCAATGAGCATACGACTTTGGAGAATTTCTTCAATCTATAGAGGCAGCAAACATGCACATATGAGATCTTTGTCACCTAAAATAGTGTTTCACCTCAGACAGGTCACATGAGGACGCTAGTCTGGAACAAACTGATGACATGTAACACCTGAGTTGTTGCGGCGAAAACTGAATGTGAAAACCCAGAGGGGTTTGTGGGGTGGGGGTGGCCTTTAAAACTATGCTAAATATCACTTTCTATATAACAACCTGGTCCCTGTGTACCACCATGAATACCTAAATATGACACAAATTCATCCTGACATTAGCGTTTTTCTGACTTTTATGACATTTGTTGACACTTGTGTGATTTCTCTAATGTTTCCAGACAACATCACGTTGTTGATATGCTTCCAACATCGGGACGAAAGCTGATCCAAGTGCTGCAAATTGGCTAAAAAAGTCAACATTTTGTTGGGCCATTTTATTGGATGTTTATTTGTATTGGAACAAGCAGTGCTACACAGCACAGCGTTACAGTTTGCGATGCCTCGATCAAATCTAGATATTATCTCGTTAACCACACAAGACTTCCCAACAAGCAGCAAACAACCAGCTGAAGCGCTGCAGACTCTTCGGTCTGCTGTTCAGTGGCTCGGTTGTACTGGCGCTCGGTACTCGAAACCAACCGTGAAGTGGCTTTTTATCGTTGTTGGTGAAGAGTGAAAGTTTAAGTCGGAGCCTGAGAATAGCTGCACAAAAGGCTGCACCATGCAGAGCAATGAAAACGAAACCACAAGAACCTCAACACAAACTCCAGCGAGATAAAGAAACTGTTCACAGTGTCAGACTGAACTGTGAAAGCACCAGCCGGCTGCTGACTCAGTGATCAATAGTTCGATAAAGATGACGGAGCTAAGCAGTCCAGTGTATCCCATGCAGACTACAACACTCTCTAGTGCACTTGGAAGTACGTTAACTCTCTCTTACTGTGCTGCACCGTGAAGCTCTTTAATCGACATTAAAACACCCTTAATGCACCTTCATGTGCCAGGCTTTGTTAGGCTGTTTATCACCAACAACTTCCACCAAATCTAATCAACAAGTTGGGATATAAGCTTATAGACCCTTTTTGTGTCGACATCATGATGACGTCACGGTGTTAGCTGGAGAATAAACAAAGGAAAGACTGGAGGCTAACACTAGCAGTGGGCTTAAGTGGGAAATCTTTTATAGACATTTCTTTGGATGCTTAAAGAGAGGAGACTGTGAGGTTAAAGGCAGTAAACAGAGGAATCACGTATATAAAACCCAACACAAGCTGACCACAGAGACGTTTATCTTCCTATTTGTCGATGTAGTTAAATTGTTCCAATGATCAAGTTGACATTTCTTTACCTCCATTTTGCCGGCCAGTGGCTCTCTGGAGAAGACGGGCTTCCCGTTAAATCTCTCTCTCTGCGGAATCACCTGCAAAAAAGACAAAAAAAATCAGTTCACGTTTCATGTAAATAAAGTTTTTTCATGTATTAGCCCAATAAATACCAATTATTGTAAATAAATATTGGTGCAGTCGGACATCGGAGATTTCAGAGCCGTCTGTTGCAAAGTATTTAAATGATGAGCTAAAGAATATCGTCAACATAATCCAAAAATAATCATAAACATAAATGTGGAAATCATCATACGGTGAGTTTAAGGACAGTCTGACATCTCAGGTTTAAGAGACACTGTTGTTGATTAGCTCCGTTTTCAGATAATCAAAAACAAAAGACAAACAATAATCAAACAGACTTTTTTTATTTTAACTGTCCTTATTGGTGCATTCAAGGACTATCTGAGATTTTAGAGACGTTGTTGTTAACAAGCTCTGTTATATGATATCAGATAATCAATCAAGTTGTGAAAAATATTACGTGAATTTGGTCATTTCTTACATTGCATTTATAGTTTCCTAAACGTTTGCATAAAAACTGTCTTGTTGGTGCATTCAAGGACACTCCGACATCTGACACTTTAGAGACTTTGTTGTTAACGAGCTCTGCTATCATAATAATCAAAATCAAAGCACAGACAATAATCAAGCATGTTGTGAAAAAGATAATATAAGTGTGGCAATTTCTCGCATTTCTACTCTGTGACTATTTTGAAAACTGTCCATAATGGTGCGTTCAATGACTATCTGACATCTGAGATTTGTGTGTCATCTGTTGCAAAGCATTTCATTGACAAGCTCTGTTGTCAAAAAAACAACAACCTAAAATACAACGTGAATGGGGGATTGTTTCTAGCATTTGAAAAAGGTTGCTTTCAGCATCCGTCTCTTAAAGCTCAAAAGTTGGAGTGTCCTTGAATGCACCATCAAGGAATAATATCCCTAGCAAAAAGTAAAGAAGCAAAGAAACAAAACTTCTGTGGTTTTTTTTTTTTTTTTTTTATATCATCCGCCATTTTGGACTGAAAACTCTTATTATATTTATAATATTTATCGTTCAACACAGGCCATTTTGGTAGAATATGACAATAGAAATAAAACAGTTTGCTTTTGTACGTCACTTTGTAGGCGGACGTTTTACTGGCTTCCGGTAGTTGCTTTCATTCCAAAATGGCGGCGGCGCAGCTCTGCTGCTAGGCGCTGATGTTTAAAATGAAAAAGTTGTCTAATAATAATGAATGTGATGGATAATATTTGCAGTTAATGGACTACAATGTGAAAAACACCAGAATAGTCCTTTAAACATAAATGGAAAAGTGTGTGTGTGTTTGTGGTCAGTGTGAAAGCATCAAGAGCAAACAGAAAGTACCACGTATTTGAAGTACTGCATTACAAATATGAATAGTCGTAGTGTAAGTACAAGTAACAAGTACTCACATAGTGCTGCAGGAGGTTCTGGATGGTTTTGTTCATCGTCGCAGTGATGTGGGAGCCTTTGACCTGGCAGACGGCCAGCCAGAGAGACAGGCAGACAACTGCCCTCACCGCGGCAACCATTCTATTGTAACGCTAAGTGGTTCGATTCCCAAGCAGGTCCGGGACCGATGTGCGCCGGTTTCAATCCCTGACGGAGCGAAGACGGAGACGGGCCGAACAAAGAGCTGTCTGACTGGCTGTTTAATGGTCTGACTGGTTGTCTGTCTCTTGCCCTGAAGTTGTCTCAAACTGTTTGACTGTCATGAAAGCTTTTCTTTTTATAACTCTCAGGAGAGAGAGAGCGTGTGATGCAGCGATGATCTAGGTGTGAAAATGTGGTTGCTCAGTTTCCTTTAAATCACCCCACTTCATAGAAGTGGGTGAGGGGTCTCCCACTCGTCATGCATGTCAAACATTTGCTCTTTGCAGAAAACATACCTAATTTTTTATGCAATCAATGCCTTTACTGGTCATACTGGGAACGCTAATGGTTTCTGGTAGAGGCCTGCATTTTCATGCAACTCGGTTGCGCGCGCTGTGATGCTGCAACCTGCGTCGGAAATCATTCGATCCAGTAGAAACGCAATGGAAACCATTACGAACCCTGCAGCAACATGTTGCATCTGTGGTTTTATTGGGAAGACTTTGCTTTGTATGTGCACTGAAGCAAACTGGAGGTAAAACCAGTAGACTAGTACTGAAGAATTAAATCTTTAAACACACAAATAGACCCTTTTAGTGTCAACGTCATGATGAGGTCACGGTGTTAGCTGAAGGCTAACCAAAGGAAAGACTGGAGGCTAACTAACACTAGCAGTGAGCTAAAGCTACACATCTAAAATGTCATCTTGCTGTGTTGTTGGGTGTCAGAATCCAGATATCACAAACATTTGAGATAACAAACTGTGATTCGAGGCTCTAGAGAGCTACAATATGAGAGAAACGTTTCAGAGATGGAGAGTAAATGTTGATCATATTTAGCCTTCTGCTAACTGCAGCCGGTTAGTAGAAAGCTAAACTATTAGCAACCCTTTCTCTCCATCTCTGAAACGGCCAGCAGCGGACAGCGCCGGGTCCCGGTTCACCTGTGGGTTTTACTGGGAACTCTAAAGGTTAACTGTGGTTTGTACTTGCAGTGAACCCATTAGAGACCTGGACCTGGACTTCATTAGAGCGTGGGAGGTTCTGCAGGTGTACTGCAGCTTTATGGAGCTTTTAAGCCTCTTTTAGCTCCTAGTTCTGTAGTTGTTTTACAGCACATGTACTGTTTTGGTTCAGTCTCAGTGTTTCCAGCAGCAGACAGACCCAGTTACAGACTATCTGGTGAACATAGCGGAGCATTTAGCAGCTAAAGAGACAAAAGAAACACTGCAGAGGTAATGAGTTCAGGTAAATCCTACACAATGAGATCCTCACTCATTTTCCAGCATTAATGCATCAACACTGACGGGTAAGGAGGACGGAAATAAAAAATGAAAGCAAAAATAAATAAATAAATTTAAAAATGTATAGAAATAACTACATAAATGACTAAAAGGGAACATTAAACAGAACAGTAAATAAATAAGGGAATTAATAAAAATAAAAAAAAATAAATAATGGGGCATATTAAAACAGAAATATCAATTTATGTCACGTTTTAACAATGAATTAATGGCTACATTTATTTTTAATATTATTTTTGCTACATTTAATGACCGATTTCTTCATTTATCGAGTCATTCATTTATTTTTGTTTTGGCAGTTTCTCTCCTCCACCATTCTGCACAATAAGTACTTGTACTTTTATACTTTAAGTACATTCTTTTGTTAATATCTCTAATATCTTTTGCTCTCAACATGGCAATGGCTGAGCTCACAGCTAACGGCGCTAACGGTGAAAACACTGATGACAGAGCTCACAGTGTTAACCTGAGGGGAAACCGGAGGGTGGGCGCCACGCTTCTGTCACGGCGCCGTCGGCCGGGAAGGCGCCGTCACATTTCCTACATGATATAAAGCTGAAAGCTAGGCTATAGATTATATTGTATTATTGTGTAATGAATCCTAGCAGAGCAGAGATGAGGACAGGAAGTAAAGTCATGAAGCAGCCACCCCAGCTGGGCGGGAGGTGTTTTTACTGAGTAATGCAAATCAGATTCAAGGAAACAGACAGAATATGAGGCTCTTCTTGTCAGCTACACATACCTATTTATACAGGATATATACTGTATATTAAAGAGAGTGACATAATTATCTAGAAAAGGTCAGGGCCGTGCATGGGAGGCGGGAAAAAACCTGCTGCTGTTAGTTGCATCAGAGGAAACAACCAGAGCAGAGTGCGAAACCAGAGGAGGGTCTGAGCTTCAGAGAAAAGGGTTTACTGTAAATGAGAGGAAGCTGGACATTCAACCATCTCATCTGACCAGTTCACAAAGAGCTCTAAACATATACCAACATTTATTATCACATTATTCCAACAATATGGCAACTATATTTAACTTAAAATGGAAAGATTTTGTGGCAAAATCAATACATTTTGATGGAATTGTCGAAATCAGTGGGTTTAGCCTCCTCGTCGTTGATAGCAAACCATCTTCTAGCGCCGCCTTTTTTTCGCAAATGCATACAGAAAGCAGTGGTTAAAGGCTCCTTTCACCCAAGTTACCAAAAAAATAACATTATTTCCATCTCACCCCACTGGTTCCCAGCCTTTTTGGCAATTTGTTGTGGTTTGAAGTACAGCTGTCAAAGTTAACGCGATAATAACGCAAATTATTTTTAACGCATTAACGTAACTTGTGATTTTTAGGTTGTAGAGGGCTCAGTTTTAATGCTAGAGTGAAGATACTGGTATCATAAACTAGAAAGCCTTAAGAATCCATCGGTACCAACCATGTCATATTAGCTCGTCATGAAGGAGGTTAAATAACGCTCCAAACTTATGCTAAATTTTGGCGAGGAAAAACTGTCATGGCCATTTTGAAAGGGGTCCCTTGACCTCTGACCTCCAGATCAGTGAATGTAAATGGGTTCTATGGGTACCCACGAGTCTCCCCTTTACAGACATGCCCACTTTATGATAATCACATGCAGTTTGGGGCAAGTCATAGTCAAGTCAGCACACTGACACACTGACAGCTGTTGTTGCCTGTTGGGCTGCAGTTTGCCATGTTATGAATTGAGCATATTGTTTTATGCTAAATGCAGAACCTGAGAGGGTTTCTGGACAATATCTGTCATTGTTCTGTGCTGTTAATTGATTTCCAATAATAAATATATACATACATTTGCATAAAGCAGCATATTTGTCCACTCCCACGTTGATAAGAGTATTAAATACTTGACAAATCTCCGTTTAAGGTACATTTTGAGATTAAAAAAAAGTGTGATTAATCGCGATTAACTATTTTAATCGATGGACAGCCCTAATTGCTGTAGATTAAACTAGCCAACAGGATATAAAGGAGTTCAAAAGCAACATACACATTAATGCTGCAGTAATATTAATCCAGAAACATCAGATATAATAGGAAAACAATGACAGGGAACATTTTACTGCACTTTCAATACTTTTACAGTAAATTTGCTTATAATATTTCTACTTAAGGTTTTGAATGCAGTACTTTTACTTGTATTGGAGCATTCTCACAGTATAGTATTAGTACTTTTACATTGGACCAGATTACTATTCTACTGATATGGTCGCCCCACAGCTGATAAGAAACAACCATCGTGCACACAAACACCAATATCCTCCAAAAAGTGAAACTGAATTTACTGTTGAGCTCAGCAGGAAGAGGAGAAAGAAAAACAGGAAGACGTGCAGGTAGATTTTGGTGTTCAGGTGTTAAGAGATATGTTACGTATACACTACACGGGTATCCCCTACTCACACACACACGCCGACACAAACAGGAAGAGGTTTCACACGTGGAAGTTTGTCTCTGTTATGAGGAATTCACGGCAATTTCTTTTCAGACATCAGTCTGAATTTTAGTGAATTTCTGATGAAATTCTGCTGGACTTCCCTGATTTACTACTTTAATTAGAAATATGACCTTTTTTAAAGATGGTTGCAAATATTAGTTATTGTAAGTGTTGGTTATCATCAACATTCAGGCTTTCACATTATATATTAGTTTATTTATGTTTTGTATTTATCTGAATCTGCAAAGTAAAATAAATGTAATGGAGTAAAGAGTATATAGTAGTATATATAGTAGTGCAATATCACTACTACTGAGGTGTAATACAATTCATACTGTGCAATATTCAGGTGGAATTTCATCTCATTTTCACTGTGCAACATAACTTTTTCCACTTGTGCAATTTTTTAATAGTCTGTATTGTCAATACTGTATATACTGCTGCTATTTTTTATACTTCCCTCTATTTAAATTTGTTCATATTTTGTTTCACTTGCTTAGCTCTTTTTTACTGTGTTAGCTGATGCTTCTTGTTTTTCTGCACTATCCCCTTTGCTGCTGTACACTGCAAATGTCCCCACTGTGGGACTAATAAAGGAATATCTTATCTTAACTTATCTCTTATAAAGAAGAAACAAATGGGCATACTCAAGTAAAGTTGGCTAGCCTACCTCAAAACTGTACTTAAATACTTGAGTACATGTACTAAGTTACTTTCCACCACTGGCAGCCTGATTATCAATTATAAATACACAGCCTCCTCCCTCAGTGTAGCCTCACTAGAATTAACCAGAAAAGAACAAATTGGCCGACAATAACAACAAGCATTATTAGACTACATCAATTATATAACCTGACACTTTAACAGCAGAATAAAACATCACCATGGCAACAACACAGCGATGTAAACAATAGAAACTTCACATCAGCTGCACACACACAAAGTAGGAAGCGTGTAGTTGTACTCACCTGTCTGAAAGTCATCAGGTGAGTCTCCACGAGGTTCAACTTCTCTGGTCCCAGTACAGTCCAATCAGCCTCTCTGGTCCCAGTACAGTCCACTGAGCCTCTCTGGTCCCAGTACAGTCCACTCAGCCTCTCTGGTCCCAGTACAGTCCACTCAGCTTCTCTGGTCCCAGTACAGTCCACTCAGCTTCTCTGGTCCCAGTACAGTCCACTCAGCTTCTCTGGTCCCAGTACAGTCCACTGAGCCTCTCTGGTCCCAGTACAGTCCACTCAGCCTCTCTGGTCCCAGTACAGTCCAATCAGCCTCTCTGGTCCCAGTACAGTCCAATCAGCCTCTCTGGTCCCAGTACAGTCCAATCAGCCTCTCTGGTCCCAGTACAGTCCACTGAGCCTCTCTGGTCCCAGTACAGTCCACTCAGCTTCTCTGGTCCCAGTACAGTCCACTCAGCTTCTCTGGTCCCAGTACAGTCCACTGAGCCTCTCTGGTCCCAGTACAGTCCACTGAGCCTCTCTGGTCCCAGTACAGTCCACTCAGCTTCTCTGGTCCCAGTACAGTCCACTCAGCTTCTCTGGTCCCAGTACAGTCCAATCAGCCTCTCTGGTCCCAGTACAGTCCACTCAGCTTCTCTGGTCCCAGTACAGTCCACTCAGCTTCTCTGGTCCCAGTACAGTCCACTCAGCTTCCCTGGTCCCAGTACAGTCCACTGAGCCTCTCTGGTCCCAGTACAGTCCACTGAGCCTCTCTGGTCCCAGTACAGTCCACTCAGCTTCTCTGGTCCCAGTATAACCAGTCCACTGGTCCCAGCAGTGACTGGGATTATTGTCACTAACAGCAGTGAGGCCTCACACACCTGTCTGAAGGTAATGTTAGAAGATTCACGCACCTGTTGGTGACTGATTGGCAACTTCCGGTGCCAAAACCTGCAGTTTCCCATAATACACCAGACTCCCATGTTAAAATGAACGATTTTACAGCTTAAAGTTCGGCATAATTAAGGGCGGGGCCTCTCTGAGTGACAGGTTGGTGCTGTACCAGGTAGCTAGCTGCTAGCAGCTAACAGCTAGCTGCTAGCAGCTAACAGCTAGCTGCTAGCAGCTAACAGCTAGCTGCTAGCAGCTAACAGCTAGCTGCTAGCAGCTAACAGCTAGCTGCCAGCTAGCTGTTAGCTGTTAGCTGCTAGCTGTTAGCTGTTAGCTTTCTGCTCTGCTACGTCACCCGGTCCCGCCTCAGCTCCACCGACGATCCACCTCTATGCCCTTATTAGGATGAGCCGGCTGTGTCGTCACTGCCAAGATGGCGACGGTCGAAGCAATTTACTTTGAGCATTAAATATCTGATCAATATACATTCTGTGGCTTCTCAACGGCTTTTCAAAACACTATGTTAACGTTCTACTGGCGGCGCGCGCACTACGAGCAGCAGTAGCACCAAAGAGTAAAGAAGCAAAGAGATAAATCTCCGGTGTTTGTTTGTTTGTTGACATCAGCCGCTGCCGCCACATGAAAAACGCTTCTTATATTTATATTGTATTGTTCAACACAGGCCATTTTGGTAGATTATGACAATGGAATAGATATAATATAGTTTTACTTTTGTACGGCATTTTTTTAGGCGGACGTTTTACTGGCTTCCGGTAGTCGCTTGTTGTCCAAAATAGCGGAAACGTAGCTCTGCTTCCGGGCGCTGACGTTGCAATGAACAATTAACGTTCACCTCTTGGCAATATATGTTCTTTGATAACATGGAACCTTGCTCCCAGATTCAAAAGAAAAAGTTAGACAACTAAATATTTAGTGTTTTCTATTTGGTTATTTTTATGTATTCTGATTTGTTATATAAAATGGGTTGTATCTCCATATTTGGTGATTTACTTTAGGGGGCAAATTAAAAAAAAAAATTAAAAAAAAAATAACAAAAGAAGAGTTGTCAAATTCAAAGCAACAGAATCTGACTTTTAATTGCTGTGAAATTAACTTATGAACATTGGTTTACTTATATAAGTGTGTTTAAAATAATTAAAAGTTAGTGCACCAAATGTGGATTATTCTGCCACTGAAAAAAGTCCCCAATAAATGTGCTATTTCCTGCTGTTTGTTTGACAAAAACTACAGTGAGCAGCTGTTTTAATTAGACTTTTTTTTTAAATCTAATTATATATGATGATTATACACACATGCGTGACTACACTGCATGTCACTTTGGGGGGATATGCTCATATTTCTCCTGCAGATAAAATTGAGTCTTTCATTCATGATTATTTATTAATATTTACAGTTTTAGAGTTAGTGTATGAACATAATGGACTAAACATGAGGTAATGCACTGACTCAAAACTGATTTTTCCAAACCTCACTGTGTCCACGCAGATGATTCAGTTTTTCTTAACTTTTGGAGCAACCTGGACCTTTTTCTCTTTAGCAGACGTCACCTTTCGTCTGGTCGGAGTGAGAAAGCCCCATCGACTGGTTGGGTTTGAGGGGAAACCCCTCCACACATCACACCTGACTCAAACTCTGTGGTTTAAAACACAAATCCATTCAGTGCAGGTAAAGAAAAGTAAATTAAAGATTAAAGTTAACGTCTGAGGCTGAGATTGATGATCACATATATTTATTATTTATGTCTTCGGTTGAGATCAAAACGTTATTATCTTAAACATTTCAGAAAATAAATTACAAAAGCAAAATCACAACATCAAATAAAACAGAAAACGCAATATTTAGTCTGATTTTTTTTTTGTTTTGTCATTTCATTCCTTCTGATTTGTCTTTTTTTTATATACAAAATTGCATGTATATGTATGGCATATTTTGTGTTTTTTTTTTTTAACACATTAGGGAACTTGGAGACAGATTCAAAAAGTGGCCAAAATCCAAACAACAGAGATATTCTGAGTTTCAGTACAAACTAAAGCTTTATTTAAACCTACAGTAAATTTGCATTTTACTTTTTACTTATTAACAAGTGGAGATCTCAACGCTTTAACGATACCAAACAAGTCCAGCTGAATTTGGGGGAAATGTGTCTAAAATAAGGCACAATATGACAAAAATACAGAAGGTGAAACACAACATACTGTACACTTGATACTATCAGACACCTTAAAGGTACATAAGGGGAATTAAGAGAGGATTTAAGTGGTTAAAATATTGCAAAATATGCCAATTTTTCATGAAATAAGGAAAAGCAAACTTGTTTTAATCTTGTGACAATGCTTTTGTTTTGGTAAATAAAAATAGTTTTTTTAAACACTTTTATTAACCTAAGATGTAGGAGACTTAATTCTTCAGTTTATCTGATAAAATGTGGAGATAGACGACATTTTTTACAACAAATTGACAAATCACGGAAAAAACATGACAAAACAATATTTCAGAAAATAAATTCTTCATTTTAACTACTTAATTATCTTAAATTATATCGTATTAGACTAGATTCCACATATTTTATTTATAGAAACACATGAAATATAAAACATAGTCATAATGAGGACATTAGAAACTAATTGCCGATTAATCTGAAGTTAATTAATTAATTAAGGAGCCGGTAGGAGAGGATGAGTCCGGGTCGGTGAACTGACTCATTTCTCATAACCAGAGTCGTAACCACGGATCCATCCTGTGAGTGTCTCATTACATCACCAGGCGAGGGGAAATCCCTCCGTATGATTGGTGCAGGAGCCGGGGACCACGGTGATGTCACGGTGATGTCACAGGAATGACACGACAGTAATTCCACACAGAAACCCAGAAAGTCTTTCATTCATTCATTCATTCTTTCTGTTTCCTTCTTTCCTTTACATTTACTCCAGTACTGTACTTAAGTACAATGTCGAGGTACTTGTACTTTACTTGAGTATTTCCATTATATAATATTTTATACTTCTTCTCCACCACATCTCAGAGGGAAATATTGTACTTTACTCCACTACATTATTTAATAACTTTAGTTACTTTACAGATTGACATTATATAATATAATCAACCACTGGTGGAAGAATTATTCAGATGTTTTACTTCAGTAAAAGTAAAAATACCACAGTGTAGAAATACTCTTTTACAAGTAAAAGTCCTGCATTCAAACTCTCACTGAAGTAAAAGCACAATTATTTTGAATTAGCACCAAAATATACTTAAAGTACCAAAAGCACTCATTATGCAGACTGACTCATTTCTGAATAATATATATTATATTATTGTAAATAAATAAGGGAATTAATACAAAGATAAATAAAGAAGAAAATTAAAACAGAAATATTAATTTATGTCACATTTTATCAATTAATTAATGACTACATTTATTTTTTATATTATTTTTGCTACATTTAATAACATTTATTTATTTATTGAGTCATTTATTCATTTATTTTTGGCAGGTTCTGTCCTCCATACACCATCATCTTCATCATCTTCATCACCAGATTACAATAGAAACCAGTAAACATCAGCCGGTATGAAACTTGATTTGGTGTGAAACGTGAGAATCTGTACAATATGCAGCTTTTTGGAAATTCTATTCACCACTGAAAACTCAACACTGGAGGCTGTAATATTCTATAATATTCTTCTGTACTATGTAATAAAAAAAGGAGGAAAATGAAGCGTTTAGTTGATGCTGATTTCTGCTTTTATTCAAATGAACACGATTAAAACGACAACAAGAAAAATAAATTAAGTTAAATTAATCATAAATAAAAATACATTCAATTATCACAAAAATAAATATAGCAGTGACTGGAGTGAGAAATGACTTAATGTAACCCCTTTAAATAATAAAATAAATATGAGAAACTGTAAAAGTTGGACTGATGAGTTGAAGATGTCGTTAAAATATGAGAATAAAAAGCTACTTTTCATAATGAAGACAAACACATAAAAACATATATTATGCTAATGAGAGAGGATTAGTTAGTTAATGATGACGTCATCAGCGTTATTCAGCAGAAGGTGAGTGGGCGTGGCCACATCGTGGGGAGCCAATCACAGAGGCCGCCTGGTAGATCTCATTAAACTGAGCCAGAGCCCTTCTCTGGACCAACGGGTCATCCACCTGCACACAGAGACAGTTAATTAATATATTATAATATAATATAATACAATATAAAACAATACAATATAATATATGTAAATATAATATAATATAATATAATACAATATAATATAATATAACATAATATAATATAATATAATATAATATAATATAATACAGTATAATATAATATAATATAATATAACATAATATAATATAATATTATACAAAACTCATATTTTAACACTACGCCCACTCACTCTGTATCGATAGCTTTCATTTCCTCATAAAAAACGACAGAAACAAAACTGATGTGAACTCAGTCAAAAGTTCACAGACGATAACGTGACTGAAAGTGGAGCCTGAACTCACCAACTCTCACCTGAATTCATAGTTTGGTGAAGAAACACTTTTCTATAATAGCCGAGCCATTAAACAGAGACTTTGTTTGTTTGTTTTAATGGATCTGAGGTTTTATAAATAAAGTTCTGTCATGATATTTTCAGACGGCCAGGTGTGACTGACTGACCTCTATCCTGTTGAGCTTGTCGATCACGTCCTCCTTGTCGTGGCTCTCGCGGCTCAGGTGTCTCCTCAGCTTCTCCATCTTCTGCTGGAACGTCGTCACCGCCGACTCCACCTGGGAGCGTTCGGCGTCGGACAGCTGGTCCAGCAGAGAAGTCCTGGTCCCGTCCTGCTGCTGGTGCTGCAGGATGCTGGAGAAGATTCGGGTGTAGATGTCCAGGGTGGCGTTGATCAGGTGAATGTTTCTCTGTGGAGGAGAGGAGGGGGGGGGGGGAAGCTTTAGAGTCAGTACGAAGGGACATAAACCATCATGTAGGGTTGTTATAATAACGATTAAAGGAATAAATTAAATAAAATTTCATTTATGAGGCAGTAAATGTCCAGAAAACTCCGGCCTTTAGCCTTTAGACTCTTGGACTAAAAAACACTAGCTTAATCATATATATATATATATATATATTGTATATTGTGATATACAAATATATATTCTGCCCACAAATGTTCTAACTTTGACAGCAGAAAGGTTTCCTCGTCACTATCGACCGTCAGGTTCGGAGTTCCTCAAGGCTCAGTTCTGGGTCCTGTTTCATTTTCCCTGATTAACGGTTTCTCTGGGCCTCCTCGTTAATCAGCATCTCGTTAACACTGAATAATTACTTAATTGCTGCTCGTCTTAGAGTGAGTTCACATATTGTCGCTGTCCTGTGAAAACCATGTATCTCCAAAATGGAAACTTTTTCACAACCCATAAAGGAAGACTTGACTCGTTGATTTATCTTCAAAATCACCAAATTTGGTGATACGTTTTTCTCCAGAAATCAATAAAAGTACAGTAGAGGCAGTAGAGACAGTAGAGACAGTAGAGACAGTAGAGACAGTAGATAGTGTGTGTTTGTTTTAGCGTACCTGGCAGGAGGTGTTGATGTTCTTGATGACAGAACCGAAGAGAGGATTACTGCCGACCTCCTGCTCCTTCAACTTCTACAAAACACAAACAACAAACACATTTTAATACTTCTATTTCTGTTCAAGGGTCAACCAGTACTACAGGAACACTAATACAAACTGTGTTGTTGTAGTAATTGTAGTATCTGCGGATACTAGTAAAATACTGAAAGTTTGCGGTGAATACTTCGTCATATTTTTAGACTTTTTCACGCATTCTTTTATCATATTTTCCTCTTTTTTTCATTTTATTCTGTATTTTATTTATTTTATTTATGAAACATTTAGGTTCCACTGTAGTCTCTCTACTTTAACGAATTTAAGTTGAACAAAAGAAAGAATCGTTGCAAGAGAACATTACACAAGAAATCATAATGCAGATGAAGTGCATCTCCAAAAGGCTGAAATAATGAATGGCGTTACTTGCCGTTAATACCTGAGAGATCGCGTTTTGGTTATAGATTATAACAAACAGAGATTACACAGGATTTCTACCCTCCATACATGCTGAGCATCACATCAGACCAAACCACAGCCAGACTATGGTTTCACTTCAACCTTTTATAGATTTAGAGATTAAAAACATCACAGTCAACCTTTAGTCACCCAGATTTCTTTGTGATAATACCTGATCAGTATGAGTAATAAGTGCAAATGAGGAAACATCATTTGTAGGGCTGTTAAAGTTAATGTGATAATAACGCAAATTCGTTTTAACGCCACTAATTTCTTTAACGCATTAATGCAACTTGTGATTTTTAGGTTGTAGCGGCATAAAGCAGCATATTTGTCCACTCCCATGTTGATAAGAGGATTAAATACTTGACAAATCTCCCTTTAAGGTACATTTTGAACATATAAAAAATGTGCAATTAATTATGGACAATCATGCGATTAATCACGTTTAATACTCCAAACGATTGACAGCTGTAGTCATTTGTGATTAAAAGTATATGAATGAAAGTGAAAGCATCCATCACTGCAGAAGATGTCTGAGATTTAAATCCTGTGTGAATCTGTCACTTGCAGGAGGTCACAGAGTGTAAACATCACTTTAAAACTATGGAGGACGGAACCTGCCAAAAATAAATGAATTAATAAATAAATTACTTGATAAAGAAATAAATAAGTCATTAAATGCAGCAACAAAATTAAAAGTATATTTAGCCATTAATTCATTGATAAAATGTGAAATAAATTGATATTTGTTTATTTATCTTTGTATTAATTCCCGTATTTATTTACTCTTCTGTTTAATTTTCCCTTTTATTTATTTATGTATCTATTTTTATATTTTATTTAGTTTTACATTTATTTTTCATTTATTTTTGCATTTATATGCAAAAATAAATAAATAAATGGAAAATAAATTTACAAATAAATAAATATGTTTAAAAACTAATAAAAAATAAACATATAACTAACTAAAACAGAAAATTAAACAGAAGATTAAATAAAAAGGGTATTGATACAAAGATAAATAAATAAGCAAATTAAAACAGAAATATCACATTTTATCAATTAATTAATGGCTACATTTATTTTTAAGATTTTTTTTGCTACATTTAATTACATATTTATTTATTTATTTATATATCGAGTCATTTATTTATTATTTTTTTATATTTTGGCAGGTTCCATCCTCCATATAAAACACCTTAAAAATACTTCACCTCTTAATTTGTGCACACGTCCCTTAATATGAACTCAAATTTCAACTTCTGTGTAATCTTAACAGACAGGTTCCTTAAATAAACCTTAAATTTGACATTTAAACACTTTAATCTGAAGCAGAGGCTAAACTGAAAACTACAGAGGATCTAAAATTGCGCCCTGAGGGACGCCACAGGTCAACTCACCAGCACATCTGCGATGGACTCGTGGGTTCGTTTCAGGTTCTCGGGAACGAACTGGCAAGGGATCCCAGATGCCAACACAACTCCCAGTAAGACCAGTAGACACACTGAACCGCAGCAAGGCGAAGACATATCGGAGCGCTAACTTCAACACAAGTTGCCGTAGATTGTACTGCAAAACGAGAGTCCTCCGACTGAGATAGTTGAGAGTGTGATGATGTGAAGTCTCTGTTGACCTGTGGGTCTTTATATACAGCTGTCTGCATCCCTGTCTGTCTCATTATGTGTGAGATGTCGATGTGGTTGAGCATCACTGTGGTCTGTGGGCTTTCAGCAGCAGCACCAGAAACAGCAGCATCGACAACAGTTTTCCTCTAAAAGTCTACCTGCTGCTGCTAAACTCACACACAAAGGAGACTCCCTGGTCAGGTTTCCATTCACTTCCATCCTCTGCACACCTACACATGCACAGAGCGAGGAGACTCCCTGGTCAGAGTGGTTTAACTGGAGGGAGACCAGTACCGTCACAGATCTTACCTAGAAATCTGTAGCAGTGCACATCAAGCTACCCTCAGGTTAACCAGTGGTGCCAGTAACATCTCTGATGTGTGTGTGTGGTTCCAACGTTGCATAAAACCTCATGTAAGCTTTATGAAACTATACAGTCCCGTTTGCATTGAGTGTGCACACTTTTGTGCATGTAAATGTCTGCAGCACAGAGTGTCTGCAGGTACTTGTAAAGAATATAAGAGGCCTAGAAGAGCATTAAATCATCTTAGATTACATATTTATAACCCCGTCATTTCAATGTTGTTATTAGGATGTCTACAGTTCAAATGATTAATGACTTAATCAATTAGTTCACTGTCTGAAAAATAATCTCATAATTAATTGTGAAAACTATTTGCTGCTTTTCTCTTATTTGAATCATTGTAAACTGAATATCTTTGGGTTTGATCCAACATTTGAACATATATAGGAGATTATAAATGTGTATTTTTCACTATTTTATGACATTTTGTTGAAGAAAAAATCATTAATTGATTAAACGAGAGAAGAATTTTACATGTGAATGTATCAGGGCTGTCAAAGTTAATGCAAAGTCGTTTAAACGCCACTAATTTCTTAAACGCATTAACGCAACTAGTGATTTTTTTAGTTTGTAGCGGCTCAGTTTTAAAGCTAGAGTGAAGATACTGGTACTGAGCATCTCATCAGACCAAACCACAGACAGATTAACTGGTTTCCCTTCAACCTTTTAGAGATTTAGAGATTAAAAATATTACAGTCAACATTTAGTCACACAGATTTCTTTGTGATAATACCTGATCAGTATGAGTAATAAGTGCAAATGAGGAAACATCATTTGTAGGGTTGTTAAAGTTAATGTGATAATAACGAGCTAACGCAAATTCATTTTAACGTCACTAATTTCTTTAACGCATTAACGCAACTTGTGATTTTTAGGTTGTAGCGGCTCAGTTTTAAAGTGAAGATACTGGTATCATATGAAACTAGAAACCTGATGAATCCATCGGTACCAACCATGTCATACTAGGTTGTCATGAAGGAGGTTAAGTAACGCTCCAAACTTACACTAAATTTTGGCGAGGAAAAACTGTCATGGCCATTTTCAAAGAGGTCCCTTGACCTCTGACCTCCAGATATGTGAATGTAAATGGGTTCTATGGGTACCCACGAGTCTCCCCTTTACAGACCTGCCCACTTTATGATAATCACATGCAGTTTGGGGCAAGTCATAGTCAAGTCAGCACACTGACACACTGACAGCTGTTGTTGCCTGTTGGGCTGCAGTTTGCCATGTTATGATCTGAGCATATTGTTTTATGCTAAATGCAGAGCCTGTGAGGGTTTCTGGACAATATCTGTCATTGTTTTGTGTTGTTAATTGATTTACAATAATAAATATATACATACATTTGCATAAAGCAGCATATTTGTCCACTCCCATGTTGATAAGAGTGTTAAATACTTGTCAAATCTCCCTTTAAGGTACATTTTGAACAGATAAAAAATGTGCGATTTTTTCATTATGATATTTTCAATATGACAATGTCCCCTTTCACAAAGAAATCTTAATGCGATGGCATACAATGATATATTAGACCAGTGGTTCCCAACCTGAGGGTCAGGACACCCAGAGGGGTCGCAAGATACTTACTGTACCAGGGTCAGAAATAAGATAAAACTAAATTCTTCTACACAAAATTAAGCTGTTTTAAGACCGTGTGTTTTTTACTGTTTTCTCGTAAAATACTGGAAAGTTTCACCTCCTCAAGCCTTTAAGATTCAAATAACAACAAAGACACATGTGCAACCTGTGATGGGAGGTCACAAGTAGACATTAGTAAACGTCTCAAAGGTCAAAAAGTTTGGAAACCACTGCTCAAGACGAGTGTTCTTCCATCTTTATATCAACAGTTTGTATTTGTCTCAACATGACACAAAACCAGCTCCATAAAGAAGTGTTTTTTCCCAGTTTGGTGGTGAAGAACTTGACCTCAAGCCCTCCAATAAACCTCTGGGATGAACGGGAACGCCGACTGAGAGCCAGACCTGATCACTAACATCAGTGTTGGACCTCACTGATGCTCTTGTGTCTGAATCGGAGCAAATCCCTGAAGTCAGGTTCACAATATGTTCAACTATCACATATCGTTTGTCCACATTCTTCTGGCTATCTCAGCGTAGAAACGTGGCTGCTAGAATCATCACTGCAGCCGGAAGAAATGTGTTCACCGTTGCGGACAGAGATGCCACTACACAGGTGGAAATATGAGGTAGTAAGTAGGAGTTTCATCGCAGCAGGAAGAAGAACCGTAACTGCATCGTCACCGCCGATGGAAACGCCACCACAAGGCGAAACGAAACCTGAATCATCACTGCGGGTAGAAATGCCATTACTATGTGTAGAAGGATCATTTCTAGGGTTTCCCCGATAAACTCATTTTAGCCTTCAACCCATTCACACTCAAGATGAGGATTTAAATATTTCTATTTTAAAACATAAGACAGCAGCACAGCTCAAGTTAAACAAATAAATATCTAAATTTGCTGCTACCAGCTCGCCACTGGTGTTGGGCGACCATGGCAACAACAGGATAAACACCAAAGAATATAATGGAGAAGCTTTTCTCTGTTTCTGTTTCTGGTATCAAATTTCCCTTAATGATATGACACATGTTCACCAGCATACCGAGAAATCTTTATGAAAAAACAGGCCGTAAACTGCAGCTTCAATGTGGGATTATATATATATATATATATATATATATATATATATATATATATATATATATATATATATATATATATATATATATACACAGTATATGGTCCATTAAAGTAAACAATACTGTTTATGACAACAGTTAGCTACACCTCATTTTATTGTCTTATTGATTTCCTATATTTTGCGCTAAAACTCTAATCAAAGTTAAAGCTGCTAAATGCAAGATTGGGAGCTTTTCTATTGCTTCTGTACGGCTCTCAACATGGCGACGGTTGAGCTGGCGGCTCGTTGCTAACGGTGCTAACAGCGCTAACGACGACAAAAGTGCTGACAGAGCTAACAGTGTGAGCCGGAGGGTGGGTGCTACGACTCCGTGATGATGCCGTCAGTCAGGACGGCGTTATCAGCTGTAACCGCCGTATGAGAGCAGTGTAGAGTGGCGGCCGTGAGCTCGCCAGTTGGGCACGCTCACATGCACGAAAATGCACTAAAAGCTATGTCAACCAAACAGATAGAAGCTCGGCTTACGAGTTGGGTGGCTTGCCGACATCACTGCAGGCCCCTGACGCGCTGAAGACAGCACGCCACGGTTGACAGTCGTACCGCTCAGGTTTAAAATGGCAGATTCCCAATAGAAGTTCTGCAATAAGGTTTTGATAAGCAAAAAAAAAAAAACATTCTTAAAGCCTTAAAGCACTCAAACCATTAATATGAAAAGAAAGTTCACGTTGTGCAGCCTGAAATTCAAGGTTGAGATATTCACATTAATTGTATTATATTTATATACATATATTGTTTTATTTAAACATAACCAAACAGCTTATTTCCTGCATAAATGTATTTTATGATGAGAACCTAAAATGCTTGAGTAGCTTTTTTTTCCGTTGGTTAACCAGAAGAGTAATTTCTGCCAGTCAGACCTACACACACCACGCTGCTGTTCTCTTTCTAAGTAAATGTTAATTAAGTGGAATTAAGTGGTCGTCTACTACATTTAAAACAATCTCCTGTGAGTCTGAGTTTCCTAGAAGTCTGAACCACTCAGTTTTTTTTGCTGAGGGCCAACCGTCAACATAAAAACACACACACACACACACACACACACACACACACACACACACACACCACATCCTCCTCTGTGTGCTGGAGGGTTGAATTTCCCACCTACAGACACAGAGCACGCTCTGATTGGATAATCCCACCAGCCTCACTGACCCATGACCTCTGACCCTGTTGAGGTAACATGTGGACAGATGTTGCCTGTATAGACTGTATAGTAACCATGATACATGATGAGGTATTTAGTGGGTTTAAGTGGAGGCAGAATAATTCTCTGAACATGTTAGATAAAGCGGCAGTATGCAACAATTTTTTGGCATAATTTGGCAAAAATCCCATTATAACCTTTCAGCATATTGTAATTCAAGTGTTCTGAGAGAAAACTAGACTTCTGCTCCTCCTCATGTCTCTGTTTTCAGGCTTTAGAAAATCTAGCCCGTGACGGCAGATTTTGACCAATCACAGGTCATTTCAGAGAGAGAGAGCGTTCCTATTGGCTGTGCTCCGGTCATGTGACCAGAACTTGGCTTCCTTCAACAGATTTTACAATGGCGGCCGCGTCACAAACTTTCTCATTTTACAGCTAAACAGTAACTACAAGATGATTCTGAAAACATCTGAGGAGAGAAATAGTCATTACAGTAACAGAATATTGATTCATATCTGATCAGCGCTGCTTAGTTTGACCGTTTGGTCGGAGTTCAGAGAGATTGACAGCCGGCTCTCATAGACTGCAGCTGGGCAGCGGACCTTGTTTTCCTCCGGTAAGTGAAATCCTTCAGATGCCGTTAGGAGCACCGGAGGACACAGTAGGACACAGAGGAACAGGATTTAACTCAGGTTACCTGTTTCATGAACTACTGTCACCATATAGCGGCCGTTTTCTAAAAATAACTTTATTAAATCATATTTGCGCCAATATCGCATACTGCAGCTTTAACGCTGGCTAGCAAGTATTGTTGGCTTGTTTTTTTTAACAATAGCTGAAGAAAATACTAGTTTCTCTCAATATGTGCTGTCACTCACTCTCCAGGATCACCAGTGGTAGTTGAGAAAGTTAACATTAACCAACGGGACCAGATTAGCCGACTCCTATGCTGCTGGAGACTACTATCTAAGTAGCCAGCCGTCCGTCCAGCAGGCTGGAGGCCAACGGCAGCACTGTAAAGATAAATTGAGGGCGTATAAATCTTTGGATGTCTATAGTTAACTATCCTTCAGTAAAGTCAGTCACAAAAAGAGTCGGACAATATCGGAGAAGCGTTTCAGAGACGGAGAGAAAGGGTTGCCAATAGTTTACTCTCCATCTCTGAAACGTTTCTCTCATATTGTAGCTCTCTAGAGCCTCGAATCACAGTTTGTCATGTCAAATGTTTGTGATATCTGGATTCTGGCACCCAACAACAAAGCAAGATGACATTTTAGATGTGTAACTTTAGCCCACTGCTAGTGTTAGTTAGCCT
Organism: Sebastolobus alascanus; assembly: GCA_916701645.2. NCBI lineage: Eukaryota > Metazoa > Chordata > Actinopteri > Perciformes > Sebastidae > Sebastolobus > Sebastolobus alascanus. The sequence goes on along the minus strand of CAKAOJ020000012.1, from coordinate 730,854 downwards.
CCAGTCTTTCTTTTGGTTAGCCTCCAGCTAACACCGTGACCTCATCATGACGTTGACACTAAAAGGGTTTATTCTGAGCAGCTATACAGAAATTGAAAAAAGAAAAAGAGTATAGAAACAGAAATGAATAGCAAAACAGAGATATTGTGCTTTTAGTAGTAGTTAGCGTTGGAGCTGATTGTTCTAATAGCTGAGTGTTGGATGGATTTGGTGACTTGTCTGGTAGGTTTGAATCTTACCAGGATTATCAGAGCTTGTCAGCTGAACCAGACGGGAGAAAAACAAACCAAAACTAGGAGCTAAAAGATGCTAAAAAAGGTGTTATTTGACTTTGCTGTTGTAGCAGTTATTTTTCATCCTGAACAGGAGTATTATGACTCTGCAGTTCTGTGTTGTGTCATGGTGTGGGGGCGGAGATCTCGCTGTGAGTTTCAACGGTTGTCCTGACGATAACGTTTCCACTGAGGTAAGGTAGAGCGCATCGTGACTCAGTTTAGCTTTCAGGTGAATTATTCCTTTAAATCTTAACTCTTCCACTAACCTGAAACCTCAAACTCTAAATCCTGATTAAACTTAATAGACTTTTCTGTCCTCTTCTTTCCTTTCCTTCTTTGCACTCATGAGCCTTTCCTTTCTTTTCTTCTTTCTGTCCTGTATCTCCTTTAATTTGCTCTCATTTCCTTTCCTCCTTTCCTTTCTTTCCTTTCCTTAACCTTTCCTCTCTTTAAGTTTCCTTTCCTTTCATTTCCTTTCCTTTCCTTTACCTTTCCTTTCCTTCCTGCGCCTTTCCTTTCCTTTCCTTTCCTTTCCTTAACCTTTCCTTCATTTCCTAAACCTTTCCTTTCCTTAAGTTTCCTTTCCTTCCTGTGCCTTTCCTTTTCTTAACCTTTCCTTTCCTTTCCTTAAATTTCCTTTCCTTCCTGTGCATTTCTTTTCCTTAAGTTTCCTTTCCTTCCTGTGCCTTTCCTTTCCTTAACCTTTCCTTCATTTCCTTAACCTTTCAATTACCTTTATTTCCTTTCCTTTTCTTAACTCCTTAACTGTCCCTTTCCTTCCTTTCCTTTCCTTAACCTTTCCCTTTTTTCCTTTCCTTTCCTTTCCTTTCCTTCTTGTGCCTTTCCTTTCTTTATGTTTCCTTTCTTTACCTTTCCTTTCCTTCCTTATTTCCTTAACCTTTCCTTTAATTATTTCCTTTCCTTTCATATATTGATGTAACACATTTAAAACAACCACAGTTGACCAAAGTGCTGAACAGGATCAAAATAACAAATAAACAAATATAAAGAAGAATAAAAATAAAAGAACAGGAGCACAAATAGAAGATAAAGTCAAGAAGTCAAGTTCAACTCAAACTGAATGTCAACGAGAAGAGGACGGTCTTTATCAGACTTAAATGTTTCTAGAGTCTGAGCAGCTCTTTCTTTAACCTTTCCTTTCCTTCCTTCCTTTCCCTGTTAAGACATAAATAACAACATGTGCTCAGACTAATTCAGCATTAAATGTGTATTCAGGTGTTGTTGTTCCACATGTTGACCAGCAGAGGGAGACATCAGTCAAACCAACACTCAGCAGAGATAAGAGATAAAAATCTACTTTATTCAAGAAATAACAAACTCACATAAATAAAACTACAATCATTCATATAAAAATACTTTCCTTCATATTGTTGTAATTTAAATATATAAAAATTTCAAATACTTTTAACACTTCTTCAGTGAATACTCAAATACAATAAATATTTTATGAAAAAATAACTTATTTTGTAAATAAAGTTACATTAATACAAATGTAAAACATTCAAAATACTAATACTAATACTTTAATAAAAAAAAATACCAAATTGATTAAGGTAATAAATTATAAAAGTAAATGTTTGTGCTGCAAAAATACATTTTAACTCTTTTTGAAAAATCTAAATAAACAGATTTGTAAAATAAAAACTGAAAATAATGATGATGAGGTTGTTTATGATGATGATGATGATGAGGACGGTGATGAAGATGATGATGATGATGAGGTCGGTGATGAAGATGATGATGAAGATGCTGCTCTAGAGGATGTGGTGCTGAGCCAGCTCATCGATCCACCTGAGGATGAAGGTGAACTCTCCGACGGCCTTCAGCGCTTCTTTGTCTCTCCTCCTCTACAGACGGCCAAGTACACAAAGTATAAGTAACTAGTATATAGTAGTATAGTATTGGTAGTATATTTATAATGTGACAGTACATGGTATTAATACATCAATAAAGTATATATTATTATGACCTCTGACCCAGAGCGGGATGTTAGTAAAAACAGATACAGTGAGAAGTACATGATAATAATATTCTAAGTAGTATTACAGTTGTTATTTAGTAAAAGCAGTAGATACTCTTGTAATAGCTGCAGTAGTAGTAGTAGTGCCAGTAGTAGCAGTAATAGTAGTAGTATTAGCAATATTAGTAGTAGCAGTAGTAGTAATACAAGTAGCTGTAGAAGTAGTATTAGTACCAGTATTAGCAATGCTAATAGAAGTAGTAGCAATATTAGTAGTAGCAGTAGAGGTAATACAAGTAGCTGTAGCTGCAGAAGTAGTATTAGTACCAGTAGTAGCAGTATTAATAGTAGCAATATTAGTAGTAGCAGTGGTAGTAATACAAGTAGCTTTAGCTGCAGAAGTAGTATTAGTACCAGTAGTAGCAGTATTAATAGTAGCAATGTTACTAGTAGCAGTAGTAGTAATACAATGTGCAGTCGTAGTAGAAGTACATGTACTTGTGGTATCAGTAACTGCAGTGACAGCAGTAGCAGTACTAGTAGGACTAGTAGTAAAAGTAGAAGAAGCAGTAATAGTAGCGGCACCACAAGTAGTGGCAGCAGAAGTAGAAGTAACTGAAGTATAAGCAGTAGTAGTAGTAGTAGTAGTAGTATTAGTAGTAGTAGTAAATATTTACCTTTTTTATTTTTCTTTCCAGTTTCTTGATGATTTTTAACCATTTTGAAGGTTTAGAGGAAGAAACCTGGAAAAGTACACAAAGTACACATTAGTCAGTGTGTATTCGTATTCTGAGTGTGTAGTTGTGTACTCACACAGTGGTGCAGTGTGTGTTGCAGTGTGTAGTTGTGTACTCACACAGTGGTGCAGTGTGTGTTGCAGTGTGTAGTTGTGTACTCACACAGTGCTGCAGTGTGTGTTGCAGTGTGTAGTTGTGTACTCACACAGTGCTGCAGTGTGTGTTGCAGTGTGTAGTTGTGTACTCACACAGTGGTGCAGTGTGTGTTGCAGTGTGTAGTTGTGTACTCACACAGTGCTGCAGTGTGTGTTGCAGTGTGTAGTTGTGTACTCACACAGTGCTGCAGTGTGTGTTGCAGTGTGTAGTTGTGTACTCACACAGTGCTGCAGTGTGTGTTGCAGTGTGTAGTTGTGTACTCACACAGTGGTGCAGTGTGTGTTGCAGTGTGTAGTTGTGTACTCACACAGTGCTGCAGTGTGTGTTGGATGCGGTACAGCAGGTCGTTGTAGTGGAGTGGGAGGAGCTCCTGGATGACCTCTCTACTGAACACACTCCTCTGGTACACATCAATCAATTCCTTCATCTCCAGCCAGCCAATCACACGCTGAGGAGGAGAGAGCATGCTCACATCAGTCCCGCCCACCTCAGACTTTTTTTGTAATTTTTCTACATACAAACATGCTGTTTTTTTTCCCACTAAGAGATTTACAGGTTTTAAATATGCGAGAAAAGAACTGCTACGAGTTTTTTATCGGGGGAGAAACAAGTCTGATCGGTGCGTCCCTAAAGGAGGATGTTTAGAACGATCTGCTGAAATATCCCTCCTCGTTTAGAGCCGTTTGTCTTTTCATTGCTCAGCTCAAGTCACTCTGAATACCAGTTCAGCTAAATGGTGAAGATGTGTGTAACATCACTGACGTCAGATAGAAACCTTCTCTGCTCTGCGTTCTTTCCAGTGTAGAAACAGACATTTACCGGCCACTTAAATTCCACCAGTTTACCAAAAAACCTTTGAGACTAACAACATTTTCTGGGACGTTGACGTGTGGCTGGAGTCACTTCTCTGGTTGGATGAATTATCTAATGTAAAGAAACGTTTATCAGACCTGGATGTTGATCAAATAACATTGTTTTAATAGATAATGTAGTTCTGTCCATCTCTGAACACTTCTCCGATATTGTCCGACTCTCTTTGTGACAGACTTTACTGAAGGATAGTTAACTACAGACGTTGGCTCTCCATTGAATTAGGTTAGACATGGTTCTGTATGGTGACAGCATCACGTGTGGTTGTTGAGGTAAACCAAGCGGACACCATCATGGCTGGAGGCTGAAACCTCACCGAAAGATTTACTTCCACTTCTGCTCTCCAGCACCAGACTCCATTCAAAAAGTGATTGATTTTCACTGGAGATACAAAGAGAATACTGCAGAAAGGTTAACAAACGGGTTTACTGACCTCAGAACATTTGGTGCAGAATCTGGGCAGAAGTCTCTGTCGCCTGGAGAATTTTTCTTCTTTCTGCAGATACAAATATCAAACTTATTAGTCCCATATTAACGGCACCGCTTTGACACTTACGGCACTTACTTTGACATTTTATCAAAATGAATAGGAGGTTTGCCACACACCAGAAAAACTCAACTTAAATCTTTACACACACAAATTTATTAAATCTTGCAAATCATTTTAAAGATTTAGTATTTTAGTACAAAATTTAGGAAGACCAAGGCAGCAATATTAAGAATATTACAATAAATATACAATTTCATACTCAAAAGGTAAAATAACGTATCTCATCAGGCATATTTTCACAATAATGCATATCAAGATAAAACACATGAGATTAAACTTAACTTATATTTTTTCTCGAAAAAAAAACTTTTATGACTTTATGACTTGATGCATTTTTATTATTATTATTATTATTATTATTATTATTATTATTATTATTATTAATAATAATAATAATAATAATTATTATTATTATTATTAATTAACTAATTTTTATTATTAGCTATATTATTATATATAGTAGTTGTTTTAGTAATGGTTAGTAGTCAAATGGAGGAAACACTGAGTTCCTTTAGCAGAAGTATTAATATCACAATGTAAAAATGTAATGCAAAAAATAAAAATTAGGCAAGTACCTCAAAATTACACTCAAGCACAGTACTTTGTGAGTACTTTAACATACTTTGGAGCAGTGGTAGTATTAGTATTAGTGGCCATAGTAGCAGTAATAATATTAGTAGTATTAGTCACAGTATGTAAATGATGTTTGTTGATGTTGTACTTCCTCCAGCTGTGAAGTAAAAAGTACTTCATGTGTTTTCTATCAGAAAGTCTTTGATCTGATCAGAAACTTTGATCTGGTTTCCGTCTTTCACTTCCTGTCTGATACTGAACAGCTGATTCACAGTATTACTCATCAATATGAAGTATTAAATGTGGATGTGAAACTGCTTCACATAGAAATCTGTAAAAATCAGATAAAATGCGGTAAACACTTCATGAAAGGGGCTTTTATTTTGAAAGAACTGGTTTTATTTTGAAAGAACTGATTCTCTGTCTTTGATTATTGATCATTGATTGATTTAGTTTTCACTTTTAAATGATAATTGATATCTGATGATATTAATCGGTACAGAAACTATTCATTGATCCTTTTGCTCAGATTCCTTACTGAACTAATAACACTAATCAATAATGATCAATAACCCTGTTAGTGTTTGATTTCTCATTGGTTATCAGTTTACTATCAGTTTATAGTAAACTGATGAATTGACTGCTGAAATAATTGATAAATGTTATGATTGATCTTTAATTGATAATTAACCTGACATGCAAATTGATAAACTAATCAATAAGTGTTATTTGGGATTCAATTGATAATAAACTGATAGAAAGAGATTGGCACACTAATTGATAAGTGATTATTGACATTTAATTGATAATAAACTGATAAATTGATTTGCAGGCCAATCAATAAGTGATATTATTTAGATTTAATTGATAATAAGACAAATCAATCACAGTTATTATTGATCTTTAAAAGTAGTAAACTGACATATTGATAGACTAATCAATCACAGCTATTATTGACCTATAAAAGTAGTAAACTGACATATTGAAAGACTAATCAATCACAGCTATTATTGACCTATAAAAGTAGTAAACTGACATATTGATAGACTAATCAATAACAGTTATTATTGACCTATAAAAGTAGTAAACTGACATATTGATAGACTAATCAATAAGTTATTATTGACCTATAAAGTTAGTAAACTGACATACTGATAGACTAATCAATAACAGTTATTATTGACCTATAAAGGTAGTAAACTGACATATTGATAGACTAATCAATAACAGTTATTATTGACCTATAAAGGTAGTAAACTGACATATTGAAAGACTAATCAATAACAGTTATTATTGACCTATAAAGGTAGTAAACTGACATATTGATAAGCTAATCAATAACAGTTATTATTGACCTATAAAAGTAGTAAACTGACATATTGAAAGACTAATCAATAACAGTTATTATTGACCTATAAAGGTAGTAAACTGACATATTGATAGACTACTCTATCACAGTTCTTATTGACATTTGGAGTTTGTAATTCAATTATTGATCTGATCCAATAGTTCACTGATTCTTTAGTTGATCCTATCAAACTATTCAGAGTTATTGATCTTACCGGCAGCTTATTGATCAGCTGTCTGGTCTGGGTCCACAGGTCTCGGATCAGCCCGGCGGGGATCTCCTGTTGGCAGGTGAGTCCTCGCTGGGCGGTCGTCGTGGTAACGAACCCGTCAGCGACGAGGCCGATGAGCAGAGTGAGAGCAGACGTCCTGACGAGGAGGAGAAACATCTTCAACTGTAGCAGGTTCACTCCTCTCTGCTGCATTTATACCTCCTCCTCTTCTTCTTCTCCTCCTCCTCTTCCTCTTCTTCTCTTCCTCCTCCTCCTCTTCCTCTTCTTCTTCCTCCTCCCCCTCTCCTCTTTTCTTCTTTTCTTGTTTCCTAATATCACTGACTCACAGCTGCAAATTTCCAAGGACTCTCCCAGCTGATGTCACCTCCCCTTTTCTCTCCTCCTTCTTCTCTCTCTTTGTTTTCTGCTCCTCTTTTCTCCTCCTGTTATCTCTCCTCCTCTCCTCGTTTCCTCTTCCAACCTGAAGACTTTCCCCACTTCCTTCCTCCTTCCTTCCCACGGTTTCTCTCCAATTTTCTCCTCCTTTCTCCTCTCTCCTTCTTTCTTTTGCTTCTCCCTTTTCTCTACTTTCATCTCCTCTTTCGCCTTTTTTTTTAGCTTTCCTCTCTTGTATTCGTTTTCTATATTCTCCTTTCTTTTTCCCCATCATCTTTGTTCATTCTTTTCTTCATTGTCTATTTTCTCCTCCTTTCTGTTTCTCCTCTTTCCTGCATCCCTCCTCCTTTCTCTTCTCTCTATTTTTTCCTCCTTTCTTTAATTTTCCTCTTTTCTTTGTTGTCCATTTTCTTCTCCTCTTTCCTGTATCCCTCTTCCTCCTCCTTTCTCTGTATTTTCTGTTCCTCTTTTCTCCTCCTTTCTTCATGTCGTCTCTCCTCCTTTCTTTTGCCTTCTCCTCCCTTCCTCTCTTTAATATCCCCCTAATGTTCCTTCTTTTCTTCATTGTCCAAATTCTCCTCTTTCCTGCATCCTTTCCCTTCTTCTCTTTTATTTTCTCCTCCTCTCCCCATGTTGGCTTTCTTCCTTTCCTCTTTTTCCTCCTGGCCTCCTTCCTTTAATTCCTTCCCTCCTTAGTTTGTCCTCCCTTCTCTCCTCCTTTTGTCCCATGTTTTCTCGCATCCTTTCCTTCATTTTCTTCTCCTCCTCTTCTCTCCTCCTGTTGGTTTTACTCTTTCCTCACCTACTTCCTCCTGCTATCCTTCTCTCCTTGTTTCCGTCCTCTCTTACTTTTTCTCTGTTCTTTCTTCCTTCTCCTCTTTCTTTTAATTTGCTCTCCCCTTTTTCCTCCTTCTAGTCTCTGTCTTGGTTTTCCTCTTCCTCTCCTTTATCTTGAAAGGAGGAAAGGACCGTCTTACTTCCTACAGTATGTCCTTTTCTCTTTCTCCTCCATCCTCTCCTCCTCCTCTTTTTCCTTGTTTTCTTTTCATCTTTTCTCTTTTTTCTTCTCTCTCATCTCCCTACTCTTTCCTTGCCTCCTTCCTCCTCTTCCCTCTCCCCCTTTCTTCATCTCCTATTTCTTTCCTCCTTTCTTCCTCAATACTGCTCCTCCTCATCAGTAGCAGCTTTTCCTTCTCCCTCTCCTCCTCTTCTCTCCTTCCATCCTGTTTGTTTTCTTCTTCACCTCCTCCCTCGTTCCCCTCTGTCCTCCTCACCCCGGCGTCGATGATGTCACTTCCTGTCGGTTTTAATGGGCTGGTCTGGTTAGAACCTGGTTTTGGTGTTTAGATGAGCAGTCAGATAAAACTAGGTTGCGGTTTCGGGGTTCAACGCAGCCGAGAAGACGCTGACTCAGCAGATTCTGTTTTCGCGCCTTGGCAGGTTTCAGAAAGCGCAGAGTCGCTCCAGACCCTCCAACCCAGATTACAGGCGATGTCAGCACGCCGGCGCCATAGACGGAGACGACAACAACTAATACCTGCTGCTGTTTCTGAGTCAAGAGAAGAGTTAAGGTGATGATGAGTCAGAGCAGTAACCAGGTCAAACAGCCGCACCGACAGACTGACTGTCTGCACTTTGAAATGCACATTAGACAAGAATCACTTCTGTCTAATCATCCTGTGGTTGATTGGCAGGTAATCAGCCCATGCAGTGCATGATGGGAAAAGGCTCCAGCACCGTCTAAACTGGTACAAAGTGTACTGGGACTTCTTGTGGATCCAATCAGCCCAACTGTATTCATGTGTGATGATGTTAATCCCCATAGGAACCATTGTAGTGACCTCACTGTATAAAATGACCTGTGTTGACCTCTACGATAATCACAGCCTCATGAAACTTTACAGCCACAAACTAGAGACCTAGAGCATTCAGAGGATGGATGGATCAAACTAGAGACCTAGAGCATTCAGAGGATGGATGGATCAAACTAGAGACCTAGAGCATTCAGAGGATGGATGGATCAAACTAGAGACCTAGAGCATTCAGAGGATGGATGGATCAAACTAGAGACCTAGAGCATTCAGAGGATGGATGGATCAAACTAGAGACCTAGAGCATTCAGAGGATGGATGGATCAGACTAGAGACCTAGAGCATTCAGAGGATGGATGGATCAAACTAGAGACCTAGAGCATTCAGAGGATGGATGGATCAAACTAGAGACCTAGAGCTTTCAGAGGATGGATGGCTAGCTAGATTGACAATAAGGGGGCTTCTGAGCAGTTTACACAACAGAAGTGCTCGCCATCCAATCGCCAAATTCTTGCAGAAATCTCCAAATGTCAAAAGTTGTCGATCCCAAATCACAGCATGTCTTTTTCTATGGTGTTCTTCAAGGTCTTGGTGTCTTAATGTGGTATTTTGGAGGGATCATTGATCATTTTTATCAATTCTCCAGTGGTAAAAAAAATGGTTAAATTTAGCACCAAATCTGTGGAACAAACGGTATCAACACAAAAATTGCTGCAACATCTTATGAGACATTATAGAGCACGGGGATGACCATCATATACTTCTATCATAATGTTCTAAACCCTTATACACTAGAAAAACTTGACACACAGTGCTAAATTAATCTCCATGTTCCCAGCTTTCAGATGATGTACACCATTTCTATGTGACATCTACTGTTGACCTGCTATCTCCCCCTAAAGACCCCCTGGACCCCCCTAAAACAGACTAAAACGGCTCTACTTGTGGGTCTCAGAGGGTTAACTGATTATGAAATTAGCTGTTTTTTTTATACCATTGATGACTGATCAGATTTCGCTGTCTCTGCTGTGATGACGTCTTCTGCGGTGTTACCACGTTTATTTTGGTAAGCAGGTTTTAGATGTGTGGTAAGATAAAAGTAGGTTGCGGCTTCGTCGACTTAGCCGGGAAGCCGTGACTGTGCAGGGTTGTTTTTTCCACGCAGCAGATTTCAGAAGAGTTCGACCCAAATAAGAGAAACGGCTTCTGTCTTCTGGACAGGCGGCGTCCAACACTTCTGACTCAAACGGTCCATGAACACAACACACTTCGTCCAGGGGCTCCACAGTGTGGGTTTACTTCAGGTGCTCCTCATTCAGCTGACTCTAAACTGCCTGCAGACATCAATGTGACATAATATACACGAGATAATAAATGCAAGGCTGCAGAAAATATGTCACTGAGCAGGAGCCTGATATGGTGTCACGTAGAGCTGACGTACCTGCAGAGAGGAAGAACACGGCATCAGCTCTCACATTAAACTTTATTTATGATTTTCAGGTTAAATAATAAAAGTAAATAAACACACACAAATGCTAGCAGCTCTGTGAGGCTGTAATAGTAACATGCTGATGTTTAGCAGAGACACTGACTACGTTTACATGCACTAAATATTAACGTTTTTGCCCTTACTCCAGAAAAGACAATATTCCTACTAAGCTGCTTACATGGCTAATGAAAATGAATATTCCCCTAATATTCCTGTTTACATGCAGCCGTTCATACTCCGATTAGCATGAAACGCCACCATGGCATAACACGGACATTCATATACATTAAAGTATACCGCCACCCACAGTCTCACTGGGCCTTTAAACAACGCATTATAACATAAATAATTATGTGTAAATTACATTAAAACTTAATGGGGTACATTATGATATATATGCGTATTTTAAGAGACAAAATTAACATTAAAAATGTTTTAAAATGTTTACTGATTAAAATGTAACTTCTTAATTTCTACTGGAATAGTACTCTAGCTACATATTTCACACAAACGGCACCAATTAAGTCTATTTTCTTCACTAATTCACATTTATTAGTGATAATATTGAGTTTTATTTACCTTGAAGTGCCGGCGATGGTGATTTTTGTTGTTTCTGTTACACATGGGAGATATTGTAGCCATCAGAAATTCCTGACATCTCCGACCCCGAATTAAAAGTTGGAGCTCGGCTGCTCGTAATTATGGTCTGTATGCTAAGATGTGAACGCATCATATGAGGAAAATATGATGCACCTGTAGACTAGCAGCCTACGTCACCACAGGTGAAGAGGACAAGAGCCAAATAATAATAATAATAATAATGAAAAAGTTTAAACAAAGTTTTACACACATTTATATTAACCACCCAGAAAATAACATAATAACATTAACAACATAATGAAATTAGTCTTCATACTTAGAAATATTGGATCATATTTAATTGTCTCACCTGTAGCTAAACAACAAGCCCTTACCATCACCTGCTGTAACACTGCTAGCTAAGGTAGCTAACTGCTAGGCTAAGGTAGCTAGCTAAGGGAGCTAGCTAAGGTAGCTAACTGCTAGCTAAGGTAATTAGCTAAGGTAGCTAACTGCTAGGCTAAGGTAGCTAACTGCTAGGCTAAGGTAGCTAACTGCTAGGCTAAGGTAATTAGCTAAGGTAGCTAACTGCTAGGCTAAGGTAACTAACTTCTAGGCTAAGGTTGCTAACTGCTAGGCTAAGGTAATTAGCTAAGGTAGCTAACTGCTAGGCTAAGGTAACTAACTGCTAGGCTAAGGTAGCTAACTGCTAGGCTAAGGTAATTAGCAAAGGTAGCTAACTGCTAGGCTAAGGTAGCTTACTGCTAGGCTAAGGTAATTAGCAAAGGTAGCTAACTGCTAGGCTAAGGTAACTAACTAAGGTAGCTAACTAGCCTTTTCTCTGACTCATAACTCAGTGAAATCTGAACACACAGACATGAAACACATATTTTTGGAATCGGTGTGACTTACACTTCATCGGTGATGCATTTCACTCAGACCACCATCGTGCAGAAACGTCAAAAAGTACGTTTAGAAATCAGGAAAAAAAAAAAAAGATGCTCCCTGTAACCAGAACTTGCCTGAGAATCATCACGATTTAACGTTTTCTTCAGTTTTAAAGTAATCTGGTGATAGATATCTGTTCGTTCATGACTACACTGCAAACAAGAGCTGATAATACTGAATTCGGCATACTTTTTATTTGCCAAAATGTAAACAAATACAGGCTAAAGAGGCTCAATAGTAGCCCACAGGTAGCTTAACTAACTTGACAGCATGGCAGCATTGTACTTCCGGTTTTACCTGAAATTAATAAAATCCAAATATGCAAAAGATCTCTTTATATTTATATTTATTTTAATTATTATATTTATATTTATTTATGTCGTGCTTTTTTTTTAATGATTTATTCTGCTTACATTTTTATTTAATTGTATTTGTACTTTTTTTTTGTAAATTAATCTTGTGAGGATAAACAGCATTGTACTTCCTGTTTACATCACACCTGGAAGCCACAAATTATGGGAACTGTAGTTCCAAAACTTGGAGCATGCTTATCCTCCAAATTAAAGTAAGACATATAATTATATTTAGAGTAACTAAATTAATACTAATATAAAAAAAATTGCATTAAACAGAATGATAGAAAATTGGGTTATAAAGTGGAATATTTTTAGATAGTTTATTCATTTCTATTTATATATATTTTTCTCTCAAAATTATTATTAATTTCTTAAATTATTTTTTTATTATTTTTCAAGTTTCACTATCAATATATTTTTTGACATTAGGGCTCAGAATGTCCTATCAACAGGGTTCATGTACGGATATTTGTGTGTTCATACAGACAAAAAAATAAATAATGTATCTGCACAGCAGCAGGAGAAAGATTTCAGTGAGTAAACGGTTAAATTTCATCCCTCTTTACAAGCTGTTGCTCTTTATTTGGGGTCTGTTACTTCACAGGTGTTTGTGGCGCCCTGCAGGTGACGCTGTCATGTGATCTGCTGCTGTCTGCTCAACACAAAGAGCTCTGCTAAAGATAGATCCTTATCACACACACACACACACACACACACACACACACAGAGTGGGAAGTTTGCTGTTCTTACTGTACTTCCTGGTGTGTGGGAAATCCCCTGTGATGACATCACACAGGTGAACTGTACCCGTCATGGACTCATGGAAATACAAACACTACTTGCTTCACAAAGGATCTTCGGCTGATCCTCCCCAGGAGGAAGTTTTTTTGTGCGCATTCGTATGCAACAATCTGCTGCACGGGAATTTTCAGAAAGTTTTCCAGACGTTTTTTTTTCGCCTTCTTCCGTTCAGCCTCCGTCAAAGTCTGTTTGCTTTAATTTTCTGGGCGCTCCGCTCTCCTTTACACCATTAGAAAACTTTTTCTGGGACCTTAGAGAGCCTCGGGAGGTGAGTACTACTGTATATGCAATTTATATTGTTTCCGGGTGAACTGTTCCTTTAAATCCACAGGATGGCAGGAAAGGAGCATGCTGGTACAGGTACGGGGTCAGAGTCGGAGTCAGGTTCTGGTTCTGGTGGTTTGAAAACAAAGGCCTGAAGCATGCAACTACTTTGATGGTCTGTTAGGTCTCCCAAATACCTTTTAGGTGCGGCACGGTGGTGCAGTGGTTATCACTGTCGCCTCACAGCAAGAGGGTCACAGGTTCAAACCCGACTTGGGGCCCTTCTGTGTGGAGTTTGCATGTTCTCCCCGTGTCAGCGTGGGTTTTCTCCGGGTTCTACGGTTCTCCGGGTTCTCCGGGTTTCTCCGACAGTCCAAAGACATGCAGGATCATTGTTGACTCTAAATATCAATTCATGTCACATTTTATTAATTAATTAATGGCTACATTTATTTTTAATATTATTTTTGCTACATTTATATATTTATCGGGTCGTTTATTTTTGATTTTGGCAGGTTCCGTCCTCCATATCAGCCCCCCCCCCCCAGAGGTTATAGATGATGGATGGAAAATACTACTTACGTACCAGGGAAGATACCGACGGTTTTACACACAACCTTTCGTGACTGAAGTGATCTATCTTTAAGATGTTGTTTGGTCAGGAAGGGGTGAGGGGACCCCCCAACAAGCACACACATATATATATATATATATATTCACACTCATACTGTACACACACACACACACACACACACACACAAACACACACAGCGAGCTGCATCCAAACCTACACTACTGAAAGTAGGTAAGTAGGTCTCGTCTACTTGTGGTTTCTGCAGGTTTCTGCACCAATTAAATACATAGGTCAGTGTGTGTGTGTGTGTGTGTGTGTGTGTGTGTGTGTGTGTGTGTGTGTGTGTGTGTGTGTGTTTGTGTGTTTGTGTGTTTGTGTGATCAGATAAGATTTAATCTAATCTGATAAAATTGATCGTAACGATAGATATCAGAGACAATCGGAAACATGTAGTATTTGATGTCTTGTTGTTGTTTCTTTTCATTTAAGAATAAAATCCATTCATAAAACTTTTGTATAAATGTCACTTTCTTTTTTTTTTTACTTCTTTTTATTTCCTTTTATCAAGTTTATTCATATAGTACAATCATCTGTTCAGAGACATAAATGTCTTCAGCATCTTAATGTTCATATTTAGTTCCCATCCTCAAAACAAACAAAAGAAAAAGGGGTGAAAAGTGACATTTGTTCTCTAAATCTGAGAATAAAATTAATATGCATTATAAAATAATTATAATAAAAAATAAAATAGAAAATAAAATTAAAGTAATAAATAAATATACTTTATAAAATAAATATAATAAAACAAAATAATAAACAATAATAAATAAATATACATTATAAAATAAATTTAATAAAAAATCAAATTAAAATAATAAGTAATGATACATAAAAAAAAATGTTATAAAAAAACAAAACACTGTAGTACTGCTACTTTTACTTAAGTAAAACCTCTGAATACTTCTTGCTCAGAGCACACACTCCTGTTTCTTCATTTAGGGATGTTAAAGGGCAACACTGGCGACATATGACTCAATATGAAAACACCCACTAGTTGTTCTCTGTGTTCAGTTGGCAGCATCTCAGCAACGTTTAATAACAAAATGAAAGGCAAACTGCAAAAATGTGATTAAGGTATGAAGATTTTAGAGATTTTTTTCCTGCTTGTTTACAATCTACAGAAACACTTTATAACACTTTATAAAAATACATTTCTTGAATGTGTTCTAGGGCTGTCGTAATAAAGCATTAATGCAAATTTGTTCGAATTCATTCAGTTTCCAAGCTAGAGTGAAGATCTTGGTATCATATGAGACTAGAAAACCTGTTGAATCCATCGGTACCAACCATGTCAGACTAGCTTTTCATAAAGGAGGTTAAATAATGCTCCAAACTTAGGCTAAATTTTGGCGAGGAAAAACTTTCATGGCCATTTCCAAAGATATATCGATAGATACTTTATTGATCCCAAAGGAAATTTAGGAAAGGGTCCCTTGACCTCTGACCTCCAGATATGTGAATGTAAATGGGTTCTATAGGTACCCACGAGTCTCCCCTTTACAGACATGCCCACTTTATGATAATCACATGCAGTTTGGGGCAAGTCATAGTCAAGTCAGTTTGAAGAGATAAAAAAGATGTGATTAACTATGGACAATCATGCAATTAATCGTGATTAAATATTTTATTTATTTATTTATTTAATATCATTTCATTTACTTATTTCATTATCTATTTCATTCTAATAATTAATGTTGTTTTTCACTTTATTTTTTTGTTAATTTCATTCATGGTCTCTTATAATCATAATTGTGTTTTGGCAACACAAATGTCAATAAAGCCGACTGAATTGAATTGACTGCATTGTTTGATGTTCCTATTGTTGCTCTACTATATTATATATTATTATTGTTATATATTGTTATTTTTGCTGTTTTCTACGTTGTTTTTGGTGACTTTTTCAGTTTCTTTTTTTGTTGTTTTTTTGTCATCTTAACTCGATTATAAATACTAAAAATAATATTAAAATAATTCCAGCATTGAAAAGCAGTGAATTGATCCTTTAATTTCACACAACACCAGCAGAGAGACGAGCCAACATTCATATTCAAAACCAAACTTTATTCATCTTCAAGCAAACGTTGTAACATACAGAGTGTAACATGTAAACACTGTAACTCCTTTATAATAATAATAATTATAATCAGCCATAACATGGCAACGTGATCAACACCAACAGAGGCATTAAAACTCTTTGATCAATAAATAGATCAATAACTAATCTGTCGTACTCGAGTCAATATAAATATAAAAAATATGTTCTCAAATTAAATAGATTCATAATAAATACAAGTATAAAAGTTGTTGGTATAAAAGGTGATAAATATGATAAATACACTTTTAACTGAGTGTTCAGTAGAAACAGTCGAGGTGTTAGTTCGCGGTGGCGGCGGCGGTGGCAGCCGTGGCGTTTTTCGGCTGGACGCAGAAGTCGTGCAGGTAAGTGAACAGGATGTCGATCTCTCCCACCGCTTTGTTCAAACCTCGCTCGCCGCCCATCTGAAACAAATAGAGTCACATTAGAAACAATAGAAACACACAGTTTAAAGGATGCTAGTGAGATGAGCAAATGTGGATTAATCCGCCGCTGAAAATAGTCCCCGAGAAAGTCACTGTTTCCTCCTGTTTGTTTGATTAAAACTACAGTGAGCAGCTGTGTTTTAGCATTTATGAATCTACACACTCAGAATTTACTCAAATAAAATGACAGTAAATATAATACACTATGTAGTAAATAGGGAGTGATTTTGGACACAGCTTCGGCCTTTTTTATTGCTAATTTGTTGCTAATAGGGCTGCAACTATTAGTTGTTCTCATTATCGATTAATCTGTTGATTATTTTCTCAATTAATCAATTTGTTTGGTCTATAAAATGTCAGAAAATACTGGGAAAAATTACCATTAAAAGTCAAATGTGACGTCTTTAATTTGATTGTTTTGTCCGACCAACAGTTTATAACACAAAGATATTCAGTTTACTGCATTTGAGAAGCTGAAACTAGACAGTTGGTATTTTTCTTTTAAGAAATGGCTTAAACAATTTATCAATTATCTATATATTTGCATAAATAATAGTCGTTGTAGTTGATCGATTGATTGATTAATGTCCTTTATGAGAAAACATGAATCACTGGATAAAAATATACGGAATAAAATCAGCGCCAAGATTAAAATTTGATATAGATATAAAATTATAATAATATTTAAAAATAAAATATTAAATATTTGTCGATTGAGTTTCTGACGATCAACTAATTGATTAATCAATAATTATCCTGTTATCTGGAGCTAACAGATGGTGCTTACATTTAGTTTTTAAAGCTCGTTATCTTGAGATACTATAAGGCTATAAATATAAAACTAATAAAGTGTCATTATTTTGTGTTAAAAGGCTTCTGTACAATATAATGAATAATATAATGTGAATGACGTCAAAGTGTTTTCAATCGGGTGTCACTCGGGTGTAAAATCTCACCTTGGCGAGCTTTGTGCGAAACTCCACAGCGTGGTGATGGTCGTGATAGTGAGTCACGTTCTGCAGAGACAGAAAGGTATTGCAGGTTAGCAGCTGTTATCACTTCAATCTTTCCTCTGTGTGTGTTTGTGTGTGTTCAGTTTCACTGACTGGAACCACAGAAAGTCGATATCGATTTTAAGATCAACCACACCACCACCACACATACACACACTGTAAAAAAAACACTGCTGCATCATAACACATCATGTTAAAATATATAAAATATGTATTTTAAAAAAACTTTTAAGAAACATTCTTAAAAAATAAGACAGAATTTTTTTTACTTTTAACGTTAATAATTTCATTTCTACATTCGATTTTTTTCTGTGTAAAGACGTTTGCTTTGTAAACATGAAGCTACAGCTAGCTTAGCTTAGCATAAAGACTGGAAACAGGGGAAAACGGCTAGCATGTTTCCAGTCTTTATGCTAAGCTAAGCTAACCAGCTTCACATCAGCAGCTAGATTAAAACACTTTTCCCCGCATCTGACACTCACACAGCCTTGAGTCTTCAGATCCTCGCTGACGCGGGTGAGGTCGGTCCTCAGCCGGTGCATGCTGGGATGCGTGTTGTCACGCTGGCGCAGGATGTTGTTCAGGTAGTAGTCGAGGATGTTGGCGTGGAGGCAGCAGATCTTCAGATGGTCCTGATGGAGGTGGAGAGGTCAGAGGTCGAACGTTAATTTAATGATCTACTGATGATATGACAGGAGCGTTCTTTGAGATCGTTTCTCACCTGGTCAGGGTTGACTCTGGGCATCAGTCTGGTGCTGGAGTCGTCCTCCGTCTGCACGCTCTGAGCCTGGAGACGCAGGAAAAACAGATTAGCATCACGTTAACCAAAAATACTGGAATTAGCCTTTAATATATTCTGTTTTTTTTTTTTGCCTCAGCTTGCTAAACAGAAACAATGGCTAAAACTACGGAGTAACATTAGTGCCAAAACAACATTTTAAATTTAACATTAATAAGATTAGTGTCCACATTAGTTTGTAGTTTTGGTAGACCAAAAAGTTGTAAACTATTTAAATATTGGGTATAATAATACTGGAATTAGCCTTTAATATATTCTGTTTTTTTTAGGTTTTTGCCTCAGGTTGCGAAAAGATGGACGTAAAGCAATGGCTAAAACTACGGAGTAACATTAGTGCCAAAATTTAACATTAATAAGATTATACAATACAATATACAATTTTGTACAATATTAATAATATTGTACTTTTGACTGCTTTAATTCAGGTTTCATATATAAAATGTGTTTATTTAAAAAAAAATATGAAGCATTTTTACAGAAAAAAAACTAAAACTAAAAAACTACGGAGTATCATTAGTGCCAAAAAACCCAACATTTTAAAGTTAAAGTTAAAGTTAATTTTACAGTACTTGTACTTAAATCGAGTACTTCATTTTTATGCAACTTTATACCTTCACCAGAATTCAGAGGCAAATGTTGTATTTTGACACCTTTAGTTACTTTGCAGATTCAGGTTTTACATATAAAACGTGTTTAGTTCATAAAATATGAAGCATTTTTATAGATTAACAAACAGTAAAGTAGTTATAGTATTAAAATACTGCTTATAAAGTATATAATATTATGACACTAACAGGGTCTTTTCTGCTGCATAGTGAGTACTTTTATTTTTTTTGTACTTTAACGTAAGTAAGCTTTTGAATGCAGGATTTTTACTTGTACAGGAGTATTTTTCTACTTTTACTTTAAAAAAAATACTTCTTCGACTACTGATTAAATACGCTAAAAATGTAATTATTATATAATATTTTGTGTAAATTGACCACTCACGTGTTGCGATACGTCCCGGACAGCCTGTTGCGTCTCCGGGTCTTTCAGCGGCTGGCTGAGCGAGCGGTCGATGGGGAGCGCCGCCGCCTGCTCGGCCCAGCCAATCAGGAGCAGCGGCAGGAGGACGAGGAAGGAGGCGAGTGTGGCGGCGACGAGCTTCATGGTTCAGGTGGTTAAATTATTTTAATCCTTTCAGGAGACTGTTTTCAACTGCAAGACAGAAACAGGTTATAAATGATTAATGAAAAAGAACATTAAAGTATTACTATATATACTATATACTATATACTATATACTATATACTATATATGAGTCTCTGGTATGTGTGTCCTCACCTGTCAGTGGATGCTGTTGTGAAGACGTCTCTGTGCAGCGTCTCTTTATACAGATCAATCCTCCGCCCACCGCTGCAGAAATATAGGACAGGTAACCATCCAAAAAACCCCAAGACACACACACACACACACACACACACACACACACACACCCACACACCCACACACACACACACAGGTCAGTGCTGAGCTGGTACAATCTGTGTTTACTGTCATTTACACAAAGAGGAAATTAACTGTCAGTCAAGGTGTGACGACAAACTCTAACAAATAACGTTTGTCATCGATTTTCTAAAAGAGCATAATTAATTACTTCCACAGTGACATCACTTCCTCTTTTGTTCAGTGTGTGTGTGTGTGTGTGTGTGTGTGTGTGTGTGTGTGTGTGTGTGTGTGTGTGTGTGTGTTTGAACTCGGTGGATCAGAAGCTGGAAGTTGTTGTATAAACTTCCTGAGCTCGTCCAACCAGCCGTATAGTTTATTTATTTAATCTTATTATGCAACACTTCTTCAGAATATTGTGCAAAAAAAAAATTCTTTTTTATCACACATCACTTAAAATGACGTAGAAAGGTAGAATAATGTCACAGGAAGCAGTTTTGTAATACTGTATATTTTAATGTTGCAATAACTAAAACAAATATGGAGAAAATCATTTATAATTTGTGTTTTCAGCTGCAAGATTAGATTTTTTAATATTAAAACCAATAAATTTCATTATTGTCTTTAAAAAAAAAAAACATTGGCTAAAACTGGTAGACCAAAAAGTTTGGAAAAAAATTAAATATTTGGTTTTTCAGCTGTCAGATTAGCTTTTTAATATTAATACCAATAAATTCAGAAAAAAGTGCTAAACGACTGCAAATTTATAAAAAATTATACTTAATAAGTGTTGAATCCGGTGAGAAACCTTTAATTACCTCTAATGGCCTCTAGAGGACGCTGCTCCAAGAAGAGTCTGATTGTATTGAAGTGAATGGGAAAACTCTGACTGTCTATGTAGAAACCCGTGTACATAGAAATAGAAAATAGGAGTAGAACGGACATTCCCATTCAAATAGCAGGATGGTCAGAGCGGCGGCCATTTTTATGTGTACCGTTACCTTTGTACGTAGCGTCCGTATAAACTAGGGCTGTCAAAGTTAGGACGATAATAACACGCTAACGCAAACTCATTTTAATTTTGCGATTAACTGTTTTAATCGATTGACAGCCCGACTAAAAACCCACCGACTTCCAGACGAGGGAACAGGAAGTGCTAAAACTCAGAATTTACAGCGGCGTATCGTCTGCATAACAGTGAAAATCGGCGCCGTGTCTGCAGATGATACCCCCGAGGGAAGCTTATAGATACAGAATAAAAGGGGACCCAGGATTGATCCCTGGGGGACGCCACTAAAACTGGCCGCCACTCTAGAGGAAACGTAATGGAAACGCCGCCACGCCTCCTCCGTTTCTACCATCTGCGAGCTTTTTGAACATCAGCATTTTCCTGTCAGGCACTTCTTTTTTTCCCGGCAGTTTCTTCCGGGTGTGAGCTGAAGGATCAAGTGGCCGGATCCTTTTTCTATTTAATTCATTGTGTTGGACGTTGGGCGTGTGAGTCCCTCAGAGACTGATAGCAGCAGATATCCTTTATCTCTCATCAGGTGACACTTTTTAACAGACAAAAAGACAGATTTCTACTGTATTCAGCTTTTTATTCCGAGTAAACTCAATCAGAACATTCTGAAAGAGTCTCATTAGAAACATATTTACTCATTTCCGTTTCCTGCTTCTGTTGCACCAATTCTTTTATTTGTTCCATAAACTCATGAAATCAGGTGTTACATCACCTGTGTGTCACAAGAAAAAGAGATTAGTCATGACATGTGGCAACATGTGGCACGGTAGTAAGAAGGAAGCCACGTGAAGCGGAACAGTCGGTTAACAATGAGAGGGAAATAACCAGCGGCCCGTGACGGACAGCGGAGACTCAGAGCTGAGCTGCTGGAAGTTTGGAGACAAATCCAGAAAGGATTTTTAAAAAAAGGACGTTTAATCTTCTCAGCTGAGCTGAGAGGACTTTTTGTGTTTATAATTCAGGACGTTTAATTTTGATGTGTTTTTATTAGAGATCTGCAGGTAAACTCTTGGTTCGGACTACGGACAGATAACGCAAATTGATAAGAAGTGAAAGTCAATAGTTCGTTCCATCGCAACATCAGCTCCCAGCAGCAGAGCTACGCATCCGCCATTTTGGACTGAAATCGACTACCAGACGTCAGTAAAAAGTTCGCCTACAAAGAGACGTACAAAAGTAACTACATTATTTCTCTTGTCAGATTCTAAAGAAATGACCCGTGTTGAACAATAAAATATTATAAATATAATGAGCGTTTTTTCAGTCCAAAATGGCGGCAGCGGCTGCACCACCAGAGTTTTGTCTCTTTGCGTTTTTGTACTTAGTGTACGTTTTGAAAATGTCCGTTCCGCACAACGTGATTGGTTGATGCTTGTATTCACGGGGCGAAAGCTCAGAAAAATCAACCTCGCTATACGAAACAAAAATGTAATGTAATATTCTGTGTGAAAGTATTCATGACAAAAACAATACAGTATAATAATATATCGACGTGCAAATTAATCGCATTAATCGGTGTGTAAACACACTATAACACTATTTAAAGGGCGGGTCCATTAGTTTGAGCTTCCCAGCAGAGTTCCTGATGTTTTCTAATCTGAACATTACAGAAGTTTTCTCAGCCTTTCTAAAACATTTTCCCACGTTAGCTGACGTGGAAAAATGTTTCCTTTAATGAATCATTCTCAGATAAGCCCAAACGCCTCCTCAGCTGTACATCGTTTACTCCGGCCGGTATACCGTTAGGAGGGGAATTCACAGTCAGCTGGTTCATCTGCAGGTCATAAACTGTAGCTGGCTGCTGCTACTGTTATCCATCATGTATATATCCTGTATATATATATATATATATATATATATATATATATGTATATATAGTATCATCATTAGTATTACTATTACTACACCTATATAATATTATTATTATTATATCTTCTCATAGCATTTCTTACATCTTGTTGTATTATCATATTATAAAGCTATACTACTATTATACTATTACATTGCACTACTGTATCATACACTATACTATACACTACTATATTCAGTACTCTTGCACTATTTGCACAGCCATTGGCACACTGTCACTTCACTGCTGTACTTATTTTTATTTTATTTTACTTTATTCTTTTCAATTTGTATCTTTTTTAAGGTGTGTTGGTGTTGGGACGTGTTGTTTAAACTACAGGATGCCTACATTTCCTCCGGGATCAATAAAGTATCTATATATATATATCTACAGGAGGTGTGTGTGTGTGATGTGTGTTTAAATAGTTGCCAGGTTTTCCGTCCTCTCGGCGTCCAGAGGAAGTGATGACGATGTTTGTTCTTCTTCCACTACGACCTCTGACATCATCAACGTTTAGTTTAAAGGAATATTTAAAGAACGACGTGCGGAGGGAAAAACAGTGTCTGGAGTTTTGTTGTGAATTCCCAACTTAATAAAGATGAAAATAGAAACTACATTTATCTGTTTAGTTACTTTGCAGATTCAGATTAATGATACAAAATATAATCAACAAATAAATTATGTTTTATTAGATCAATAAAACACTTTATGATTCCCAGGGCGTCAATCACAAGTTTATTTTTTCTTTTATTAAATTATGTTCACTCGTATCTGTGAACCTGTCCGGCCAACGTTGGGTTTGTTCTGTCAGTTTTTATTCAGGAGAAAATTAATAAAAGAGATGTTAAAACAAAACATACAACTTTATAAATCTGATGAAAAGACTGTATGCAGATTTTTGTGTTAAAGCATTTAAAGAGGACCTATTATTCTTATTTTCAGGTGCTTACTTGTATTTTGGGGTTTCTACTAGAACATGTTTACATGATTTAATGTTCAAAAAAGACTTTACTATTCTCGTACCGGCTCCGTTCTAACGATTTTTGTTTGAGGGCGTCCCAAACTAGCTGCTAGGCAAAATGTGTTACTTGGTGACATCACCAGGTTACGGAAGAAAAGTCAGGGTTTCAAGCGAGGCAGTGCTTCCGTTGGCGTGGACTTTATAACTCTGCAGACCTTTTACGTGCACAAAACCATTATATAACACACTAAAGGAAAAGCACTGAAGCATAATAGGTTTAGGAGTTTGAGGGTCCATCTTAAATCCGGCGCAACTGACATTGCTAGTTTCAGACCGACCCAGTAGTCATTTTCACACCTTGTGTAAGAAGCAAATTTACTTGCAACCATCTGTGTCTTAAAGTGAGCTGTGGTCAGGCGCCACTTGACACCTGATTGGACGAACGCTTTCCCTCGTGTGCTGCCGCTCCAGCTTTCAAACCGGAACCAACATGGCGGCTCGTTTGGAAACTTTCTTCTCTGATATCACGAAAATAGTTCACCGAAATGTGTCTGATAACAAGAAATAATCTATATTTTGGATCAACAACGTTTAGTTCAAAAGTTTCTCGGGAGTTTCCAGCGAGTCGTCAGACGCCCCTGAACAAATGAGGAGCGGGCGACGTGACGGTCCATCTCTCGAATCGCGCCGCCACGCTACCAGAATGCATTGCACGGCTGCTTACACAGACAATGACTGGGAAGTGTGGAAAGGACAGAGGCTGTGGACACGAACCACGTTGGCTTTTTTGTATGTTTATCACTTGAAAAAGCAATAACGTTTTTTTAAAAACTGGAGCAGCTGGAGGTTCAGCAGGATGTTGGAGATTAAACTAGACACCGAACTGCTGAACGCCGTGAAGCACTGAGAGGAAAGTACATCAAGTTTTTAGGTAAACTTCCTCTAAACTTGTCAAACGTCAAGCTCGAGGTTCAACTTCTGCTTCGTTCCAACAAACACAAACATATTTCCACAGATTTTAGAGAAACTAGTTTTTTATAGTTCTATCAGTCTGTAATGACGTCAAAACAAACATGAGTCGGTGTTTAAGTCACTTTTATGTCTCTGATATCAGCAACATCATCACTAAATAAACATATTACTACATTTATAAAAACATCTATTACTTTATATAAAGAACCTATAAAAATACATTATTCTCACTAATGATTGTTCAGCAGTGATGGACGGAGAATAAAGACTCATCAGTGGTCGGGAGGTCAGAGGTCATCTCTTCCCCCAGAAGTTCTCTCGTCTCTTCTGAGCGCGCTCCAGCACGGCGGATGCCATGGAGCAGGAAGCCGCCGAACGCCACGACATCACCGACAGGCGGTCGTCTAGGCAACGGGAGAATTTTTTTTTTTTTAAATCAATAACAAAATAAAGTATCAAATGATGTTGTTTTTCATTTGAATGTGTAGAGACGTGTTTAAATGTTTCACCTTCATCAGAGCAGCAGCCTCCTCCTGAACACTGCAGCTCCCTGAACCTCAAACCCAGCTCACCTGAGGACACACAGGTAGATATACAGTTATTGATCATTGATCATCATTATAAATCCCAATACGTTGCACTCGTTAAATTGAAACACCTGTTGATCTGAAACGGTCATGATCCTGTAAGAATTGTGTAGAACTTGAGTCCTCTGTTGGAATATCAAACACGCAACAATCAGACATTTAGATGCTGCTAACAGTTTTAATTTAATGTTTACAGCTCGCTAACTCGTCTGGGGCAAAACGCCACTTCCGTTGCCAACATGCACATGCATATTTTTGATGACGTCGGCTGTAAAAAAGGTCTTTTTGGACACATTAAAACGCTGATGATGGCGCTAGATGAAAAGTCAGAGGATCAACAAAGTTACTATAATTCATCATGAATGATGAAGCTCATTTCATCACCATCCATCCAACAGTTGTTGAGATATAACAGATATTATCATCTATAAACATGGCCAAAGACTTCCCGCAATGAGCCGATACACCAGAGATGTTAAAGGGACAGATACAGATAGCAGGGTATTAATGACTTTTATTGTCACGTTGTGTTTATTGTCACATTGGACAACTCTGATCACACGAGACGTTTAGTGAAATCTGATCTGTTGAGAAAACTGGATGAAAAGAAAAAGAGAAGGAAGTGAAGAGAGGGACGGTCCCCGTTAGTGTGATAGAGGGATGAGACAGTCAGGAAAACGTGAGGCTTCAGCAGGAACAATCTGCAGACATGTTGCAGCAAGACTTCTGTCCAGATGTCAGTTTGACAGTATGATACTACAGTATGATGTTATATGGAGGACAGAACCTGCCAAAATCAAATATAAATGAATAGATAAATAAATAAATATGTCAATAATTGCAGTAAAAAATAATATTAAAAATAAATGTAGCCATTAATTAATTGATAAAAAGTGACATAAATTGAGATTTCTGTTTTAATTTGCTTCTTTTGTTATCTTTGTATTAATTCCCTTATTTATTTACACTTCTGTTTAATTTCCCCTTTTATTTATTTATAAAATTTACATTAAAATGTATCTATTTATTTTTGCACTTATTTTTTATTTATTTATTTTTGCATTCATTTTTATTTTATTTGTTTTTGCATTTATTTTTGAATGTAAATAAAAATAAAATAAATACAAAAATAAATATACATTTAAAAATGAATAAAAATAAATATACTAAAGAAGAAAGTAAAGTTTTAATTGGTTTAAGTGGCTTTTTAATTAAATCAGATTGATGGAAGTGGTTTCTACATTTTCTTGAAGCCAAACCTTCATATGAATCCATTTTTAAATTAATGTAAGTTTTGGTTTAAGAGAAAGAAGTTTGGGTGTGAAGAAAAAACAATCAATCAATTAATCAATTTAGTGATTTTTTTTTTTTAAAAGCAAAAATGCCAAACATTTGTTTCTTTCCTCTGATTTTGGGAAACTGTGACTGTCACTATTTTCTGATATCAGACGATCAATTGATTAATCGATCATAGGGAGATTAATCGATTAATCGTTCATAGGGAGATTGATCGATTAATCTATCATAGGGAGGTTAATCGATCATAGGGAGATTGAGCGATTTAATCGATCAAAGGGAGATTAATCGATTAATCGATCATAGGGAAGTTAATCGATAGTGAAATTGATCGGCTCACCGTTGTGCTGGAAGTCGGCGTGTCTCAGAGTACCTTGGATGCAGTGCTGTGGGGGCGGGACCAGCGGGGGCGGGGCTACAGGGGATGGAGTCGTTTGCTTCGTCCTGATTGGTTTAGAGGCCGGACTGGCTGGTTTGTGGTCGGGGGAGGGGCCAGAGGAGGAGGGGGGGTGGTGGGGGGGGTTATTCTCTGGCCACGCCTCCTTCTGTTTGACTGACATGTCGACCACGGTAACAGCCGACCCGCACCTCTGAACACAAAAACACCTCAGTATCATAACACGATATCATATAATAAATATAACATAATATAAAATGATATATTATAATATAATTTCATATCATATTATATAACAAAATGTAATGTAATGTAATATAATATAATTTAATATAATATAACAATGTAATATAATATATGATATAATGTAATATAATATAATATAATATAATATGATTGAATGTAATAGAACATAATATAATGTAATATAATATAATTTAATATAATATAATGTAACGTAATATAATTTAATATAACATAGTATAACATAATTTAATATAACATAATATAATTTAATATAATGTAATTTAATATAATATCATGTAATATAACATAATATAATATGATTTAATGTAATGTAATGCAATATAATTAATATATATAAAATATTCAATTCAATTCAATTTTTTTTTTTTTTTTTTTTTTATATAATGTGTTTGACATTATAATATTACCTGTTTGTATGGGGAGGACTCATCAGTGCTCTTCAGTTTTCCCACTAGCATAGCACCTCCTGGAGGACAAACAGAGGTCAGAGGTCACACACTGTGGTCCGAGCTCTGTGTGTGTGTGTGTGTGTGTGTGTGTGTGTGTGTGTGTGTGTGTGTGTGTGTGTGTGTGTGTGTGTGTGTGTACCGGTAGAAGGTGTGGTGAGGTCATGGTGAGTTCTCTGAACCGGTCGTATCTTCAGTGTCGGAGTTGGTAACCTTCCCTCCTCCCTACACACAAGACGTAGTGTGTTCCTGGGTTATGAATGTTAAACCAAAGACGTAAAAGACAAGAAGAATCTGAGTAAAAACACGTACTCATCTGTATCTTCTTCTTCTTCTCCCCAGGCCGTACGTCTTTCAGCAGCAGGACTTGGAGGTGTTTGTGCTTTTATTTGTGTGTTTCTGTTTCCTGAGCCCGTACCAGAGGAATTCTTACTGGAGTTACTGGAAACACAAAGACAGACACTCAGAAATTAGCTCAGAGACGTCTTCAGATGATGCTCTCTCTCTCTCTCTCTCTCTCTCTCTCTCCAGTGTCTCACCTGGCCAGGTCCAGAGGCTCCACAGGGGAAGTGCTGCGGCTGTCTGTGTCATGGCAGAGGTCAAAGGTCAGGCGGGGTGTGGGGGGGTCAGTAGCTGAGTCCGGGGTGTCCGTTGGTTCCCACAGAGCGTTGTGTTCGGACCGTAGCTGACTCAGGTGATCTCTGGAGAAATTAGCTCCCCAGGCTCGACGGCGGTACGCCAACGCCGTCTGACGCAGCTCCTTCGCCTGGACGGGAACACACTGTCAGGCTTTATCCCCTTTATATTATAATATTATAATAGTATATTATATAGTATAGTATATAACAAATTATATCAGTCCCAGGAACTGAAGTCAGATCGAACCGTGTGCACATGAGGCAAAAACACTGCGTGAGGTGAAAGGGACAAGTGCAATACAGGAAGTCAGTTACTGACTCACAACTCAGTAGGTGTTAGGAATCTGGTGCGTGAATTTATTTTATTCATTTATTTCCTTTTATGTATTTATTATTATTATTATTATTATTATTATTATTATTATTATTGGCATTATTATTATTTCATTTTTTGATATTAAAAATAAATAATAGTAATTTATTATCATTTTTATTTTATTTTCCTTTTTATTATTTATTATTATTATTATTATTATTATTATTATTATTATTGGTACTATTATTACTACCATTGGCATTATTATTATTATTGTTGTTATTTCATTTTTTGAATTAAAAAAATAATTTATCATCATTTTTATTTTATTTTTCCTTTTTATTATTATTATTATTATTATTATTATTATTATTATTATTATTATTATTAATATTAATATTATTGTTATTATTATTATTATTTACATTTTTTAATTTAATTTATTATAATTTTTATTTTATTTTATTTTTAATTTTTATTATTATTTTATTATCATTATTACCATTTTTTCTCCTACCTTTAGAATACTTAATACTTCTTTTTATTAAAAAAAATAGATTGTTTTTCATTTAAATATCTGGAAGATCCCAGTAATAAAATTTTCAAATCATATTTTAGTTGCTTTTTGTGAGTTGATATAAATGTAACTGACTGTGTTAAATAGACAGATGATATCGTCTCATATCGATCGCAGGCCCCTGAATTTAATCAAATCATATCGTGGCAGATTTTGTGATATCGGCAAATATCTTATCGTTGTCCAGAGAATCAATACATCATATCGTGATGAAACTGGTGATTTACACCCTGGTGACCACACATAAAGCTCCACTGAAGGATCTTAAAGTACCAACATTGACTCGCCCTAATAAATATATTCCACTCCACAGAGCTGCTGCTGCCAGTTCACACATTCAGTGCTCAGAAAGCAACAAAAAGAAATATTTAGCTGATGCTGCTGCATTTTGTCGGTCAGAAACCTGCCGACTGACTGACAGAAACAGAAGTAGGACGAAGGAGGGTGAAAACGTGGGAGACATGTTGGCTGTTTGTGCCCAAAATCAGCTCAGAGGGGAAACGCTGAGCGACCACTTTCAAGGAGAGTTATGAGAAGTGATGAAGAGGTCGGTGCCACCTGAGTCTGTAACCCGACCCTGACCCTGGTCCAAACCCTGGATAACCCCCGGCCTTGTTTCAAAGCTAACCTCAGTGAGTCTCTAACCTAAACCTCAACCCAGAGACGACCAGTAAGCCTGACGCTGCTCGTCTCCACGGCGGCTCAATGACAGCGGCTCGGTTTGATAGTTTCCTCTGAACTGACGTCAGCACTCACTCTGAAACTCTGAAACTGTGACACTCTGAAACTCTCTGCAGGCCAAACTCACCACAGAGATGATGGAAAGTGATCAAGACGTTTACACATCGCCCACATTCATTGATTCATTCAGCTCCTTTATTTAGATCATTATACTACTATAGTTTAAACCCTCTGTTGGCTCCATCAGAACAAACTCCTGTTGTGCATCATTTCTCATTTGTGTATTTATTACATGAAGTTATGAAACGGGCCGCTTCAATTTTTACCAGCTCGCTGCTGCTTCTTCTGTCTCTTCCCTCAGAGAGGGCGAGGCATCGCCGTGTTTAGCCGGCTCTGCAGCGTGAGCGAGCACTCAGAACGTCGCCCCTTTGCCGGGGCTCCTCGTTGGCGTGGAGGGAGACGGGCGCCGGTCTGCGTGTTTGCCGCGGAACCCGTTGAGGATCGGCAAAGTTTCACTTTGGGGGCATTACGTGACGAGGTGTTATCAATCCAGTTGACGAGGGCGGCTTCGACCACAGGTGCTTTCCCCGCACGCATTCGTTATTTATTCCGAGAAAATGACTCTTTTTCCCGTCATGATATAAATGTGCACGCAGGCCGACTGCTAACAGCAATGTAGCGTTATCAGAGAAAAATAGCACTATTTGACAAAGAGTCTGATGGCGTCGGATGATAACATAACTATGCTAACTGCACACACAGTTTTAGGTCTAGTTCTCAGATATGATTTATGAATTGCTTTTCAGCACCATTCGATCAGACAGCAACCACTAAACATGGACATTAATGGTGCGTTCAAATAGGATGGTGTTTACCGTGTTCACCAGAAGAGTCCACATGAACGCCCCCCCCCCCCCCCCCCCCCCCCTCTTGTGGTATTCAAGACGTTGTAAATGGAAAGTTTCTGAAAGCTCCGACGTTGTGACGTGTTTGTTGACGTTGTCAGAAATGGTGGAGGCCTTGGAAGTTCATTTTTCGGTGCATAATAAGTTAATAAATTGTCATTTTAGTCATATATTATTTTTCTTCGTAATTGTAAAATATGTCTGATGATAATGTTGATATTGCCAACGGTCATTATGTCTTTGCATTTCCTGCATTATGTTACCTGCTTGCTAGCTTGCTAAATTGTTAGCCTCTGTGGCTTCTAGAAGCTGATATTTCTGTTGCGTAGCAGCGGTGTTCTTCACGACTTAACCACTTGAACACCAAACATATCGTGTGCACGACTTCCACTGTTGGAAACACGAGCTCACGTGTTTATTTTGAAGGCACCAAATAGTCCCGGCCCTTGTGATTGAATTGCACTTTACAGGTTAATTATTTACCAAGTTGAATTCTTGAGGAGACAGACCTTTAATTTGGCAAAATAAAATGACAAAAATTGCCCCAAAAAAGCAACTCAGCTAATAGCCGATATATCCGTCCAATCACCCGACATACTGCAGAGATGTAGAAACTGTTTCCCTGCAGGTCGAGGGAATTTACTTCAGGGAAAACAACTAAGCGGTTTGCCTGAAGTT
The DNA here is from genome assembly GCA_916701645.2 of Sebastolobus alascanus. NCBI lineage: Eukaryota > Metazoa > Chordata > Actinopteri > Perciformes > Sebastidae > Sebastolobus > Sebastolobus alascanus. The sequence goes on along the minus strand of CAKAOJ020000012.1, from coordinate 699,525 downwards.
GTTTGATGTTTTCAGCTGAAAACTGACGATTTGACGCAGCTGCCCCCCCTCCTCAAACGACACTTTCCACAAGCCTGGTGGGAACCTGCCCAACTGTGTGTGTGTGTGTGTGTGTGTGTGTGTGTGTGTGTGTGCGTGTGTGCGTGTGTGTGTGTGTGTTTGTGTGTGTGTGTGTGTGTGTGTGTTTGTGTGTGTATGTGTGTGTGTATGTGTGTGTGTGTGTGTGTGTGTGTGTGTGTGTGTGTGTGTGTATGTGTGTGTGTGTGTGTGTGTGTGTGTGTGTGTGTGTGTGTGTGTGTGTGTGTGTGTGTGTGTGTGTGACTAACACTGAGTTGTTTCCCTGAAATGAAGCTCTGTGGTTTCACTGCTGACACTCAGCACTCTGGTTTTTACATCAGCATCACACACAAACACAGTTTAGCTAGCAGGCGGGCATTGCGCAAATCCCCCGACAACCACATCAATGAAAGTGATAAGAAAATAATCATCAGTCAGATCAACTGTCCTGCAGAGTTTAAGTCTAGCTAACAAAATGACCTGAGTGCTTCTTCCACCTCTGATAGCTTGTTAGATAACATGTTTTAGAGTTGTTTGAAGGGGTATTTTTCTCTTTAATGACGCTAGGCTATCAGTTTCCCCCCGCTTCCAGCCTTTATGCTAAACTAGGCTAAACATGAGCATCAACCAACCTGCAGCTTGATAAATGAGTCCAGACAGTACGTGACCCCGCCCTTCATTATTATGCATGCTTAATGAGACTGAACCCTGACCTGAAGGGGGTCGCCGTCCGTGGCTCCGCCTCCCTCCAGCATCCTGCAGAGGGGAGAACGAAAGCTGCTCTCATACTCTGTCAACATCCTGTCAGACAGACAGATGCTCATAAACACAATGCATTCACTATACACACATTAACACACACACAGAAACACACACACACAGAAACACACCTGTGTCCTCTCTGCACCTGAGCAGGAGGAGGAGGAGTGACATCATCTTTCTGGGGGGCGAGGACATCCTGTTTGGGGCGGGGCTTCTTCTCTGACTCCTCCCTCCTCTTTTTATTGGTCTGCAGATGAAAACAGGACCTTTATTGTGAAAAGTTAAATGACTTCACGGCCTTGTTTCAGATATAATTAGTCAGATTCAACACCTTATCATCCATTAGGGAAATATCAGTCTGCTAAATGATTAATTAATAGACAACATTAAATAAAACTTTATTGTGTTTACTTATTATTATTATTGTATATACCATCTGTGTGTGGAACAGCGGGACTCTCTGATGATGTTCCAGATGTTTCCGGAGGCGTGGCTCGGCGGGCGGGACCAGACCCAGGAAGCTGCGCCGATACTCTGTCTCCATGGGAACGGGGTGTTTCTTAAAGGGGGGCACAGCTCTGCTGCCGGAGTGGAGCATCTGCAGGAGGGAGGTCAAAGGTCAGCAGTCACTTTAATACCAATTTAATTGTTCATGCTGTGAACAAATGCACATTCTAGTCAATATTTTACACATTAAACACTTTGCAGCTCTTTATATTTAACACAGATACATTTTACATACTTGTACTTCGAAATTTTTATTTTATATTTTTATTTTATTTCTCCTTCTACGTTTAATGTGACCGTTATGCACCAAAATACTAAGATAAACTCCTTGTATCTGAAAACCTGATTCTGATTCTAATCAATGAAATCAAAGATCAATGAAGTGACTAATTAAAAAAAACACCTTTAAAACTCATCAGTAGAATAGAACCAGTTATATCAATAAGTAAACAACCAGTAAACTCATCAGTGATGTTAGTCTTCAGTGAAGTTAAACCAGTAAAAGAACCATCTACCTCCACCTAGTGGACACACAGCAGTACTACTACTACTACTACTACTACTACTACTACTACTACTACTACTACTACTACTACTACTACTACTACTACTACAGGAGATGTATTATACTGTATACAGAGTCCCAGCTGGTACACAGTGTGAGTATAACAGGTATTATCGTATTAGATAGCGGTGTACCTGTTCTGCAGTCAGTATGGGTGAAGCAGCAGCAGTTGCAGGTTTCTTCCAGCTGAACTGTCTGTGGTACTCCGACCTTTGACTTCCTGACCTTTGACCTCCCGTCCTCAGCCCCGCCCTCCACCGCAGAGCGGGCTGAACCTGCGACACAAACGAAGGTATATTTAATTTAACAGAGAGACACACCTGTGGTGGAGGCAGTAACTCTGTATGTGGCTCACCTCATTGGCCGAGGGCCGCTGTCCATCCGGCGCCGCTGTCAGAGGTCGGCTCAGCTGTGGTTGGCTGAAAAGCTTGGAGGGGCGGGGCTTCGCTGAGGAGACAGAAAAACATGCAACAGCTCAGAAATCAAAGGTCTAAAGATGGAGGGGGGCGTATGCTGTTTACACTGTCACGTAAGATTTAAAAACAGAATGAAAGCAGAGTTATGTGATGTGTATCTACCAGATTTTCCAGCAGCTCCTGGTTCTACTGGAGGTCCAGGGTCTGCAGCAGGTCGCGGTCCTGCTGGAGGTCCAGACTCTGCAGGAGATCCAGGGTCAGCTCGTTCTCCAGGAGGTGTCGGAGGATTTGGCTCCAGGGAAGCCTCCTTCCTGTGGGATGAGCGACTCCTAGAGGCTGGTGATGAAGAAGGAAAACCTTATTAGCTTACACAGGATCATCATCATCATCAGACATGGTTAATCAAACTAACGGTTATATCAGCACTTTAATAACTTGGTATTTCTGAGGAGATTATGATGAGTTTGTTGTGGAGGCTTCCTACCAGCAGGAGGAGCTGTTCTGAGTGCAGAGAGGGAGCGCTGCTGTGGATCTGGAGGACACAGCAGATCGCTGCAGGACTGAGCGAGACCACCAGGACCGAGCCTCTTCCGCCGCTGGAGACCCGGTTCTCTGCTGATACCTGAGAGAAAGAAACACGCTGTGATTTCACACTTTTACGATAATAACATAACATTTTATGTACTGAAGTTTTTACTGGGATTTGACGTCAGAGCTAGAACTTTTAAATTTTGGCTCAATTTAAAAAAAATCAGTGTGACCATTTAAAGATGATAAAAATGTTATTAAGTCAAATTCCCATTAACAACCTCTTCTGCATTCACAGAACTGCAAAAAACACAAAGAAAGAGAAGAGTAAAGTTTGTCCAATCAGAGCTCATCTCAGGGTTCTTACCCATCTGGTCAGAACGCAGGCCGGCCAATGGGGCGCAGCGCTGAGGAGACGCACTTCTGGAGCGGGAAACCCTGTAGCTCTTCTGGTATTCACTCTGACACTGAAACACAAACAAACAAACAAATATTGTCGTGTCTGGTGGCTCTTTATAAATCCAACGCATGTGGCTAAACATTATTCAAACAAAAATTTACTCTAAATTCTAGAGGAGATCCAAACGTTTCCAGAGATACTAAATACAATACACAATACAGTGTGTGATACCATCATATATCTATATAAATATAATTGACTTGACTGTAGGTTAGGGAATAATATAATATAATAAGAATTTAATGGAATCAATCAACAGGAAATTAAATGCAGACAATTTTGAGGCAAAAATAGAAAAAAATATATATATATTTCCAGCTTCCCAAGTGTGAATATTTGCTGCTTTTCTCTGTTTTATATCTTTGTAATCTGAATATTTTTGGGGTTTTGGACTGTTGGTCGGACAAAACAAGACATGTATCTAGGATATGTACATTTACTCAAGTACAAAATCGAGGTACTTGTACTTTACTTGAGTAGTAAAATGCAACATACACATTAATGCAGCAATAATATTAATCCAGAAACATTAGATATAATATGAAAACACTGACAGAGAACAACTGCTACTACTTTAACTACACTTTGCTGATAATACTTACATACTTTTACTTCAGTGAGGTTTTGAATGCAGGACTTTTACTTGTAGTGGAGTATTTCACAGTGTGGTATTAGTACTTTTACTGCAGTAAAGGATGTGAGTACTTCTTCCAGCACCAGTGTGTACAGGTAACTCTCTAGTTCAGGTGAATGTTAGCTCACACAGTGGCTCAACCTGTAGCTGATTAGCTGGATTAGCTCATTAAACCTCATTTAGCAAGCTAAGCATTGTTAGCTCTGTTCGTTAGCATCAGGTTGTTTGGCTAACAGCTGATGCTAACACCTGTTGCTAACACCTGTAGCTATCACCTGTTGCTTACCTTGAAGCGGACGGTCATGGCAGAAGTCACTGCTTCATCACTAGCTGGTTAATATCGTGTAAACTAGTTAAACCAGCATGCTAACCAGCTGCTCCTCAGCCTCAGCTAACGTTACAGGAACAAGGCTGAGCTGCCTGACGCCGTTGCCATGGCAGCAGCTCAGCGTCCTTCGTAGGCGCGTCGACAAGTGACGTCACTACGTTGTCGTTCTGTTTAACCCCGTCAAAAAATAAAATACAAAAATACAAAAAAAATACAATAAGCCATCAAAAATAAAATACTGCCCCCTTATAAAATAATAACTAATAATGACCCCTAAAATATAAAAATAAATAACCCTTCAAAAAAGGACCCCTCAAAATGAAAAATAAATAAACACCCTCTCAAAAAAATATTAACCGCTCAAAGAAATGACCCCTCAAAAAATAGTAATAATAATAATAATGACCCCTGAAAAAGGAATATCGAACCATCAAAAATAAACTAAAATAAAATAAAATAACGACCCCTCAAAAAATATATATTAAATAATTACACTTAAAAAAAAAAATTTAAAAAAAGACCCCTCAAAAGTAAAATAAAATAAAATAAAAAATGACCCCTCAAAAAAATTATAATCCCTCAAATAATAATAATAACCCTTCAAAAAAAAATAATGACCCATCAAAAAAAAAACACCCCTCAAAAATACTAATAATGACTTCTAAAAGTAATAATAATAATAGTAAGAATGACCCCTAAAAAAATAATAATAAAAAATAATGACCCCACAAATTAATAATAACAATTAACCCCCTTTTGTTTTATTTTATTGCTTCTAATCAATAAATCGATTTGGATCCACAAATTATAAATCTTAATGATGATTAATGATGATGAAGGAACAAAATTAAATTATATAAATCAAATGTATGAGAATATAAAATATGAAAGCTGTGGTTTCTCTGCCTGAAAATGTTTGTTTTCTGTATGTTGTCATACAAACTGGATGACTTTATAAAACTGCCACCAGAGGGCGACATGCACCTTTATCATCCTCTCTATCTATCTATCTATCTATTCAGAATGACTCCACATCGCAGGTTGCTGTTACAAAATTGCACCACTTTTATTCATTTAAGGCTTTTTAGTTTTTACTTTACATTTGGCTTCACCCCCCCTCCCCTCCCCTACCTCCCGCTGCTGCTGTGGGTTTCTGTACTGGAAGAAACCAGTTCACACCAATTCATCACACCAGTTTTAAACCCCGACGACGGAAGTTTAACCTGATACTTGTACTGGCTGAACTGGTCCCTTTTACATTTCACTGGTCATCATGCCATACAGAGAAAAAGAAGCAGATTTATTTCAGTAATGTAAAATAATTTTCTTCTTTGAGTGAATCGTTTCAGTTTGCATTCGGCTGCGGTTGCACTCGTCACTTCAGCGCGACTTCTATTCACTAAAGGAGCCGTTTTACAGTAACTCAAGACATCAGTTTTATCTGTACAGAGATAGGTCCGGGATGCATTTAGCCTAGCTTAGCACAAAGAATGGAAGCAGGGGGAAACTGCTAGCCTAGCTCGAGAAAAAGGATGGATGTTGAGGCCTCTGTATGCTTCAAACTAAGTCTTTGTTGACAAAATCGTGACTGCTTCTGACAATTTTTTTGACTTTCCGAAAAAGACAATCCAACAACCCCACAGTGATCGTGGGAGTGTGAAAGAAAGGCCATGTTTTCTCTCACTAGCTCAACGCCACAAATGACTTCGAGGAAAGACTGTACAAAAACTTGCTTTTAGAAATGATCGTACTTCTTTTAAAGCATACTGAGACCTTTAGATCTGCCAAACGTCTATAATAAAACTGTGAGTTTGTCGAAAATCACAGCCCCGGAAGTCGCACGAAATGACGAACGCCACCGCAGCCTCTGTTACTGTGGAAGCCAGAAAGGTCTGCCTGCAGCCGCGGGAAATTGATGCCTTATCGAAAGCATTTCCCTAAGCTTCTTAATGGGAATCGCCTATTTGTTAGCATGCTAGCATGTTAGCAAGCTACAGTTGTATTTATACTGTACGTTGGGATAACCGCGCCAACGCCACGGCTGCAAACGGACCTTTAACCTGGAAGCCTCTGCTCGGCATGCAAACTGTCGCAGCACCTCCTGGAGGTCAGACTGAGTACTGACAGAAACATCAACATGCTACATGACTGAACGTACTGCAGGAGAAGCAGAATACTGACAGCAGTACCACACTGTACCACAGTACTCCCCATAGTACAACACTGTACCACAGTACTCCCCATAGTACAACACTGTACCGCAGTACTCCCCATAGTACAACACTGTGCACAGCAGTACTCACAGAGGTCCAACATACAAGATGACTGACCACTCTCACGTTTCAAACACGTATTCAAAGGCTTTCTGTGGCTGCCGCTTCACAGGCCACGCCCCCAAAATACACAAGGGGCGGAGCTTCAGCTTCAAGCCCGACCTCCTCCGGTCGGTCTCAACCTCAGCCGCGCTACTGTTAAAAAGAAACACCGAGATTTTAGTTCCTCTTTGACTGATGAGAATATTGACATCATCCATGCTAACACTTTAGCATGTTAGCTCTGAGCTACTACCACTCAACCCAGTGTGTGCTAAAGCGTTAGCATGAAATATTACACCCGATGATCTGAGCATGCAAGGATACGGAAGACCAGCCCGGACTTTTTTGGTCAAGTTTGGTCCTCCATAGCTGGATAGTTTAATAAAGACGAACCCAGCGAAATACCGGACATAAACAAGTCGCCATTACTGCGGTGGCATCTCGCTACAATACGCACACGTTTGAATGCAAGCCGTCCTAAGAAGTGTACAATTTTTCTACCTTTACTTTCTATGTAACGTTACTTTTGACAACGATGTCTAGGAGTTCGGGAAGAAACTGAGCAGTTCTCAGCTGCTTAACGTTAACCTGAAACACGTAACGTCAGCTAAGTTAACGCCGGATTCGTCTATACGCTCATCAGTTAAAGGACGTAAAGGACAGATAATTCAGTGCTTCCCTCTCAGATGTGTTAATAACATTAATAATCAGGTAATAATATGGTTAATAATACAGAAACAACACCTGCTGGCTGCTCTGCTCAGTAAATATAATCCCCCTCCAAAACCCCCCCGGGCCAAAAAATCACAGAAACTGGCGTGGTTCATCGTTGTTATGCAGCTCACAAACACACACTCACACGCGCGCACACACACACACACACACACACACACACACACACAGAAGGTACTGGACCAGTGTGAGTCTGCTGTCTAAAGGCAACATGTCCGCCTGAGCAGCAGATCTAGAGTCAGCTCACCGTGCTGCTATCATTTATTTGTGGCGTTGTTAGCGTAACCTCACAACATGATATTTACTTTAGTTTCATTATTGATGTTTTCAAACTCTGTTTACAAACAGCACGTTTAGCATTGTTAGCTTTTCCTAACTGACAAGCTAACTCGCAGCAACCACCAACTATTTGTCTTTGTGAATATTGTGAAAGTTAGCATTCCGTGCTAACAATGTCAATGCATTTCATATGCTAACGGGGCTAAAAGCAACAGCTACCATCACTTTTTTTAGAGGATTTACTTATAATGCTAACATCCCACAAACAGCATAATTTGCTCACAATATTTTCACTTTTTTAAGCTATGCAAGCTTTGTCCACATTTATTTCTTTAAAAATATGCCAATGCAGCTATCACACAAATTTGGATAGTTGCATTTTCTCTGAATATTACCAAATCAGTCCCGTAGCGGGTCGGCTAGTTTAAATTAGCTCAAAGCTACGAGCGCGGTGAGCTGACTGCATGACCTGCTGCACCCCCCTAACCCCCCCCCCCGCCCCAAAAATCAAAAACAAAAACATTAAATGACTTTTATATCTTTTCACACAGAATCATAATAATAACCACCGTAATAATAATCACTGAATGGATCCACAGGTTCAACCGGAGCCGCGCACACGGCCGACAGTGAAGAGTGTGTGAACGACTCACTGCTAGAAAAGAAGGAAAAGGAAAGAAACATTAAAAAGTAAAAGCAAGAGGCCACTCCCCCAGCGCAAAATGGCCTAGCAGAGAGCATGATGGGAACCGTAGTTTAAATTTGGGCAGTTGTTTGGACAGCCTCCCATTCCTGCAACAGCAGAATCTTCATCATCATCGTCATCATCATCATCGCCGCTGCAGTCTTTTGATGTTTGGTTTTAATGTTTCCAAGGCAACAGTCTCTGTCAGACTGTGTGGTGAGGGGATGGGAGAAGTGGTCGTCACGGGAACAGAGGTCAGAGGTGGCTGATGGTGATGATGACGTGGTCGTGTTAAAGGGGCGTGGCCAGCTGGAAGATGTCCTGTGATTGGTTGGTTGGTTGGTTGTCGGTCAGGTTGAGCAGGAACTGGAGAGAGAAGAACGATTAAACGTTTGTACAATAGTGTGTGTGTTTATTAATAGATGAGTGTATTTTAATAATTACCTGTCATTAGAGAAGTTGACAGGTGGACTTTTTGCGAGTTTTCCCTTGAACTGGACTCTTCCTGTTAATCTGTCGCACAAGGTCGTAGAAGATCTGCAAAAACACACACATCAGTATTTTTTAAACATCTAAAGTTAAAGAAAAAAAACAACAATTTTTACACTGTGGACTGCTTTATATTTATAATTAGTGATTGTCAACCGGCTGACAAGCAAAGATTGTGCTGGAGCTCAAAAGAATTACCACAAAAATAGTCTATAAAAGTAAAGTTATATCATAATTATTCAGCTTTTATTTGCAGATACACATGGCCAACGAGTATAGAAGCAAAGAGATCAAACTCTGGTGCTTTCTGCAACAGTGCTGACGCCATCTTGGACTAAAAATGCCAATGAGTCTGTGGCCATGGATTTAAAAAGAGACGTCTGTAAATCATTTTTTTCCCGCATTACGAACGCTTAAATATCCCTCATTTAAATCATGAAGTCCTAAAAGTTGTAAAAATGAACTAACAGCTGAATCCAGTTATGTGTGTTATAGAGCGTGTGTGTGTGTGTGTGTGTGTGTGTGTGTGTGTGTGTGTGTGTGTGTGTGTGTGTGTGTGTGTGTGTGTGTGTGTGTGTGTGTGTGTGTGTGTGTGTGTGGTCACCTCGTTGACGTTGATCTTGCTCTTGGCCGAGGTCTCCAGGAAGGCGCAGGAGTTCCACTGGCGGGCGAGGCCGACGCCCGACTCTTTGGCCACCACGCGCTCCACCTCCAGGTCGCACTTATTCCCGACCAGGATCATGGGAACCTGCGACGCCACAACACACTACTTAACAGAGTACTGACCTTTCAAAGTAAAAGCACTGCGGTAAGATGATTCAATAATATTTAGAAGCAGATTCTCTGTTTTAAAAGTGGTCACTTTCATGGATCAGTGGCTTTAAATGTATTTTGATTCAGCGCTTCATTACGAGGTTTCAGAGATGAATGCAGTACCAGGTGTTGGCCAGCAGATGTCACCGTTTACACTTTTAATCCTCGTCATTACCCCATCACTAGTTAAAAACCGTTAGTCAATTAATCAGATAGTAGATAGAAAGAATAAATTAAGTCATTTAACAAGCAAACATCTGGTTCCATCTTGTCAAATGTGAGGATTTGCTGCTTTTCTATACGTTATAATATAATAAATTAAACATTTTTAGATTTGGTCAGATAAAACAAGCTCTTCATAGATCAGCTGTGGGAAATTTTAAAGGGTATTTTTACCTATTTGTTTACATTTTCTATATGGAATATATACGTGGATCCTGATTTGTTATTACCAGGCTTCATTTGTTCAGAAAGTCCGATGAAAGAAACGCTGAATGAGAGATTGTACTGAGTTACAGAAGCTAGACAGGAAGTGACATCATGACTTTGGCTCTCTATACTGACAGGTGTTTCTAATGTGTGTGTGTGTGTGTGTGTGTGTGTGTGTGTGTGTGTGTCGTACGTCCTCGGTGTCCTTCACTCTGAGGATCTGCTCTCGGAGGTCCTGGAGGTCGTTGAAGGTCGACTGAGCCGTGATGGAGTAGACCAGAGCGAAGCCCTGACCGTTCTTCATGTACAGGTCTCGCATCGCCGTGAACTGCTCCTGCAGACAGACGGGCAGACAGACAGGTGGTCAGGCAGACGGACAGGTGGTCAGGGAGACAGACGGGTGGTCAGGGAGACAGACAGGTGGTGCAGGGAGACAGACAGGGGAGACAGACAGGTGGTGCAGGGAGACAGACAGGTGGTGCAGGGAGACAGACAGGTGGTCAGGGAGACAGACGGGTGGTCAGGGAGACAGACAGGTGGTGCAGGGAGACAGACAGGTGGTCAGGGAGACAGACAGGTGGTCAGACAGGTGGTCAGGGAGACAGACGGGTGGTCAGGGAGACAGACAGGTGGTGCAGGGAGACAGACAGGTGGTCAGGGAGACAGACAGGTGGTCAGGGAGACAGACAGGTGGTCAGGGAGACAGACAGGTGGTCAGGGAGACAGACAGGTGGTGCAGGGAGACGGAGAGATACATTATGTGGACAAAAGTATGTTTATTTATGACTTCTGTGTATGTTTTTCCTGGTTTTATGAAGGGAAACGTTAGCAGATGAACAGACAGACAGATTAACAGACAGACACACAGGTAGACAGACAGGTAGACAGATCTTACTGTTCCTGCTGTGTCCAGGATCTCCAACATACATTGCTGTCCATCGACCTCCACTTGCTGGAAGCAGAGACACAGAGAGAGAAACAGACGGTCCTCAATGCTTCACCAAAACATTACCAACAAACTATTTAACAAAATTTCACAATAAATGTCACCAGAAACTTCAACATGAGATTGTGATGAAACGTGCTTCATCGTTCAGGAGGAACTGTAATAACTAACATGGAGTCTTGTTATAAAAGAATGTGTGGTGCATCTCAGACGGAGGAGTCAGCGATGCAGCAACATGTGGCCACAGTTCTCAGCTTTTCACAATAAAATAGGGAAGTGGATAAAAACTGTTGTGATGAGCAGCAGGCGGTTGGAGACTGAAGGGAGTGGATGTGTTCGCACTGAAAATATACATTTTGATTTAATGTTATTATTATTATTATTATATTTATGTTTTTATTTATTATTTAAATTTTTGATTTATTATCTCTTAGTTTTTATTTAATATCTCATAATTATGAGCTGTTATTTAATAGTTTTGACTTATTATTTAATGTTTAACTTATTTAATAATTTAGAATTACTGTTTAAAAATTTTGACTTATTCAATCATTTTGACTGAATTGATCATTTTTACTGATTATTTAATATTTTTCACTTATTTAATAATTTGTACTTATTATTTCATAATTTTGACTTATTTAATCATTTCGACTTATCTCATAATTTTCATGAGCATTATTATTTTTTATCATAACTTTTCATCTATTTTTTTTTCCATTTCTTGGCAGAAATCAGCTTCCATATTCTCCTTCTTCTACATTTACTCCTGTTTTCTTCTCTTGATCCTCCTCCTCCTCCTCCTCCTCCTCCTCCTCCTCCTCTTCCTCCTCCTTCTCCTCCTCCTCCTCCTCCTCCTCCTCCTCCTCCTCCTCCTCCTCCTCCTCCTCCTCCTCCTCATTCCCTTTCTGCTTTTTCTTCCTCTGATTGTTTTCCTTCCTCTCTCTCATCTCTTCTTCTTCTTCCTCTCCTCCTTTTTATTATTTCCCTCTATGTTACGTGGTAGGATGGTTAGCAGCTAACGTTAGCATCCAGTCTGTCCCATCAGCCAACTGTCTCACATCGCTCACACAGACAGACAGGAAGCTGTCTTACCTTCCTGTAGGAATCCTCTATCGTCGGGTCGTATTTCTCCACAAAGATTCCCTGAACGAACTGGACAGTCTGCAGACAGACAGAGACAAGATAGAGACAAACAGATGAGAGAGAGACAGGCAGAGAGAGAGACAGGCAGTGGGATAAAGAGAAGTAGGCCAGTAACGTTAATGGAGCTCTGTTCTGGTCCCCATTGGAAGTCGTTAGAATGGAATTAATGTGACACACTGACACGTCTCCATTATATCATCTGGACTGAAGCACTTCATTGTGTGAGTGTGTGTGTGTGTGTGTGTGTGTGTGTGTGTGTGTGTGTGTGTGTGTGTGTGTGTGTCAGATGGAAACACTGGAGATGATTCACAGACAAACATCAGTGACATCAGTCTGCATCCGCTGTTCATCTGATGGAGGATTTTGAGTGATATTTAATCGAAGGAGGTTAAATAACGCTCCAAACTTAAAGAGGTCCCTTGACCTCTGACCTCCAGATATGTGAATGTAAATGGGTTCTATGGGTACCCACGATTCTCCCCTTTACAGACATGCCCACTTTATGATAATCACATGCAGTTTGGGGCAAGTCATAGTCAAGTCAGCACACTGACACACTGACAGCTGTTGTTGCCTGTTGGGCTGCAGTTTGCCATGTTATGATCTGAGCATATTGTTTTATGCTAAATGCAGTACCTGTGAGGGTTTCTGGACAATATGTTTCTTGACATTTTTTTTTTTAATTTATTTCTATTTTTCAGACTTTTTATGGGGACATTTTTTGGACATTTAAAAAAAAAAATTCGCCTTTTTTTTTTTTTTACATTTTTCGGATTTTTTTTTTTTTTTTACATTTTTCAGACTTTTTTTTATTTATTTATTTTTTTTAAATTTTAAAAAAAAAAAAATCGCATTCTTTGAATTTTTTTTTTTTTTACATTTTTCTGACATTTTTCAGACTTTTTTTGGGGACATTTTTTGACATTTGTCAATTTTCTTTTGAAAAAAAAATTCGAAAACTTCTTTTGACATTATTGTGACATTTTTTTTCTTTTTACATTTTTCTGACATTTTTTAAAACATTTTTTTTACATTTTTCAAACTTTTTTTTTGCATTTTTCGGACATTTCTAAAATATATATATTTTTTTTTTTACATTTTTCTGACATTTTTTTAAAACATTTTTTTTACATTTTTCAGACTTTTTGTTTGCATTTTTCGGACATTTCTAAAATATATATATATTTTTTTTTACATTTTTCAGAGTTTTTTTGACTTTTTTTGGGGGGGACATTTTCAAACTTTTTTTTTTTATTTATTTTTTTTTACATTTTTGGGACATTTTTCAATTTCTTTTTGATATTTTTCAGACTTTTATTTGGACATTTTTTTTTTTTTTTACAATTGAGAGTTTCTGGACAATATCTGTCATTGTTTTGTGTTGTTAATTGATTTCCAATAATATGCGGATTAATCCACATGTGGTGCTCTAGTAGTGAGTATTAGTGGCAGCAGGACGGTGGATGTAGGTTAGGAGTCAAAATAGTGTATTTGGCTGCTGCTAAATAAGCCGCACGCTGATTTAGCATCTGCTCACCAAACTCCGTTAGCAAATCGAGCATTTTAAAGCTGGTAGGTTGCCAGAAAAGTAACATTCATGGTCTGTGTGGGAGTAACTCAGTGGCTCATTGATGTGTTTTTAATGGAAGAAGAGACATCAGGCTGTGATACACACACAATACCAGTTAGTAGATACATTCACTGTTGGTTTACTGGCAGTAATAAAACCATAGTTAGTTATCCTTCAGTAGAAACACCTGAATAGAGACAGTAAAGTGGGTTTAATGACTCACCAGAGCTGACTTGCCGACTCCTCCTGATCCTAAAACAACCAGTTTGTATTCACGCATCCTGACTGTCTGTCTGCTGGGAGAGAGAGAGAGAGACAGACAGGTCAATCAGCCAATCACAGAGCAGCGTTACTACGACACACCTGCAGCTGTAAAGCCATCAATTACACACACACACACACCTCTCACTGGGAGGTCTTTATTACCCAGCATACATCTGGGTGGAGTTCATTAAAAACAGAGAGAGGTCAGGTGATCGCACACACACAGCTGGTGGTGATGTCACAACTGTGGAATCCTTCCTGGTTACTGTTGCTATGCACCCTCATATGTGTGTGTGTGTGTGTGTGTGTGTGTGTGTGTGTTTGCATACCAGTCATGCCTCGCTGTGTGTTTGTCGTTTCAGCAACAAGAAGCAACACGACGGAGACGACACACACACACACACACACACACACACACACACACACACACACACACACACACACACACACACACTCGTCTGTTAATAAGGGTCTGCCAAGGGTTACCATGGTGATGAGATAAGTGTTAAGTGTGTGTGTGGTTAAGCAGGTGGTGTCGGCACCAAACATTAACATCTCTCTCTTTCTAGCCGCCATTTTTCCAATGTGTTATTTTACCCAGAATTCCCGTTGCTGCGTCTCAATTTGCGTACTTGCATATTTGAGTGCGTTCACACGGAGTACGGCAAAATAAGTACTTGGATGGTGAACTCAGAACAGTCAAAACGTTGAACCTCAACAGTCGCCATCTTGGCTACGTAGCGGCAGAGGAGGCAAAGAGTAAAGAAGCAGAGAGACGAAACTCTGGTGTTTTTTTGACAACAGCCGCTGCCGCCATTTTGGACTGAAAACGCTTAATATAATTATAATAATTTACTTAAGTAAAAGATGTGAGTACAACTTCCACCTCTGGTTATATATGATGCATTAAAGATTAAACTACACAACAGTTTAAATTAGCTCCACATCAACCAGCTGCTATAGAATGAACGCTAATAATCCAATAATATAATAATATAATATATATATAGGATGATAATATAACATTGTTGATACTTTAAGTACATTTTGCTGATCATACTTGTGTACTTTTACTTAAGGATTTTATTAATGCAGGAATTTTATTTTTTTTTTTTTACTATTTTAGAACAGTATTTTTTCCATGTGTTATTTTTACTTTTATTTAAGTAAAAGATGTGAGTACTTCTTCCACCACTGCAAAATTAAATATCATATATTTGAGGTGTTTAATGGTGATTTTAAGTGACTTTACGCTGCTACAGAAAAACATAAAGAGGGATGAAATAAACCTTAATAATATCAATATCTATTTATTTATCATATTCAAATATTATAATATTAATATCATTAAGTTCCATTTACACAAGCATTCATTTTAATTGTTGCAGAACTGGTTCAGATTCACACTAATTTGTGCACTTATATCTGCATTTATACATTTCACTAGAGTATAATCTTGATGCTGAGGATGCATGAAGCGTCTCGGTGGAGTTTTAGTTGTCCAAGTGTCAGTGAACGCATCACCAGAGGTGGATTTCAGTGCCTGCAGGTCTGAACGGGGCCTGCAGGTCTGAACGAGGCCCGCCTCTCTAAGTCTTTCCTCAGTTTGATGCAACAAGTCCGGGCGAGTTCAGGGAATCGCAGGAAGTTACAAACTGAAGCAGGAGGAGGTCGACGAGGGGAAAGTGAGTTATGACTCCGCCTACACCTGTCTGAATCCACCTGAGTGTCTCTGGATCTGGACCCGGATCCGGATTTTCCCCTCATATGTCATAACTTCATCTAAATATCTGCATCATGACACACTGTCAAAGTAAACATAAAAGCATAATAATGACATTTAAATCTGCAATTTTTGTGGCCACTTGGGGGCAGCAGAGACACTCAGCTCTGATATATCACCACCTTATAAAGCTGCTAACCGGCTAACTCGTTAACATATTTCCACTTTTTACACATCCGGCTAAAAGGCTGCAGAGTTGGCTGATAAACATCTTTGTGGTTTTCACACTTTGAACAACACTTTCATATGTACACATTCAAAGAAACACAAGTTCGAGATAAGTCCAACGAGGTTTTATCTGTTTCCATTCGGCTCAGATATCAGATCAGTTCTCACCTTGACGTCACTGACTGGCTGAATATTAATTAATATAAAAGTTGTGATAAACTGTCTTAATAACAGTCAAAAGTCTCAGCGTGTCGACTCTAAGTCAAAGCAAATTAAATTAAATAAATAAAAAGATAATAATACTAATTAAAAAAGAATAAGAAAAAAATAAAAATAAATTAATGAATAAATAAATAAATAAATAAATAAACAAACAAACAAACAAACAAACAAATAAAATGAAAAAAAAAAAGTTGAACTGGACACCAGGGCTTAAGGAATAGGCCATATAGGCGGTCACCTAGGGTGCCACATTCTGCCCCCTAAAAAAAGATAAAATAATAATAAGTTTCTACATTGATGTAACAAATGAACAAATAAAGAAAGAAAGAAATACACTTTTCACCCCTGTAACTTTCTTTCTCACACTTGTCCATCTGTTCGGCCGCAATTATTTGTGAATAAAAGTGTAAATTTCAGTGAAACTGACTAAGCCAACAATATCAGGGACCAATTGTTTATTTATATTATAATTAGGGCTGTCAATCGCTTGAAATATTTAATCGCATATTAATCGCACATTTTTTATCTGTTCAAAATCTACCTTAAAGGGAGATTAGTCAAGTATTTAGCTAGCTTTAAAACTGAGCCCGCTACAACCTCCAAAAGATCGATTGCGTTAATGCGTTAAAGAAATTAGTGGCGTTAAAATGAATTTGCGTTAATGTGTTATTATCGCGTTAACCTTGACAGCCCTAATTATAATTAATACAGTTATTTATGAAAGTTGCGGTCACAGTTTGGGGGACTAGGGTTAGGGTTCTGGGGGGTTGAACCTTAACCGTAACCCTAGAGGGGGGCTTCAAATCTGAATTTCACCTAGGGCATCAAAAGGGCTAGAGCCGGCACTGCAGGACACCACATATAACCAGTAACACAGGGATAATTTGCAAAATAAGATGCATGCAGAACATGATTAATTATAATCAAAACAAAAAATGCCATATTATTCTAAAATAAAATTATTATTTTCATTATCAATTTATCTGCTGATTGAGATAATAGTGAAAAAAATACCCCTATAGTCCAAGTTAATGTCTTCAAATTGAGTAAAAAAAAACCCAAAATATTCAGTTTACATAGAAGCTGGAACCAGAGATTTTTTTGGCATTTTTCCTTCATAAACAACTGAAATGTTAACCAACTATCACAATAGTTGCAAATTAATTTTAGGCATAGCTTTATTTAAAGGGTTCACAAGGTAAAGAGGTTGGGAACCCACTCTTCCAGATGATTATTGATGCATTTAGAGGATATTTACACCAAGAATGATGACAATCAGACCGGTATTCTGGGTTCACATAATTCTTATAGACTTTAAACAATCAAATAATCTCAGAAATTTGCACATTTTACAAACTGTCAAAGTCAAACATGGCTCAGATCATGCATTTAACCCCCTTTTTATTATTTTTGAAATATGCATTAAGTGTGTAGTTGTGCTTTTGTCCAACAGGCACTGAATGCAGCATGATGTTAATCTGCTAAAGTAAAGTTGGTGGAGGAGAAAGATGGACACACAAACACACACACACACACACACACACACACACACACACAGATCCCTGAGTCAACCAGAACTAGGTGGGGCCTGTCAATACTCAGTGTGTGTGTGTGTGTATGTGTGTGTGTGTGTGTGTGTGTGTGTGTGAGTGTGTGTTTGTTGCTGACAGTACAACAGCAGGGGAATAAAACCAAGCCTTGTCTACACACATACAGTCAGACAGACAGGCAGTCAGACAGACAGGTTCCTGCAAACTCCTCAACTCCGCAGTCTGCAATAAGTTACTTCCTCTCTCTTTTATTTTTTCCTCCAGCAGAGCAGCGGGAGTTCCGCAGCTCCGTGGCCGCCTCAGAGCGCTCCTAACCCGGCCAGCTGTGGCGGCAGGCCCCGCTGAACCCGCTGGAGGAACTCGGAGACGGAAGGAAACTGGAACGCAGAGATGTTTTAAAGACGCCATGTTGTTTCTTCCTCTGTATGTGTGTGTGTGTGTGTGTAATAACAACAGCTTTATCATTAAAGGAGCTCCTGTCTGTCTGCCTCTACGTCCGCCTGTCTGTCCGCCGGGCGCTTCCGCAAACCCAGCCCAGCCCAGCCTGGCTCGGCTCGGCTCGGCCCGGCTTCGGCCTAACCCCCCCCCTAACCCCCCCCCACCCTGACCCGGTCCGTCCCGGGTTAAGCTACATCTACATGAAGGAGGGAAGAAAAGGCGAGAAAAGGGAGGAAAAGAGAGAAAAGAAGCGGTTACTCACAGTCATCCAGCCGTCCTGCTCTCTCTCTCTCTCTCTCTCTCTCTCTCCGACTCTCTCTCTATGTCGCTCTACCAGAGCCGCTCCCTCCTAACGCCGCTGCGCGATGACGTCAAGCTCCACGCAGTGAACGCCGGCGCTTCCTGTCAATTCTTTCAAAATAATAGAAAAAGATTTAAAAAAAATAAATAAAAAATCTGCTGATTAACACAATTCTCATAGTGGCAAAATAGTATATACACAAAGTCACACCTATTTAAAAAAAAAAAAGTATTTTATGTTAAAAAAAAATATTTCAAAACAAAAAAGGTAAAACTAAATAAATGATAATCAGAAATATTTTATATATCCTGGGGAGAAATTGGGGTGTTACAGTTGCTGTTGTATAAAACTAAAGAAATGTAAGAAAATAGAAGGAATATGTAACATGTAAATTATGTACATAATGAGAGGTGTTAAATGATAACATTGGTGGTAAAGTGACAGGAAATTGATTAAAATCAGAAATTGAAAGTAATTGAAAAAAAATCCAGTCTCAATTTTCTAAATAAAGGCCTTACCTTAAAATAATATGAATAATCAAATCAAAGTATTAGTGTACAGATATATTATAAAACAGTGAAGTCGAAGCTCATATTATTAAAGACACAAAATAAAAATAAACATACTGATTTCCTCACAAAATGTTCAAAATAAAAGCCTCCCTGATGTTTCCATGTTACACCAATTTCAATAAATTAAAAACTAAGTCAGAAACCACAATGACTCTAAACACTACAGAATAGAAACTGTACATCACACACAATTAGCTGTCAATATCTACTTTACGGTCATATGAAGTTGAAATGTACTCTATTTTCTTCACTGTCGCTAACTATTCTGACAATTAGTCATTAATGATATGCTTTTATTTTGAAGGCAGTCCACACTTACATCCGGTTTCGCTCTAACTTCGTCACATTTTGGCTCTTTTTTTCTCGTGACGTCTCAGCCTCGCTCTCAGCTGCTTCCCGCTTCCTGCAGAGTAGAAACACTAAAAGGCATTTTTACTAAGGTTTCTATTTTCACTGGAATAAACAATGACAAAAACTGAAAGAAATGTAAAGCATCAAAAATAAGTTTTTGGGTACTTTACTCAAGTATAAATTCAAGATACTTGCACTTTACTTGAGTATTTCTATGTTATGCTACTTTGTACTTCTCTACATCTCAGAGGGAAATATTGTACTTTCAGTACATTTTAGTAATAATACATACTTTTGCATAAGTAAGGATTTGAATGCAATACTTTTACTTGCAGTGGAGTATTTTCACATTGTAGTATTAGTACTTTTACTGCAGTAAAGGATCTGAATACTCCTTGAAACAAACCAGAACTGTTGTCCGACCACATCTAAACGTCTCACTAGTGTCAGAATGATCATGTGACCCTCATGATGTGTTTCTGTTGCTGATGATGTCATGTGATCTCATCAGTGTTTTCCTTTCCTATTCGCTGCTCACATTGGAGGTCAAAGGTCAAAGCGACTCCTGAGGTCAGCAAAGAAACCAAAACATTGAAAAATACAGAAGTCACAGAGTGTTACTGTGGAGTCAGAGAGCAGCTGAGCATGTCGAAGCGTGTTGATGGGAACACGCCTCGAGACACACACACACACACACACACACACACACAGTGTTTACCACAGTCAGAGATACAGTGCTGTGAAGCCACACCCAAACAGGAAGGAGTCACCGAGAATAGCGTCCCCCCCACACCCAACCAGCTTCCCTTTCTCTGATACACACTTCCTCTACTGTGTGTGTGTGTGTGTGTGTGTGTGTGTGTGTGTGTGTGTTTCTTAAGTAATAGTACATATTACTGCAATTAAAACTCCTAAAGTATGTAAGTATTATCAGCAAAATGTACAAAATCTGGACAAACTGGTCGTATATACCGTAGTAACAAATTACTCTGATGAAGACTGATTTGTGGTTGAAAGCTCTCAAAAAAAGCTTGTAAGAAGACCTTGAGTTAAGATTATTTTGTCAAACTATTAAATCAAAAGTCGAGACAGAATTCTCACGTTCGAATTTGGTATTTGTTCATAATACTCAACAAATTAGGGCAATTTCTGAATTGTTATTTTCAAAATAAAGGCTTGGCATTTAAACATTTATTGCAGAATCTTCTTGAGAGTAGAAAGTTGGATACATTTAGTATTGTGAAAATACTTGAGGTGAAGAAAGAATGAATTGAAGCCAAATTAATGTGCAATAAAAAGCAGAACATCTGCCTCAGTTTTTCAGAATAAAAGCCCTAAGGGAAATGTTTCATGATAATTTGTGATTACAAAGCAAAAAAAAAAGTGATCTGTAAAATGATAACATTGGTGGTAAAGTGACCGGAAATTGATTAAAATCAGAAAATGACATAATTCAAAAAATATTTGGTCTCAATTTTCAAAATAGAGGCCTTACTGTGACCATATAATAATATAATCAAAGTATGGGAGTATAAATGTTTCAGAATTAAAATACTAAGGGAAATGTTTCATGATAATTTGTGAGAACAAAAAATAATAATATCAAAGCCAAACTGCAGATTCGGCTGATAATTCTTAACTAGCATCTTATTTTATTTCTTTTTCTCTCCATCATTTCCGTCAGTTATGAAATCATTTTAGTTTTCAGAGGCTGTGACGGCGACTCTGAACACGGAGGCTCACAGCATCGGTCCATCAGGACAGAACAGAATACATTACTGCTCTTCAAAGAGGAAAGAAATCATCAGCATGTCAATGATCAGCCAGCCTGTAATACAAACTCATCAACTCAGCTGTTGCTAGGCGACCAGCTGAATGAGCGTCACTGTTTTGTTTGCTGCCTTAACGAGTTTCTGCCTCATTGAAACGGCCAATCAGAACACAGCTTCGTACTCTGGACAGGAAGTTGTTTATTTTAATTCTTACCTGTGTGTCTGTAGATCAGAACATCACATTGGACCCTGAGTTCAGGCTCTCAGGACAGTAAACAAGACCGCCTAAGAAGCTAAACTCAGGGCAAAAAGTCTCTTTACAGTGAGTGTGTATTGTTACTGCTGCAGTACTATGAAGTACTGCATTCTGGCTCCCTCTGCTGCTACAAATTTTCCTCAAATACTACAAACCAAAGCTGTTCACTCGTATTTTACCAGTTTTTTTAAAATGTACTTAGAGCTAACTAAGTACATTTACTCAAGTAGAAATTTGAGGTAGATGTACTTGAGTATTACCATTGAATACTACTTTATACTTGTAGTCCACTACTATTTATTTCACAGCTTTAGTTATTAGTTTCATTGTATATATTACATATACATGCATACGTATATATACACATATGTATATATACACACAAAGAACTCTCAGATGCTGTTTTCTTTGTTTGAAGACACCAGAAGAAATCAGACAGAAAGAAGTATGAAGGCAGGCAGAAATGGACCTCTTTTATTTGTCTTGGGCGAGAAACAACAGTGGATAGTCCTGACCAGACCGGACTGAACCAGTTTACACCAGACTGGACCCGGTTTCACCAGGTCAAACCAGACTAGAGTACAGTGAATGAAACCAGCTCTGACCGGCTGGAACCGGCTGACTGACGGGAACAAACGGAAACGTTCAGAATATTGTTACTTTGTGTTACACACTGCGTTACCACGGCAACAGCCATTAGCACGGTCCAATCGGGTCTGGTCAGGTGGGACCTGGTCCAATAATCTCTCTCCTCTTCCCTGAAGGGAGCGAGGGCGGGCCTATTGAATCAGGGGAAACAAAGAAAGCTGATTGGTCCACAAACAGTAAAACCCCGCCCACCCATCGTCACCCCCCAAGCATCCTATTGGCTGCCTACATCATTCGCAAAAAAACAGAGCGAGCCCTTCTCCCATTGGTCACCACAGCCTCAGGCAATAAAAGGCCGTTTTCCCATTGGTCAGTTTTGACACCACGCCAACTGTCAGTCACTCAGCAGCGGCCAATCAGGTTACAGTACAGTACCTGTGGAACTTTCTGGAATAACAAAAAGAAAAAAAACAAAAAGAGAAGAATGATGATGATGAACAGGGAGATCAGCCAATCAGATGACCTCGCTAGAAAAACAAACAGGAAGTGGGAGGAGCTTCCAAGCCTCATATGGAACTTATTTTTCTGGATTTTTTTTTGTTCTTTGTCCTTTTTGTCCGTGTGTCTTCGCCGTACGTCCGTCTTCTTCCTGTCTTTTCCAACAGCTGATTTCAGTGCAATGCATCATGGAACGATCGATCGCTAGGAGAGGGTGTGTTACTACATGTGTGTGTGTGTATGTGTGTGTCCTGTTGTCATGGAAACATGCTGCAGGGTTAGCGCTCCAGCAGCGGGGGGGTGGTGCCGTGTTGCATCGTGGGGAATGTGTCCGTCTCCTCTAGCTGGTGTCCATGGACTCCATGTTGGCGGAGCTGGAGTCCCTCTGGATGGAGTCGAAGATGGCCGCCAGCTCCTGATTGGACGAGATCTGGGACTGGAACTCCGACATCAGCGGCGACTTCTCGGCCTCGGGGATGGTCAGCAGCGCCACGACGGCTCGCATCGCCGACCGCTTCAGCTCGTCCTGCTTCTCGAACTCCTGCTTCACCGAGTTCGCCTTCACCTGCAGAGACAGAGGAGACGTTTTACTCTTCGGATCTAAATGGCGACAAATTTATTTCCCAAAAACTGGATTAAAAAAAAAACACCAGAAAAATATTTAGTCATATTTAGTCTCTTGAAATCCTTCAGGGTGCTACGAGACAGGAGCTGAAGTCCAATAGGCCATAAAGCAGGGGATGCTTTAGGGCGGGGCTACGCTCTACCACGGCGTTGTCCGGTCTGGGAGTCGTCCATGTTTTCGTCTTAGAACTTTAACCCTTTCACGGCGTGTCAAAGATAATTGAAACATTTTGGTTAACTAAAAATGTCTTAGTCAGCGTTCGGTTTTACTTAGCTCCGCCCTCTCGTGTCACTTCTGGTTGCAAAAAAACAAGATGGCGACAGCGAGGAACCAAGATCACGACGGCCAGGAACCAAGATGGCGAAGGGCAGGAACCAAAATGGCGACGGCCAAAAACCAAAAGGGCGATGGTCACAAATCAAGATGGCAACAGCCAGAGAAACCAAGATGGCGACGGCCAAAACCCAAGATGGCGACGGCCAGGAACCAAGGTGGCGACGGCCAGGAACCAAGGTGGCGACGGCCAGGAACCAAGGTGGCGACGACCAGGAACCAAGATGGCGAAGGGCAGGAACCAAGATGGCGACGGCCAGGAACCAAGATGGCGAAGGGCAGGAACCAAGATGGCGACGGTCAAAAACCGAAACGGCGATGGCCAAAAACCAAGAATGAAACAGCCAAAGAAACCAAGATGGCGACGGCCAAAACTACTATTACGTCCACTTCTTATGTTCTTATGTGTATGTCTAAGCTCAGAAGACATTAAACAGCCTGGGTAGTATTCCCCGCTCCACATTACCAGTACACGTTGACATGTGATATACCGGTGCAGCATGTTGTGTGGAGTTTGTGTAGTTTGTGTACCTTGGTGGTGCAGTGTGTTGTGTGTAGTTTGTGTACCTTGGTGGTGCAGCATGTTGTGTGTAGTTTGTGTAGTGTGTGTACCTTGGTGGTGCAGCATGTTGTGTGTAGTTTGTGTAGTGTGTGTACCTTGGTGGTGCAGCATGTTGTGTGTAGTTTGTGTAGTGTGTGTACCTTGGTAGTGCAGCATGTTGTGTGTATTGTGTGTAGTGTGTGTACCTTTGTGGTGCAGTGTATTGTGTGTAGTTTGTGTACCTTGGTGGTGCAGTGTATTGTGTGTAGTTTGTGTACCTTGGTGGTGCAGTGTATTGTGTGTAGTTTGTGTACCTTGGTGGTGCAGTATATTGTGTGTAGTTTGTGTACCTTGGTGGTGCAGTGTATTGTGTGTAGTTTGTGTAGTTTGTGTACCTTGGTGGTGCAGTATATTGTGTGTAGTTTGTGTACCTTGGTGGTGCAGCATGTTGTGTGTAGTTTGTGTAGTTTGTGTACCTTGGTGGTGCACGTGGCTCTCAGTGGTTCCACCAGTCTGTCCAGTCTCTGCAGGACGGCGCTGGGACAAAGAGACGACAGCCGGGCCAGCATCAGGAACGTCAGCATCTGAACACAACAACAGTCAGAAGTAAAGTACCATCATCAGCAGCAGTACTAGTAGTACAAATGGCAGTAGTAGTGTTTTGGCGTGTGGTCAGACCTTGATGTCGTAGTGATCCTTGAGTCCGTCCTCTACGTGGTTGAGGAAGGTGAAGATGTCGAGTCGGTCGAGGCAGCTGTCCAGCAGAGTGTACATGCACTCGAACGCAGCCTTCCTCAAGTCCAGACCGTCATCCACCGTGTGTTTGAACGGACCCATCTCCACCTGAACACACACACATCTGCTGATCAGTACTGCGATACCAACATCTGTGCAGTACATCTGTGTATTCACAGTACTTCAGTAGATCGTCACCTCTCGGATCAGCTCCTTCCTGACTTTGGTCTCGTTGTAGAGTTGTGGTAAAACGGAGTCCAGCAGCTCTCGGATCAGACTGGGTTTATTGTGGGCAGCGGAGTTGAACGTTACCAAGGCAACGCGACGCACGTTCAGGTCCGGGTCCTCCAGCGTCTTCAGGAAATCACCTGGGAATTATTCAGGCGGAAAATTGTACGTTCTTAAATCAAGCAAAATATATCAGTAATCTGGTTTGTGATTGAGATTAAATTACTAATAAAACTATTTTAATTTTTCTGAAATTTTTTTCCCCCCATTTCTGCTCATATTGCAGCATATATTAGAAAGTACAGCTGAACAGATGAGGAAAATAATCAATTAGTCGATCAGAAAATTAATAGGTAACTATTTTGATGAGTGATCAATTAGTAAGAGATCGATTAAGTTCATGTTTACCTATGCAGTTCTTCAGCAGAGGGTCGATGGGCTGTGGTTGGTCAGAGATGGTGAACTTTACCGCCGTTACCACGGAGCTCCTGGCGTACGACGAACCTAAACATACAGAAACAGATCAATAATCAATAAATCAATATTTCACATCAATCACCAGATGACTGCCTCTGATCCAGCCGGTGTTTCAATTAAAACTACTCATTAATTCAGTCTAATCTGTGAACCAATGAGATGCAGGTTGAGGAGACTGAGGCCGTCTGATTGGCTGTGAGGAGCAGAGGGGCGGGGCTTATTTATTGGTTTTTGATCAGAGCATTGATTACCTGACAGCAGGTATCCTTTGAGGCGGGGCAGCAGGGTTTATTGATTAGTGATCAGAGTATTGATTACCTGACAGCAGGTATCCTTTGAGGCGGGGCAGCAGGGTTTATGGATTAGTGATCAGAGTATTGATTACCTGACAGCAGGTATCCTTTGAGGCGGGGCAGCAGGGTTTATTGATTAGTGATCAGAGTATTGATTACCTGACAGCAGGTATCCTTTGAGGCGGGGCAGCAGGGTTTATTGATTAGTGATCAGAGTATTGATTACCTGACAGCAGGTATCCTTTGAGGCGGGGCAGCAGGGTTTCGGGGTCGATCAGCGTCAGTTTGCCGAGACACTCGGCCACCACGTTCCTGGTTCCTTCCTCCTGACACTCGCAGTGTTTGAGCAGCAGAGACCAGACGGACTCCACGTACGGCTTCAGACCGGTCACCGACGCCGAACCTCCACACAGACACACACACAGATTAAAACCAACGTACACACACTCACACACACACAGAGTTAATCACAAAGTACCTGAGCTGCTCTTACTGATGATCTCTTTGAGCGAGTGCAGCAGCAGATACTGTCTCTTAGAGGAGGAGATCTCCTGCAGGACGAAGGGCAGATACTCGGGAAGATTCCCCACCGCGATGCTGCCCAACGCATAGGACGCCGCCGACTTCACCTGAGAGACACACAGACAGGAAGAGAGAGAGACAGGTTCATGTCTACCAGCATGACACTAAATCAGACTTAAGTAGGAAAACAGCTTGTTGTGATTCTCACATTCCTTCTTTTGTGGTGAAAAACATCTTAAAGCTGGAGTCAGTTAATCAATTATTCATCCATAAATTGTTGAATATCTAACAAGTTATTCTTCACAATCCTAAAGCCCACAGTGACGTCTTCAGATCAGAATCAGAAATACTTCATTGATCACAGTTATCTTACAGTTGTTGTCTTATATAAAAAATTAGAATATAAGAAATATGTACAAATATTTGCATTAAGACATGCAATATATAACAAATAACCTCAGTGTAAATGAGTGAAGTGAAGTGGGATCTATTAAGTGTGTTAGATATAAATGCCAGAATGGTATAAATAAGAATTAAATAAGAGTATTTCCTGAAATGTATAATATAAATGCAGTATTAATGACAAAATTACTCCAAATCCCAAAGATATTCCGTTTACTATCAAATAAGATAAAGAAAAGCAGCAAATCGAAGCTGGAATTGGAGACTCACCAATTAATCAATTGTCAAAACGGTTGCCTATTCATTTTCTATCAATAATCTGATTGATTATTAAACAAATCGTTTGAGTTTTAATCGCTAATTTGTGGTGGGAGGGGGGTTGGGGGGGTTTACCTCTTCACTGGAGGAGGAGAAAGCGTCCAGGATGACGGTCTTGAGTTCTGGTTGGCTGCTCAGGTCTACGTGGTGTCCCACCTCGCCCAATGAGAGCAGAGCGAGAAGTCTGATGGAGTCTGTGGAGCGGCTGTTCTTTACGTCCTGTCAGTCAGGAGAACAATAAAATAAAACTTTATTTCTGTTGCTGCTGAGCTTTCAGTTGTACCGCAGCGTCTGTAGGTCAGTCAGGTGAGTTTACCTGTATGAACTGTCCGACCACAGCCGGCCCCTCGTTGGGACAGGCTCGGGTCAGAGCGGCGACACATTTGGCGATGGAGCAGTAAGCCTGTTTGTGAGGCAGCGCGGCACTCTGGGAGTAAACGGGACCGGTCAGCATCCTCAGCAGGTCCATGTAACCCAGACCAGCAGTCTCTGTCGCCACCAACGCCTGAACACACACACACAGTGATTACTTACCAGGAATTACTCCTAATTAAAAACGTCACCAATCAACTGAAGCTGTTATCTATGCTCTCTTCAAAGCCACCAGACTCCTGTGAAAAAAACAGTAATTTAACCTCTCAGAACGCAGGAGTTGCTGATCTACTGCTGCATCGATCAGTTAGTTAGTTTGTGTTATTGTGTGACTTTGGTGAGTCTGAACTAACCGTTTAAAAACACCAAAGTCACACAATAACACAAACTAACTAACTGATCGATGCAGCGGTAGACCAGAAACTCCTGCGTTCTGAGAGGTTAAATTACTGTTTTTGTGAATGGAGTCTGGTGGCACACTTCAAACAATCTGAACTATTCCGTTAAGTTGTTTTTCGTCCGTCTCCATCCTGAAATAATAATAATAATAATCTGGTGGTTAAAAAGTGAAACTCCCGTTGTACCTGGTAGAAGTCGAGCATGGCGGCGAGCGCTCCGCCCTGCAGCAGCGGGGATCGAACCAGCGCGATGAGCTGCTGCAGGATGTTCCCTCCGCTCAGCTGACCCAGCGAGGACGGGTGAGTCACCGCCAGCGTGGACAGGAAGCTCAGCGCCATCTGAGACACGTGCATGTCGCTCTCCGAGATGAGAGGAGGCAGCTCGGCCAGCACGGCGTCCACCATGACGGGAGTCACCGCCGAGCTGAAGCACACACACACACATTCACACAGCGTTACGGACAGGAAGGAGTGGGCGGAGCTAACGGCGGCGGCTGACAGGTGTGTGTGTTACCTGTAGTTTCTGAGCAGGATGTCCAGAGCGGCCAGCGTGCAGAGCTTCAGGGCTCGCTGGTTCTTGCGGAGGAAGGAGGCGAGGATGGGAACGGCGTCGGGGAGAACCGGCCTCAGGTCGATCTTCAACGGAGAGCCGGCGATCAGCGTCAGAGCTACAAAACAATCAGGACAAACTTAGTGACAGTAAACCTCTAGAGAGTCTATTTTAAGATGATATTTTTATTTCAGCTCCCAAAACATCAGTCAGGTTTCCATCAAAATGGAGCCAGATTTTCAGAAAATGTGCGTTTCCATCCCGTGTTGTGTGAATAACAGGAGTTGGTTCGTGGAGATAAACAGTAGGTGGTGATAATTCTCCAGTCAGGTACCATTAAAACCACTAAAGAAGAAGAAGAAGCCTTACGGAGGATATAGAAATGCTCCTAATCTCACATTAAGTCACATGCTTCCTGGTCGTCATAGTTACCTTTCACCGTCGTCAGTCTGGTGATCTCGTTCTTGAGGCGTTCTAAGAAGATCAGCAGCGTTCCAGGAAGTTCATTAGGCAGCCGGTCACCTAGACAACCAGACGACAGACCAGTCGGTCAAACAAACAGGAAGCTGACATCACAGCTGACATCACATCGCTGTGACTGACAGACGGCGGTTACCTAGGTTACAGATGATCTGTCCCATGCAGGAGATGGCTCGCTCTTTGACCTCCTGGTCGATGTCGGCGGCTTTCAGGCGTTTGATTGTGCAGGTGAACAGGTCGTTGATGTACGGGGAGGGGTCAAAGCTGTCGGAGCCTTCTGGTTGGCTGTCCAGAGGTCGGATCACCTGGAAGAGAGTAACGAAAGTAAAATCAGCTGTAAAGGTGAAGAGGTTGAAGACGTCACGTTAAGGGTCGCAGGTTTGATTCCCACCTTGACGAGCTGCTGGGTGACGAGCAGAGCCTCGGAGGTGATCTTGTAAAAGGGGTCTCCCACGCACGCCACCACGGGCGGGACGAGGGCGGGGACGTGGGCGTGGAAGGCGTGAGCGGGGTGCGTGACCATGATGACGTGGAGGCAGGCCAAGGCGTCGATTTTGAGGTTGGAGCTGCTCGACTTATCGTTCAGAGAGAAGATGATACCTGAAAAACACAAGATACTGCTGTTACTAATACTGGTACTACTAATACTGCAATATTTATATATATCATTTTTATTATTAATATCATGATATCATATATTGATATTACCTTCAAATGTTAAAAAATCCCAATCAGTTATCTGAATGTAAAACCAAAGAACTCCAAATATCAAAACACAGGAACTTAAAATAAAATTGACAATGTTAAATAGTTTTTCACATCAGATTAAAATATCAGAGACGTGAATATTTACCACTAATTACTCCTGATTAAAAACTAATCAACTTAAACTGGGAGAACTGAAGCCGTTATCTACGCTCTCGTCAAAGCCACCAGACTCCATTGAAAAAAAACAGTAATTTAACCTCTCAGAACACAGTATATGCTGGTCTACCGCTGCATCCATCAGTTAGTTAGTTTGTGTTATTGTGTGACTTTGGTGAATCCGAACTGACTGTTTAAAACACCAAAGTCACACAATAACACAAACTAACTAACCGATCGATGCAGCGGTAGATCAGAAACTCCACTGTTCTGAGAGGTAAAATTACTGTTTTTGTAAATGGAGTCTGGTGGCTTTGACGAGAGCATAGATAACGGCTTCAGTTCTCCGTCAGAAAGGGCCGTCTGACGGCGAGGTAAAGCGTTGAAAATATTCTAAATATAGCGTACATTTAAACTGATATAGACTCCTTCATGGGGGGGTAGTGTTACCTGGTATTAGTACGGGGATGTGCGTGGTCAGCGCTCCCGGGAGGACGTTCACCAGCTCCGTCAACATGTTGAAACAACACTGACGAGTTTTGACACTTTTCTCCTTCAGCTGCTTGTGAAGAGCTTTGACTATCATGGGGACCTGCAGAGGCCGAGAGACATTAAGAGACATTAACACAGTGAGAGAGAGACCACAACATGTTCTCTTGTGGCTGACGGAGCAGGATGCTGAGGGTTTCCTGTCACCGTGAGAAAGAATCGAACACAGTTGAAGCTACAACGACGATGACATCTGCAGCACAGAAACAATACTGCAATATTGTGGTTTAATTCAATTAATAAAATACTACTTTTCTGCATAAATTAGGGCTCCAACGATTATTTTAATTACCAATTCATCTGCCAATAATATTCTTGATTAATTGTTTCGTCTATAAAGTCTAAAAAGTTTCTTCAAATTATCTTGTTTTGTCCGACTGTCCAAAACCTCAAAATATTCAAGTCTACTATCACGTACGACAAAAAATATCTGTAAATATTCACACTTCAGAAGACGCAATTTGTCAATTTTTGAAAATTGTATTTGTTTTATATGCATTTTCCACACAGGAAGTTATATATGGAACTATAAGGGAACAGTAAAAGGTTGATTCAGAAAATCCTTAATTTTTAATACAGTATTACAATCGACTTCTGTAGTATTTGTACCACTAGAGACAGGTGGTAATATTCTAAAATTAACAGTAGTATTTGTACCACTAAAGACAGCTGGTAATATTCTAAAATTTACAGTAGTATTTGTATATCGTTTCTATGGCGATACAGACTAGGCCTATATTTTTTATTTATTTTTTCTATAATTTCACTTACAACTGTTTATTTTGCATTCAAGTTCTTAAAATGAGAAAATACTCCTCATTAGTCAAGTATTTAGTATACAACAATATGCTTTACCATGTGGTTATTTCATATAGACTACTAGAACACTTATCGTTATCTAGATATGAAATAATCTATATTGTGATAGAAGCCCTAGTTTACAGTATAATTTACGATCTATTATCACCCAGAAATGTAAACTAAAGTCTTCTGAATCATTCATTACTAGTAGATACAGTATAATAAATCCATCTTTATTGATGAGGTCACCTGGCTCTGCAGCATGGTCAGCGGCGTGTCTCCCTGCTCCATCGCGTCTGGATCAGCCAACCAGCTCTGAGCCGGTCGGGTCTGTTTGAGCAGCGACAGGTAGGCGTGGAAAACATCCGCCTTCACGTTCTCCTCCCTCTCCTGCAGACACACAGGGAGAATAACGAGTATTCATTACATATATTATATAGCAAACAGCATCAGAGGGAGGAGGTGATGAAGGAGGTGATGAAGGAGGTGATGAAGGAGCAGGCAGAGTTTGACGGTACCTTGAAGCGACAGACGAGTGCAGGAGAGACGGAGCGATAGAACTCTGGCAGCATCTCGTGCCGAGTTGAGACGACGGCGTCCAGACATTTAGCGGCGGCCCGTCGAACCTTCCAGCTCATGTCGTCGTCGTCGCTGTACTCATCGTCACTGCCTGGATGCACGGAAACACCAGTCTTTTTTTTGCAGAAGCTACGACTTTTAAATGAACCTTGCTGGTTGCTGCTTTTACGCTCCTATTTTTTTTATGATGTTAGCTTTTTATCTGTTTCTTATATTGTTGATTTTACCTGCTTTTACTTTGTAGCACTTTGAGATTTGTTTCAAATGTAAAGTGCGTTACAAATAAAATGTATTATTATTATTATTATGTCTGTTATTATCAAACATTTTAAAAATTAAAGACCCTGAAATATTAGATTCAGTACCTTGGTAGTCTTCGTCGTTCTGCTCGGCGTCCATAGCGTTGTCGTCCTCGTCTTCATCGTCAAAGTTGTAGTTGGGGTCGTAGGTCAGGTAGCGCAGGCAGATGGAGATCACCGTGGGAACGTGGGGGTAAACTTCTTTAGGACACCTGGTATGAATAACAATTAAACAAGAACTACTACAGCGATAACAGTACTTTGGTAGTACTACTGTGTGTATTACCTCCTAACAAAGGACTCGAAGGCCTGGATGCAGTACTCTCTGAGCTCGTCATCGTCAACGTTACAGAACTTCACCACCAGAGGGATGATCTTCTCCAGATACTCTCCTAAAACGCAGACAGTTACATTAGTTCTTCTGTTTTCTGATCTGTTCCGGTGTTTATTAACATCACGTCTCGGTGGTCCGTCTCACCGATCCGGTGTCCCGCCTGTCTGCTGATGGCGGCCGTGCACTGGATGTAGGTTCTGGTGGTCGACATGTTGTCGTTCCTCCCCAGCTCCGTCAGAAGGTGCTCGATGAGGTCGATGAACACCAGATTCCCACAGGACATGACCAAGTGGCCCAGAGCCATGATGGTCCTCTGAAACAGGCACATAAGGAACACAATGAATATATATATATATATATATACACAGTATATATATATACTGGGTCCTAAAGTGGAGTAACATAAAGCTGGATGTACCTTCCTGACAGCCAGTCTGGGGGAGGTGAGCTGAGGAAGCAGACAGCTGAGGATGGAGGGATGGAAGTTCACCAACAGACCTCCCTGTCTGCAGAAAGAGACACAGGTAGACTGTTTAGAGACGTCTATATCTATCCACACACAGGTAACTGTAGTATTTGTACCACTAGAGACACACAGGTAGACTGTTTAGAGACGTCTATATCTATCCACACACAAGTAACTGTAGTATTTGTACCACTAGAGACAGGTCGCAATATTCTGAAAGAAACAATAGTAGCTGTGATAGTTTACAGTAGTATTTGTATTATTTGTTGTATTTTTACCACTGGATGCGGGCAGTAATATTCTATAAGTAACAGTAATGTTTGTTGTATTTGTACCACTAGAGACAGGTGGTAATATTCTAAAAGTAACAATAGTAGCTGTGATAGTTTACAGTAGTATTTGTTGTATTTTTAACCACTGGATGCTGGCAGTAATATTCTAAAAGTAACAGTAGTAGTAGTGATAGTTTACAGTAGTATTTGTTGTATTTTTAACCACTGGATGCTGGCAGTAATATTCTAAAAGTAACAGTAGTAATAGTGGTAGTTTGCAGTAGTATTTGTACCACTGGATGCAGGCGGTAATATTCTAAAAGTAACAGTAATGTTTGTTGTATTTGTACCACTAGAGACAGGTGGTAAAATTCTAAAAGTAACAGTAGTAGCTGTGATAGCTTGCAGTAGTATTTGTAATATTCTGAAAGTAACAGTAGTAGTTGTATTTGTACCACTAGAGACAGTTGGTAATATTTTGATTAACCACAAATGAGCACCTTTCTACCAGTCAAACAGAAGAACCAGAGAACCAGAGAACCAGAGAACCAGAGAACCAGAGAACCAGAGAACCAGACTCTGTGTATTTTTCTCTATATTTAAAGCACTAATAGTTGTTTTTCAGGATATGTGCTGATAAAACCACTAACTGTTATACGTTTGGCCACAATAATAATGAAAATGAACGGACAGACAGACAGACAGACAGACAGACAGACAGACAGACAGACAGACAGACAGGAAGTGTACCTGCAGAGCATGTCAGCCATGATGTCGAGCGCCTCCAGCTGGACAGACACGTCTTCCTGTTTGGCGATGGCGCTCGTCAGACGACCCGTTATCTTCTTACAAACGCTGGCAGCGAGAGCCGAGCCTGAGAGACGCAGACGGGTACAAGTATTCATAATCCTAGTATTTCTCTGTTTACTTCTGAACGGCAGCTAACTCCAAACAGCATCAGTAGTATCAGTAAGATATTGTAGTAAAAGTACGAGTAATATCTGTAGTACTGTATTACATTTACAAATATAATAAACGGTACATCTAACATCAGTACAATGTAGTATACAACACCAGAGAGGTGGTAATACTCTAACAGTAACAGTAGTAGTTGTTGTATTTGTACCACTAGAGACAGGTGGTAATACTCTAACAGTAGTAGTTGTGATAGTTTGCAGTAGTATTTGTACCACTGGACGTGGGCGGTAATATTCTACACGTAACAGGAGTATTTTTGTAGTATTTGTACCACTAGAGGCAGGCGGTAATACTCTAAGGGTAACAGTAGTATTTGTAGTATATATTTGTAGTAGTAGTACCAGAGGAGGCGGGCGGTAATATTCTAACAGTAACAGTAGTATTTGTAGTATATATTAGTAGTATTAGTACCAATGGAGGCAGGAGGTAATATTCTAACAGTAACAGTAGTATTCATAGTATATATTTGTAGTATTAGTACCACTGGAGGCAGGCGGTAATACTCTAGCAGTAACAGTATTATTTGTAGTATATATTTGTAGTATTAGTACCACTGGAGGCAGGAGGTAATATTCTAATAGTAACAGTAGTATTTGTAGTATATATTTGTAGTATTAGTACCACTGGAGGTGGGCGGTAATACTCTAACAGTAACAGTAGTATATGTAGTATATATTTGTAGTATTAGTACCACTGGAGGCAGGAGGTAATATTCTAATAGTAACAGTAGTATTTGTAGTATATATTTGTAGTATTAGTACCACTGGAGGCGGGCGGCAGCTCTCCGATCACAGTCTTCAGGCCGATGGACGAGATGTCTCGGAGCTGCTCTTTGTCCGACAGCATGTTGGTGCACAGCGTGTCCACGATGGTCTCCACCTGGTACTCCTTCACCTTACTGACCAGGGGACCCAGGCTGAGCGAAACAAACACACCCACCGTTAAAACACACACAGAGAGGAGGAGACAGAAAAGTTAAAAATAATAATAATAGGGTGTTTACCATTTGACGGCCAGATTCTGAACTTCTCCGTTCTTGTCTTCCAACAGTTTGAGAATCATCCTCACCACCTGTCAATCAATACATCAATCAATCAATACCTGGGCTTGTTTACACTAAACCTGACTGGGTGATAACACAGACCAGACTTTAATAAACTAGTTTGAGCCGGTATAGACGGACCTTCCTCTCGCTGTCGTCGTCCAGTTTGATTGAGTCTTTTTGTAGCTCCGTCATCAGGTCGTTAGTGGCCATAAACCTGAGACAGAAACACAGAAATTAATAACTAGTTAATAAATCAATCAGAGCTGTTAAAGTTAACAAGATAATAAAGAGACACGTTTCGTCCACAGGATGGTAAATGTAATGTACAGGATGACATACAAGCTGTTTTAAATCACTTTTAGGATGATGATCAAACATCAGATCAGAGTCCTTTAATACAGAGTTATATTTTCTGAGTCCTATATTTGTATTTTCCTCCGCAGCAGTTTAGATGTCTGACAGCTGAGAATCTGGAGTGAATTCAGCAGCAGGGATTCATCACCTAAAAGCAGAGAGTAATTATGTCTCCTCTGCAGTATTAAAGCTCTCAGATCAGGACTGAAGGGACTCGTTTCTTCTACGGGGTCAGCAGCCACGTTTTACAGCGACGGCAGCGAACACTCACAGTTTCACAGATTTCTTGCAGCGAGCGCGCTGCTGTCACAAGTGATGAAACTGATTAGTTGTGCTGCCAACTTGGGTTGTGATCATCATCGAGAAGCTTCACAAAAGAGGCTCTGAGTTGTATCTGTTAAACATGGAGGGTTTTTAGGGACCAAACGGTCCTTTACCTCCGTTTTAATGGTCACCGTTTCTATTAAAGACGCACAAGAAACGCACCGACATCGAGGCCATGAAAGACAAGATGGTTGGAATAATTATCGCCTTATTGATGAGGTTATTTTATAATATCATAAAATAACATTATATAACAAGATAGTAATTATTGAAGGAAAGAAGAGAAACATCAATATAACCAATAAAACCAAAGAACAGTGAAACAACACAATTTCTCACAATCTCCTAAAAACCAACAAAAATATGACTTTTTCAGAAGAGCTGTCCTCAACCAAAGAACTTCTTAGTCGACGAACCCTTGATTTATGATTTTGTCGACTAATCGATTAGTTGATTTAATCTGTAAAACTGAGTTTCTCCACAAAGAATCACACAAAGCACCACTTTAAATCTGGTGTTTACCAGAGATGTGCTCATAAATGTCTTAGAAATAAGTCATTCAACATGAAAAAAAGCATAAAAATGACTCATTGACTTAAGAAATCTTCGTCGACTTAAAACAAAACGATTAGTCGACTAATCGACTAAGAGGAGGCAGCCCTATTTTTTTTTAGACAAAACTTTTGTCAAGTTCTGTTCAATTAACACCCAAAATATTCAGCTTAATATCCCAAAACACCGGGAAAAGCAGCAAGTTTTCACATTTGCAAGTAAACTTTTCCAGGTGCTGGATCCAAAAACAAACTGAAAGCAGCAGATCCAATACACCGTACCGATCAATAAACCTGATTAAGGGCGCCCCGCTAGCTCTGCTGGTGTGTGGGCGCCCATAAGGCTGAGTCCCGCGGTAGGCCCGGGTTCGAATCCGACCTGTGGCCATTTCCGCATGTCGCCCCCTCTCTCTCCCCATTTCTACACTATCCACTGTCCTATAAATAAAGGCATAAAAAGCTCCAAAAAATAATCTTTAAAAAAAAAAAAATAAACCTGATTAAACAGAGCACATATTGATCTAACGGAGGTTTCCTACTTTCCAAATCATGCAATTACTTTTTAGATTGATTCATAATTTCCAGACAGCGACTGGTTTCAGTTATTTTATACTAAAATCAACACGCTGAGTTGAATCTCACTGCAGAGAGATAATCCATCACAGAGAACAGCATTTCAGATACAGACAGCAACCAACAACTACTTAGTGATTATCAGCTCTAATATTGGCTTCACAGTGAAACATTAAAGCCGTCGACTCACCTCAAATTATATTGATTACACATTAAATTGATTTTTCTAAAAATACATCACTTAAATCTAAGCTGTTAACACTGACAACATCCATCTCAGCAGTGGTGGGATGTAACTAAGTACTTAAGTACAGATTTTAGGTAGTTTGTCCTGTGACGACAACAGTGCGGTGCTAGTGGAGAGTTTAACGGTAGTCAGAGCGAGGAAAATGTCAGATATTTGGTAATATTTCACAGTGGAAAATCCAACAAGTAAAACAGCGATATGAACAGTATGTAAGGCTTATGTTTCCTAGGGTGGGTGAATATTGCACTCTGCAGGACAAACAATAATAATAACCATATATTTTTTTTATCATGCTGGTATCGGATCGGTTCTCGGTATTGGCCGATACCGCAAGCTCAGGTATCGGATGTGGTATCGGGAAGGAAAAAATGGTATTGGAATGGTATCTCCAATTTTCTTCAGTATTTAGTTTTCATGCCAGTTTATACTTCTACTCCACTACATTTATCTCACAGCTTTAGCTACTTATGAGGAGTTTATACAGTATGTAAGGGATAATACCAGACGAAGTGTTATCAGGACGACGGGGAGGCCAGAACCTGATGGTTGAAGTTCCAGATTTAATAATGTTATTTAATAATGTTAATGTATTAGTTATAATGTTCACCTTGTTTTGAAGGTGTCATTTTGCGTCATTGTGACGCCATTTCTCACTATTTTTACAAACCAAACAATCAATCGATTAATGGAGAAACTAATGCAGCAGATTAATCCATAAAATAATCAAAAATAATCGAAAATAATCATTAGTTAATAGTTCAAAATAAAAAATTCAACTGCTTTTACATTAATGCATGAGTAATAATAATCTAATGATAGAATATATAATAGTAGAACAGTCACAGTTATAATAACATGTTACTGATTATACTTTTACTGAAGGAACATTTTCAATGCAGGACTTTTACTTGTAACAGAATATTCTGACAGTGTGGTATTAGTACTTTTACTGCAGTATCAGAGTACTTCCTCCAACCACAGTCTCCAGTCTGTTTACATGTTGTCATTACCTGAGTTACCAAAGCTACCACACCCCCCACAGCATCACGCTAGTTAGCCTAACACACGTTCAAACACCAACATCTGCTTATCAAACTAACCTGTTAGCTTAGATGCTAACCTCACATTTAAAATCCACAAATTCACACTCAAAACGACAGCTATCTAGCTTGCGGTATTACACAAGTTGGTGAGCTAGCCTAACAACAAAATAATAAATAAAAAATAAATAATAAAATATAATAATTTTCGAATATTATTAACAAACAATACAATCAAAAAAAAAAAAAAAAAGTGAATGGAAATATTTAAAAAAATAATTAAAGAAAAAAAATCGTGAGCTAGCCCAGGGGTTAAGGGGGGTTAGCTAGCGAGCTAACTGCTAACTGGAGCTGTTTAGCTTCCCATCAGCTGTCAGGTTAGCATTATTAGCAGCTAATTAGCTCGCTAACCAGCTATTAACGCTGTAGTTTGAACCAAATCAAACGCTAGTGGCTAACTAGCGAGCTAACTGGCTAACTAGCGATGTGACGATGATCAGACAGGTGGCATGCTAGCTGTTAGCATGACAGCCTGTAGGCCCCGCCAGAGCCGCCGCTAGCTCCGCGGCTAACATGGAGCATCTAACCCGGGTTTGAGCTCATCCATGTGAGCCGTGCCAGGTAGCCCTCTTTACCCGGGTTACCTGAAGTCCTTGTCGCTGGAGGTCATCTTCTCCAGCAGGTTGGAGATGTGGTACGAGGCGCTCGCCATGTTAGCCTGTTAGCCTCCTGCTAGCTCCTCTCACTGTGTGTGTGTTCCGGCTGCCTGTCTGTCTGCCGGCTGCCTGTCTGTCTGTCTGCCTGTCTGTCTGTCTGTCTGTCCCCGGTGGTTCCGGTTCTCTTCAGGTAAACACCGTGTTGTTGTTGGTGGGTTCTTGTTGAACTTTCTCTCTCTCCTCTTACAGAGACTGTCGCATCCCGGGGGCGCGGAGTTGGGTTTGTTTGAATGGGGCTCCCGTTCTCTCTGCAGGAGGGGCGGGGTTAGCGAGATGGATGCGGGCGGGGTCGGAGGTCACAGCTTCAGCAGCCTTTTTTTCACACGGGTTTATTTTTTTAAAGGCTCACCACAGCATTTTCTTCCATATTTATAATAATAATAATGGTAAAAAAAATTAAAAAAATAACCCTATTATTATTATTATTATTATTATTATTATTATTATTATTATTATTATTATTATTATTACTAAAAATAATAGTATTAATAATAAAAAATAAGATAAGATAAGATAAGATAGAACTTTATTAATCCCGAAGGAAATTCTTGTGCCAGAGATTACTCAAAAAATACAAAAAATACAACAAATTACAACGAGTTTCAAGTGTATAAAATACAAGTGTATAGAATAAAAAAGTAAACTTACTATTTCTAGCACCAGTGCCTAATAGAATGACAATTAAGTAAGTAAGTGACATTAAGTAAAATGAATAAATAAGATAAGATAAGTGAAATAAAAAGAAGGTACGGTAAGCTAAAAAACAGAAAAGAAGTAATATTGCACAAAATAAAAACATTATTAGTATTATTATATATATATATATATATATATATTCATCTGTTTTTGCACTATCCCTGTTGTCCTGTTCACGTTGTTCACATGTATATAATTTTCACACTACTGCTATCGCACATAATTTATTTATAATTTATTTAAAATGCACATATTTATTTACCTTCTATTTACCTTTATAGAATAACTTTACTAGTGTTCTTATCCCTTGGATATTTGTTATTCTTATTTATTGTATGCCATGTCCTATTCTTATTTTATGTACTGTCTTTGTTAGAATCTGTGCTGCTGTGAAACTACAATTTCCCAAAGGGATAAATAAAGTGCTATCCTATCCTATCCTATATACTGTATATACATATACATATATATATATGTATATATATATATATATACATATATATAGATATATATATATATACTGTATATTCTGTCAGGTGATAATAACGTGTTAACGCAAATTCGTTTTAATGCCACTAATGTCTTTAAAGCATTAATGCAAATTGCGATTTTTAAGTTGTATTGTTTTGTATGTATTGTTGTATTTATTTATTTATTTATTTGTTTTTATTAAATGCGTTTATCAGAAAACAGAAACATAAATCTTATACAAAGAGAAGAGATGCTATCTTTCTACTAGATTTAGCTATTTTCCTTTACATACTTTATAATATAATTTATATAATATTCACAACTAAATTCCTGTTTACATTGCTGTACACCTGTCTACCACAAATATTTATAATTTTATTTCATATATATATGTTATATTTTATCCCTGTATTTTAACTTCTGCACTATGTCTTAGATTCTCATTTTTTAATCGTGATTTTTCTATATATACATATTCAGTGAGCGTTGTTGAAGGGAGCCTGAGATCTAACATCTTCATTGCCAGTGACTGCTTCTCTGTAATTGTTGTGCATATGAAAATAACTTCAAACTTTCCATCTGCAGTCCCTGTGCATATCAACACTACAAAAAAATAATTAATATAAATACAAGTTAAAAATACAATAAATAGCTGCATCGTCCCATAGTCACATCTTAATCATACATCCCTATACAGTATAAAGTTCCTCTCAACCCCCCTTGGAGCTATAATTAATCAGATTAATCAGTTCATTTTGATCGCTGACTCATCGTTTTAGTCATTCTTCATGCAAATGTTAAAAGATTCACTTGTTCCAGCTTCTAAGCTGTGAATATCTGCTGCTCTCTTTTTGTTTTGTTGTTGTTTTCCATGATAATAAACTGAATGTTTTTTTGTGTGTTTTGGACGAACCAAAGAAAGAATTTGCATTTGTTAACTTGTTCTTGTTCTTTCTGATTTCATCTTGAACCTCGTGACCAGATCTGTTGGTTGTACATACTGTATCTGCTTACTCTGGCTTTATTTGTTGTTTGTTTTTCTCTTATTTCTTTTCTTTTCCTCCTGGTTATGTTTGCTTGTGAGTTAATATTCTTTGTTCTATAAGTGTTCTTTGTTCAGTTGTTGTTTTATTTCGCTTTTGATGAGTAACAATGTCATTTTTTGTTTTTATTTGTTTGAATAGCGGAGGACTCTCCTGCACTGAAATGACAGTTTTTCCTGTTGTATGTATTTTGTATCCAAATACAACTAAACTAAACTACTTTGTGATATTATGATGGACATTTTTACAATTTTCTGATATTTTATTTAACCTTTACTTAACCTTTAGGAGTAAAGACTCATTGAGATTAAATGAGATGTCCTGGCCAAGACAGGCAGCAGCAGCACAGTTACACGGCTGCAGACATAAAACAATGAAGACAAAGAGCAAATTACAGAATTATAAGGTATAAAAAAAAAAATCTGCAGCCAGATGTGCTTGTTTCCAAGTCTTTTAGAAGCATTATTCTATAGACAAAAGCAATTAGTTGATAATAAATAAATAAGCAGCAGGTAACTTGATTATGATAATAACTGTTAGTTGCCACATTAATCCACCTGCCAGTGAACTGCTTTCTCATAATATTTCTTTTGTAACACTATGGAAGTCTGCACATGTTTATCTGGAGTTTAATCTGTTCCTTAATGTCTTTAAATGAGCAGACAGATTGCGTCGAGGCAGAGCGTCTTTAACAGACTCTTCTCTCCTCTTGAAGTTGACCTTGAGGATCATTCTGCTCCGAGCGAAGCTAAACAAAGACGTTCAGAAGTGGAGGTTCAGAACTCAGAGATATTTTCAGCATTAGGAGAACAGAACCGTCTAAAAGAGCGGTTCACCACCTTTTTCCTTAAGAGACCCTTTTCTATCATTGAGTAAACTGACTTCTTTTATGGATATTTCATATTATATTCAATGCATAACAATAAGAGTTGACCCAAATAGTGAATGCAATGGCAACTTATGACTTTATTCTCATAATATTATGACTTTATTCTCATAATATTATGACTTTATTCTCAAAATCTCAGATTGATTTTTTTTCCCTCAGTGTGGCTCTAATACTCCGTCGTACTCTAGAAACCTGAGCTCCTCTCTGAAGTCCAAAGCTTTCTCACTATTTGCACCAAAATGTCCGTCCTCCCTTCCTCTTTCTACTCGATTATCTCCGTCCATTAATGACTTTAGGAAACAACCAGAGAGGTTTTAAAGTGACCTCTTCATGTGACCGTGTGCTCAGATTGAGGGCGAGCTCGTCGCCGTCTGATGCTCTCTGAAGCTCTTTAGATCACTTCTGGTTGATTTTATCATCTCCTCCTGATGAATTACCTGCAGCAGGTGTGTCTATTCAGAAACCCTCCTCAGTGAGATCTACTTCCTGTTTACTGGATGAATTAAAGAGAGAGAGGCTGAATCAGATGGAGCTCTGTGTGTATTTAGAGCTGCTTAATAATGAGGCACCCACACACTCATTTCATACTCGCAGAGATTCAGGATATTCAGGATGTTGTAGTCGTTTATTCATGCTGGTTGAATGCATTCAGTGTGTGTGTGTGTGTGTGTGTGTGTGTGTGTGTGTGTGTGTGTGTGTGCGTGATGAGTCACAGATCAGTTGAGTGGGATGTTTACAAACCCCCAGGCGCTCTCTCTCTCTCTCTGTTGACACATAATGCAGCCACTGACATATGCACGCTGTGATTTATGTATGTGTGTGTGTGTGAGTGTGTGTGTGTGTGTGTGTGTGTGTGTGTGTGTGTTAATGCATTGACAGCGTTTGACAGTAATCTATGAAATGAGGCTCCAGCTGCATCTCAAACACTTTTCAGATATCTCGCAGGAAATGATCATGATGATGATTGTGATGATGATAATAATAAAATATATGATGTAGGTGTGATGAATAGAGATCTATTCCAGTCTATTATAAGCTGTCGATGATGATGAACCCATGATGGGTAGGAGGATGAAAATAATGATGAAGATGGTAGTCATGATGTCAATGAAGGTGATGAATTTCTATATGAAAGTGAGGTGTTATACTGAACTTTAAAGGTGCTAAATTTGATATCATTAATATATCATCAACAACTATTGTCAATGTAATGATATAGAGAAGTAATGTTTACTTGAACAGGGAATGATTTCTCTCTCCCTCTGTGTGGCCGTCACCATATTGGTTTATGATAAATTATTTTAGTAAATAAATAAATTGGAAATAATAAAAGTTAATATTAAATTAATATTTTATTATTATTAATAATAATAATAATAATAATAATAATAATAATAATAATAATAATAATAATAATAATAATAATAATATTTTAAGTTTAATTTTTAGAGTAATTTATCAAATAAATAAATACATTTTATGTATTTGTTTTTCTATTTCTGTGCATATTTATTCATTTTCAAATTAACCTGCACATTTATTTGATAATTGAGGCTTTTACATTTCTTTCTTTATTTTATATATTCATTTATTATAATGGCAGCTTTAGTCCTCAATACCAAGTAACTAGTAACTATCAAATAAATGTAGTGGAGAAAATGTATTTCTTTCTGAGATGTAGTAGAAGTGTAAAGTAAACGTAAAAAAAGTTTAAAAAGTTCCTCAAAATTATTCTTAAGTACTTGAGTAAATGTACTTAGTTACAGTGCACCACTGAGATTAATCCACCATCAGAGTTTAAAAGGTTAAATGACAATAACTTAATTTTAATTTAATAATTAATAAATGATGATTAATTGCTATGAGTTCAGTCTGACTGGCTGCAGGATCACATGATGTCTGTTTGTCTCCATATTGAGGTCAGTCTCTCTGCTTTTTGTCCTTTAGCCTGCAGAGACTCATCCTTCCACTTCACTGCTTCTTCTTCCTCCTCCTCCTCCTCCTCTTCCTCCTCCTCCTCCTCCTCCTCCTCCTCCTCCTCCTCCTCCTCCTCCTCCTCCACCCACTCATTTTATAGATATGATTGTTAAATTTCATAAATTTTGAGGACACTACAGGGGAATGGGGTAAAATAATTAATTAATAGATATCACCATGAAACTTCCCCAGTTGATTACTGACATTAAGACAATTATTTTTTGTATTACAACTTTTATTAAATATGATGTTTAAATATGCTAATGAGGCATTATCTAATGCTAACTTTT
The DNA here is from genome assembly GCA_916701645.2 of Sebastolobus alascanus. NCBI lineage: Eukaryota > Metazoa > Chordata > Actinopteri > Perciformes > Sebastidae > Sebastolobus > Sebastolobus alascanus. The sequence goes on along the minus strand of CAKAOJ020000012.1, from coordinate 655,469 downwards.
GGTCTCCCCTCAATTATCGCAGTAATGAATCATCCTGGATCAGAACCAGTAGCAATAAGGTCAAAGGGCATCACCTCCACCGCTTGCTTCTCTACTTTGAAACATTAAAGGCTGAAATTTGGCAGAATTCCCCTTTAATCCACAGCCGGGTGGAGTTGGGGGGTTGAATTCCTCCGAGGCGAGTCAGGACAGGAGACAGACTTCAAATACCTCTAAATGTGTGTGTGTGTGGTTTCCAGGTTAATATGTCTGCAGGGTCACTACTGTAACACAACACTCAGCAGATTGTTAATTAACAGAATCTGAAAGGCGTCTTTATAATAATGTTTTATATGTTTGTCACAGCTGGAGCTGAAAAACATGTTTGTTGGTATGAGAATAGCATCATTACATTATCATTACTTACTTTTCTAAAGCACGGTTTATAATCTGAGAAACTGTGGTGTACAGGGAGGACAAAACTGCTTACATTAAGATAATAATAAAGATGTTATGATATCTGGAAAGAGACATCACTGTTTACTTTTAAAATGTGCATTTTTAGCTCTTTCTGTGCCACAAAACAAACATCGATAAGCTTGATTGTATTATTTTAATGAGCTAAAGATGATATTTCTGATCATCTGATAAATTGGTCTTTTTTTAAATGCAGCAATACACTTTGCTCTTTTTTGTGTGCTTTTGAAAATATAAATATTTTTTGCAGTAGGCTACGGTCAACCTGCTTTTGTGATTTGTGACATGTATTCGACTGGTCTAATTGGATCACCTGAACTGTTATTAACACAGACAAGAAGAAATATGTATCGCTCTTTTAAAGAGGGTGCATAAATATCTGCAAGTATGTAAATACTGAGCTACATTAAAACAGCTGGGGGGGGGGCCATGGGTTTCATCCTTGTTAATCAGTGAGCTTTAGGTGCTGTTTCCCCCTGTTTGAAATCCTTATGCTAAGCTAAGCTTAGCTAACTAGCTGAAGCCATATAGATATGAGAGAGGTGTGGATTTTCTCATCGACCTCTGCAAAAAAAAGCAGATAAAAAAAAAAGCAAATTTTAACTCAAAGTCCACTTACTAGCTTTACTCAGAGCTTTCAACCAAGTCTTTTGGGTTTGCACACTTTGACTCGGACTCGGTGTAGTCTGGACATTTTTTTTTTATTTGACCTGCAAAATATTACTTTCTATGAAAATATTAAAATATTGGAACGTAGCATTGATACATACCAGTATAACTTTTAACACATTTTAAAGTTTTTGTTCATGTACAATGTATGCTTCTTTTTTTTTTTTACGGACATGTCATTTCTGACATCTATCTTTATTTAGATAAATCTTTTTATGATGCAGCAGATTCAGACAGTTAGACAAGTATTTGAGGATTCTGGAAAAACATTCAGAACTGCTGTACTACGACTATACTGTATATATACAGTTTATATGTATATGTATATTAGCCTGTGACAAACTGGGGGTAGCTACGGACAGTGGTAGTGGAGAGTATATGCAGGTAAATGGGGTATAAGTACCCACCTCTTTTTCTGGTGGTTTACAGTAGGTTATACACTCCTATGAGGCAAAAAATCCATTGGAATACATAGAAGAGTATAAGTACTTCCTCCTCTGTAACATCGTAGTACTCCCACCTCATCGACCACAACACCACCGGCTGCAGAGAGCTGGTCACCGGAAGGGGTTAAACTATGACTAGGTATTTTTAAAGCTCCTTAGATTTATCTGTATCTGTCTTGGTGTCATTGTTTGAACACTTTTAGATTAATCCATAAATCTTCATCTTGTATCTGCTGCTAAAGGAAGCTTCTTTTAGCTGGAGGAGCTTTATCATGTCTCTCTATACCACACACACACACACACACACACACACACACACACGCGCACACACACACACACACACACACACACACACACACACACACACACACACAGCCGTGTACTTCTATCTTTGTGAGGACACTCATTGACATAATGCATTCCTTAGCCCCTTACCCTAACCTTAACTATCACAACTAAATGCCTGACCCCAACCCTTGCCCTAACCCTAACCTAAACCTAATTCTAACCTGGACCTCAAAAACCAAGTTTGAACCCTCAAACAGGTCTTTGAAGGTTCGTCCCAAAGAAAGGACAGGCCAAAATGTCTTCACTTTCCAAAAATGTCCTCACTCTGAAGGTCTAAAACTCAGATTGGTCCTCACAAAGGTAGCTGTACAAGAACACACAAACACACACACACACACACACACACGCACACACACACACACACACAAACACACACACACACACACACACACACACACACACACACGCACTATTTCTGCTATGAATGAATGAAGGCGGGAGGCGCGTGCTCACTGCTGGCGAAAAAGTATCAATATTTCGGGGCAATTTAAGCGCGAGGAGCGAATGGAACCCCGTCTGCCTCGCGTGCTCCTCCACTGTCATGACGTCACCTTCTCTCTCTCTCTCTCTCTCTCTCTCTCTCTCCCGCCACTCTAACGTCGCTCTCCCACTCCTCAGAGACCAGAACGAGGCTCCGGGGTAGAGTAACGGGAGGGGGCGGGGGGTCGAGAGACATAGACAGAGAGTCGAGAGAGAGAGAGAGAGAGAGGGAGGTTCTGGTGTAGAGGTTGGAAAAGAGAGAGAGGGGGGTAGAGAGAGGTAGACAGAGAGTAGAGAGAGAGAGAGAGTGGTAGAGAGAGGTAGGCTCGCAGTGCAGAAGGGGAGGAGGTGGATCTGTGTAGTGTAGCAGCTGTAAGCTAAAGCTAACTAGCCATGTTACTGGTGGTGTGTCTCTGCTAGCGGGCCGCCCTGGACTCCCTATCCGCCCTGAGGTGCATCATGCCCGGCTGGAAGAAGAACATCCCGGCCTGTCTCCAACCGGACCAGGAGGGAGGTAAGACCGGGTACGCTCGGGTTCACACCGACCCGGCGTGCGTGTGTGTGTTTGTGTGGTACATACCTGTGTGTGTGCGCGTGCATGTGTGTGTGTGAGCGCGTGTACTAGCTAATTATCGCCGGTTGACAGACAGACGTTTGAAATTAGTGAAAGTTGGTAACTGAAACCGTGTGAATGTGTGCGTGTGAGCGTGTGTGAGCGCGTGTTAATCTGACGCACCGGGTGAGGTTACGGTGATTTCACGTTAGAGGCTACTTAACGTGCTCGTCGTTAACACCGGTTACCGGTTACCGAGCAGCGGAGCGGAGTTAGCAGCTAACGAGGCTAACTAACGGCTGACCAACGGCTAACTAACGGTTAAACCAACGGTTAACCAACGGTTAAACCAGATAACCGTTGGTGCTGGGCAACCGAGGGTTCTGCCCTTGTGTGTGTGTGGAACGTCTTACTGGTGTTACAGTGAAATGTGTGACCCTTCTGTTTCTGTGACTCAGGTGTGATAGAATGATGCTGATGGTTGGATTAAATATTGACAGGTGAGGTGTTAAAGTGGCAGAAGGCAACATTTTTTTTTTGGCATAATTTGGCAAAAATCCCATAATAACCTTTCAGCATATTGTAATTAAAGTGTTCTGAGACACTTATGCTCCTCCTCATGTCTCTGTTTTCAGGCTTTAGAGAAAATCTAGCCCCGTGACGGCTAGTATTTTTATTCATTGAACTGTATTGTATTTATTTTTGTAATATTTTGTATTTTATTTTATTTTTGTTTTATTATTTGACATAATATTTTTGTTAATTTTCCTCGATATATTTACATCTTTTTATTTATTTAACTGTATTTTATTCAATTTTTCTTATTTATAATCTGACGTCAGATTTTTGTTAATTTTTCTTGATATATTTTAATTTTTATTTTACTATTGCTTTCATAATATACCTTTTTAAAATACAGAAGAAAAAAAATCTTTCGAGAAAATCGAGTGAGGTCAGATGGAAGAATCACAATGTCACTCGTCACTTATACTAGTTCCCATCAAACAAAACAACGCCGTATTAAAGTGGCAGTAGGCAACAATTTTTTGGCATAATTTGGCAAAAATTCCATAACAACCTTTCAGCATATTGTAATTCAAGTGTTCTGGGAGAAAACTAGACTTCTGCTCCTCCTCATGTCTCTGTTTTCAGGCTTTAGAAAAATCTAGCCCGTGACGGCAGATTTTGACCAATCACAGGTCATTTCAGAGAGAGAGCGTTCCTATTGGCTGTGCTCCGGTCATGTGACCAGAACTTGGCTTCCTTCAACAGATTTTACAATGGCGGCCGCGTCACAAACTTTCTCATTTTACAGCTAAACAGTAACTACAAGATGATTCTGAAAACATCTGAGGAGAGAAATAGTCATTACAGTAACAGAATATTGATTCATATTTGATCAGCGCTGCCTAGTTTGACCGTTTGGTCGGAGTTCACGAGTGATTGACAGCCGGCTCTCATAGACGGCAGATCGACAGCGGACCTTGTTTTCCGGTTTCTGCTCTCACTACCGTTAAAATCTAACGTTTTCTGGTTGCCACTGTTTTCATAACACCCCTCCATTGAGATAACACAGTAGTGGTGTGGTGCGGTGCTGTAGTAGTGGATTATTTTGTGGTGTAGTACTCTATTGTATAATATTGTTTTGTGTGGCAAACTATGGAGAGATATCAGTAACTAAGTATTTACAAAATACAATTTTGAGGTACTTGTACTTTACTTGAGTATTTCCATTTTATGCTACTTTATACTTGCACTGTATTACTACAGTTAATTTACAGATTCATAATATTAAAACAAATTATAATCAACAAATAAAATATGTTGTATTATCATAGATTAAGTTTACCAGCTGCAACATTAAAATGATACGTACATTAATCTATCAATGATTATAACTATAATTAGAGCTGTCAATCGATAAAAATATTTAATCGCAATTCATTATAAATTATTCGCACATTTTTTATCTGTTCAAAATGTACCTTAAAGGGAGATTTGTCAAGTATTTAATACTCTTATCAACATGGGAGTGGGCAAATATGCTGCTTTATGCACAATTAACAACAAATTCCGTTCATCTCTGTCCCAGCAGCTCTTGAACATCGTTCCAAATTAGTCGGCACCGAGTTTGAAAGAGAGACTAAATAAATAACAGATATAAAAAACAATTTTGTTGAAAAAAGAGTATTAGTTTTCCAGTTAGTTGTGGCTTCTACTTTGATCATTAAATCCCATAAACAAAATGTTTTTATCAAAGATAAATTGACTGACTGTGTTTTAGATTTAGTCGTTTATGAAACCCTTGAAATATAATCTATTTATGATACAAATCTGAAAAATACTTAATTATTAATTGCAGCACTGTTTGTTTAACTGAAGCGATTAGTCAGAAGTCAGTTCCAGCTTCTCTATTAGGAGCTTTTCTCTGTTTTATATCACTGTATATTGAATAATTTTGTGTTTTTGACTTTCGGTCAGACAAAACAAGATATTTGGGAGATTTGAGGAAAGTGTGATGAGCATTTATCACTGTTCGCTGACATTTTATAGACATTTTATCATGAAATAATCATCAGATTTATAAATAATTAAAATAATCATTAATTGCAGCCTTAATTTGGTGTACTATAATATTTTGTATGATACTGATTTGTGGGGTAAACCATGGAAAGATGTAGTGTTTTTGGTGGAATAGCAGCAGTTAGTTTCTCATATATCCTTTTTGCATAGATAGTTATATTTCCAGTCCAATAAACAAGCTGTTTTCATTGAAAAAAATCAGATTTAGAAATATGATAAATAGTTTTTAAGTTAAAATGCCCAAAAATTCTCTGTTTCCAGCGTCCTAAATGTGAGTATTTGCTGGTTTTATTGTTATTAAACTGAACATATTTAGGTTTTGAACTGTTGGTCGTACAAAACAAGACACTTGAATATATATATATATATATATATATATATATATATATATATATATATATATATATATATATATACATTTTTTTTAAAGTTTAAAATTTAAATTGAAACATTTTAAGTTTAATTTTTGTTTTTAAATTAATTTTCGAAAACATAATATAATAAAAAGTTTAGATATGTTTGGGCTTTGGGAAACTGTGATGGACATTTTTTCAACATTTATTGGCATTTATAGATGATCAGTAGATTAAATAATCAGCATTTTAATAGAGGAAGTGTGAAAATCATCATCATATTATTATACATATCCAACATGTACGAGACGTTTTCAGTCCAGTGTGCAGTAAAGTAGATTTTAAACATGATTCAACAGAATTTGTGTCCTATTTTCTGTCTTATCTTGTATTAAAATGTGAGTCTGAGAACAGACGTGTCAGCGCTCACCTAAACTGCAGCAGGCGTACAGTAGTTATCCTCCTTTTACACGTGGTGTCAGATTCAGCAAACCATTTTTAGCTCACATTTAAAAGGTTTACAAACTCTACATGACTGCCGCCGCAGAATGAGGACACATTCTCCTCTTTAAAGGTGCACCAGAGACATGTTGTCTGCTTCCAGCCTTTTAAAACTCTTATATATATTTTGTTTTTGATGGATAAATAAGTAAATAAGGATTTCCTGTTAGCAGCAACGTTTCAAATAATGTTTTCTTGGTGAGACAGATTGACAAATGATTCCTCATTCAGCTGTAAGCTTAAACATGTGAGAATGAATCTTTAACTATCATCATATTTTGAGACTTTTGACAACAGCCGCTGCCGCCATTTTGGACTGAAAACTTTTATTATATTATATTATTTATAGGTCAGAGGTCAAGGGACCCCTTTGAAAATGGCCATGACAGCTTTACCTCGCCAAAATGTTGTGTAAGTTTGGAGCGTTATTTAACCTCCTTCATGACAAGCTAGTATAACATGGTTGGTACCGATAGATTCATCAGGTTTTTTAGTTTCATATGATACCAGTATCTTCACTCTAGCTTTAAAACTGAGCCCACTACAAGAAATTAGTGGCGTTAAAATGAATTTGTGTTAACACGTTATTATCGCGTTAACTTTGACAGCCCTGATTATTTTCACTATCGATCAATGTGTTTGTTGATTTTTCAATTAATTGATTAATCGTTTACTCCACGAAATGTCAGAAAATAGTGAAAAATACCCGACGTGACGTCTCCAAATGTCTTGTTTCATTTTACAAGAATATACAACACAAAAAACCTACAAATTCTCACCTCTGAGAAGCTGGAACCAAAAAATAATTGGCTTTTTTTGTTTGATTAAACCACTGAAAATGATTAATAAATGTAAAAATAGTTGCCGATTAATTTTCTGTTGATTGCCTTATAGTTTCAGCTCAATTGCGATACGCCGTCAGTGTGATTAAGAACATAATTTACAGGTTTATTCTAGTATTAAATGGGAGGATGTTTCAAGCCTCAGAGGCGTTTATACGTATATAAAGAATCTAACCGTGTTGTGAACCTGTCTGTGGTGCTCATACAGAGATAATAATATAATCCTCAGGTGTACAGCTTCCAGCTAAACGGTGGTCACAGCGCTTCACAGCGGGGCGTCTGCAAAATAACATAGTCGGAGCCACGCAGAGAAACATGGCAGTTCAAGGAGAGAATAGAGTACAAGAGAGATCAGACATCCAGCAGTACGGGAGTAAAAATAGATGACAGTTAGCTAAATAATAGATACACAAATAAGAGACATGCTGTACTATTGTATAGTAACATGTATATTTGTATTATAGCCAAATATCACAGCGTTTCAATGGGCTTTAAATGCTATTGTGTGATGTGATATTTACTTATTGTATTTACTTATTTGCACTGTGGTCATATGTTACACATTGCATCTCTTAATGCAAATATTTATTCATATTTCTTATATTTTCATTTCTTATTATTAGTTGTATTACTTATATTTCTTTACATATATTGTGTTGTTATACTGTAGCATTACATACAATATTTACATGTTACTTACTCCCTTATTTCTATATCTTTATGTTTATATAAGATTAACTGTAACGTGATTAACTTTGTATGGAGGACTAAATCGCCATTATAATAAATAAATAAATAGAATAATAAATAAAGAAATTTAGAAATAAAAGCCTCAATTATCAAATAAATGTTCAGGTTAATTTGAAAATACATAAATATGCACATAAATAGATAAATGAAATGAAATGAATGAATGAAATTTACATAAAATATTATTTTTGGTACATTTAATGACATATTTATTCATTTATTGAGTCATTTTATTTATTTATTCATTTATATTTGATTGTGGCAGGGTCTGTCCTCCATATCGGGGTACTTCTTCCAGCACTGATTAAATGTTAACACGAGATAAATGAATAAAAAGACCTCCTCACCTCCCGGTGCAGAGGGAGCTGTAGGAGGGAAAATGGCAGCTACAGAAATTAAACAGGAAGTCATGAATGTATTAAAATGAGTCATTTTTTAGTATTTTCTGGCTCCAGTAACGAGATGAGTTTAAACTCCAGCAGGCTTCACAACGCTGCTTTATAAACCTGTTGAGGAAAACACAAACACTACAGGCGACGTTTTACAGGTTCATGACCCTGATTTCTGTCCTGGCGAGTCCAGAAGGGACCAGCACCTGTGAGCCTTCAGGCCTCAGTGAGACCCTGATCTGGAGCCAGATCTCTGCTGTTTGCTGAACATGAGAGTCCATCGCTCTAAACGTCCTCACAAACAAACTCACCTTCATCACACGCTGACGGCTGCAGCCGCTTTCCTCATGCTCGACTGGTACGGCCACTTTTATATTGTATAGTCTGATAGTACGATGACTCAGTTATCTTAATGAAGGGGTCAGAATATGAATATAATGCAGTCTAGTACAACACCACCACTAACTAATGACCTCAGTGTTAAAACATGTCATTTAATTAACACCTCTATGACAGTCTCAATTAATAATGTAACATTATAGGCATCATAACAGTAAACTATATATCAGAACAGCTGTATTAGACTGTGCAGGTGTACCTAATAAAGTGGCCACTGAGTGTTAAGTCACATTTAAAAGGAAAATACAGTAAAAACCAATAAAAATCATGTTTTTTAAATAGACGGTGACGCACATTGTGTGTGTGTATGTGTGTGTGTGTGTGTGTGTGTGTGTGTGTGTGTGTGTGTGTGTGTGTGTCTGTATCACAGCATGACATCATCCACCGTTTTAAGCTTTTGACTTGGAAGCAGAGAAAATGGCTCGAACACACACACACACACACTAAGACACACACACTTAAGACACACTGTAACACACAGCGTGACAAACCACACACACACACACTGAAACACACACACTGACTGTCCCTTAAGAGGTGCTGATGTCAGAACTCTGCTCATCTTTGTCCTCATTTATCTCTCTACAACTCTACCTGTCATCTCATCACAATGTGATCTTGAGATGACATCACATTTTTAAAAAACACAAACATACAATTTCGTTGTTGAAAAAAAGGCTCAGTGATTTCATAAAACTGGAGGTGAAGACAGTAAAGCGTTGTTTCAACTTCAATTCAGAGGAATCAGTCTGCAAACTAAAACAGCTATTTAAATCGTGTGTGTGTGTGTGTGTGTGTGTGTGTGTGTGTGTGTGTATGTGTATGTGTGTGTACCTCCAGCTTAATGTATTATCCCTATCGACTCTGACACATTTTACCCAGAGACTCTCTCTCACCATGACTCTGTGGAACAAACTGCTGACTGTGTGTGTGTGTGTGTGTGTATCACTCGTGACTTTATCCATTTAAATGTGTGTTTTTTAAGTGTTGTATCAAGGTAACACTGTGCTAGTTCTTGCAGCGCTGCCTACGCGGCCAAAAGTACGTGGACACCTGAATATGACATAAATATATGGTGGTTGAAGATGCATCATGGGAAATAATGTGCTGCTATAAGCGTCAGTGGTGGAAGAAGAAGTACTCACATCTTTTACTTCAGTAAAGTTACTACGAGGTACTTTAATTTGGTGTTGTGAACAAAAGCTGTTGTGTTTCCGAGCACCAGAGTCTCTTTAGAAAACCTCTCATTTTACTGCAGCAGGGTCTGACTGTCTGCCCCGCTCAGTCCTGGTTCTGGTTCTCCCGTGCCTCCCTTCTCTCCAGCGGGCCCAGCAATACGGCCTCCGGCAGCGTGGTGTCGGTGTATCCCAGCGGGGACCAGCGGAGCCATAATTCAAGAATTCATATGCTAATTATGACAATTTTACAATAATGTCTAACAGGATAAAATGATGGAGTGATGACATTTTGGACGGACATGGATGTAAACTGACACTTGACTGGTTGGCGGAGGCGTACAACCGCAAGGCGCTAATTCTAGTTTTTTTTCTGAATTTTCAGCGTTTTCAATGACGTTTTTTTTATGCGCAAAAAAAAATGCTCATAAAATCAGGTGGATGGAAACTAAGTCATCTAATGAAGCTGCTGAGTGAAATGGCATCGGGAGAAACAGGAGCCAGATTGTTAAAATGAAACTGAATTTACCTCGAATCTTTCAACCGGAAACAGACTCAGGATCAGCTTTTACTGTCATCTGTTACACACACACACGCACACACGCACACACGCACACACACACATACACACACACACACACACACACGCACACACGCACACACGCACACACACACACACACACACACACACACACACACCCTGGGCGGCGTCCAGGTGGACCGCCAAGCTGCTGGCATCAAACACATACACTCATTTTCTACTTGGATAAGCCCAGCATGGACACACTACCACACAACACTTACACACTTATTAATACACCAACACACACACACACACACACACACACACACACACACACACATGATGTCCTAGTGTGTCTCTAACAGTTGGTCTGACACTGAAACCTGCAGAGAGACAGTAGAGAATATTTCCACTAGTTTCTTTTTGATCCGTTATTGTCCTTAAGAAGCTCACAGACGTATGAGTGTGTGTGTGTGTTTGTTTGTGTTTGTGTGTGTGTGTACCAGCTGCAGTCTTAAGATAACTGTTTTTCTCTCTGAGGTTGAGTAAAGTAGAAACTGAGTGTTAGCGGTACGTTGCCGTCTGTCCTTGGTTGACTCAAAGTCCACTTTAAACCCTCTTTTTCACACATGTGGAGTCAAAGACTGGAGGCAGCAGGACGCCAGTCAGTGTGAATTTAACGTTATTATTCAAAGACTCAGTCAGCATGACGTGGAGGAGAAAGTTTGACTTTATGCAAATGTCCTCTGATGGGAACAACCAAGTAAGTAGTTTTCTACTTAGTTTTAAACTAAATGGAGCAGAGAGAGGCGATTAAAGGGGAACTCCATCGATTTCACACATCAGGATTAGGGCTGTCAAAGTTAGCGTTAAGTTAAAGTTAGGTTGTAGCGGCTCAGTTTCAAAGCTGGAGTGAAGATACTGGCATCATATGAAACTAGAAAACCTAAAGAATCCACTGATACCAACCATGTCGTACTAGATGGTCACGAAGGAGGTTAAAAAACGCTCCAAACTTCACAAAAACCAAGATGGTAACGACCAAAAACCAGGATGGCGATGGGCAAAAACCAAGATGGCGATGGCCAAGAACCAAGATGGCGACTACCAAAAACCAAGATGGTGACGGACAAAAACCAAGATGGCGACGATCAGATGGTGACGGCCAAAAACCAAGATGGCGATGAGCAAAAACAAAGATGCCAACAGCCAAAATCCAAGATGGCAACGACCAAAAACCAATATGGCGACGGCAAAAAAACAAGATGGTGACAGTCAAAAACCAAGATGGTGATGGACAAAAGCCAAGATTGTGACAGTCAAAAACCAAGATGGTGATGGACAAAAGCCAAGATGGTGACAGTCAAAAACCAAGATGGTGATGGACAAAAGCCAAGATGGTGACAGTCAAAAACCAAGATGGTGATGGACAAAAGCCAAGATGGTGATGGACAAAAGCCAAGATGGTGACAGTCAAAAACCAAGATGGTGATGGACAAAAGCCAAGATGACGAGGGCCAAAAAACAAATTGGCGACGGTCAAAATGCCGAACTTGGGGCTTCAAAACCGTTTCTTCTTTTCTCAGTTTTTTATCATTCTTAACTGGATTTATTTGAGATATTTGAGATATTTGAGTTTTGAACGGTTGGTTGGACAAAATAAGCAGTTTGAATTTGAGGTGATTTTTTACCATTTTCTTGACTTTTCATAGATCACGCAGTTAAAAAAATCAACAGATCAAATGATGAAATAATAACAGCTAGTTGCTGTTTTAAAAATGACGGGCTTCACACTAACTCAGCCCAAAAGCAGCACCTACAGTATAGTTACATTATCCTCAGAGCGTACATTATATTTTACACTTGCATCCAGATCCACTTAAACTCACTGCATTGTACTAAGTTTGTTTTCTTTTGACTGAATTTACTCTCTATGTGGTGAAATGTCTTATTTGTGCATTTTGAAGATAAGATGAGATCAAACTTTATTTCTCCAGAGGGAAGTTGCTGTGCAGAGGTTGCAATACAAAGTGGGAACAGTATTTGTCTATTATTACTTGCACTGTGCAGGTAATAATGGTAAAACAGTGGTTCCCTATGAGACTCTGTGCTCAGTGTGGAGTCGGTAGCTGAAGCATTTCTCAGTAAATGTTGAGTCTTGGTGCTCCCGGCAGACAAAGGGCAGCGTGTTTATTTTAATCCATGTGAGCGAGGCTTGAGGATTAGGATTAGGACTCAGTTTATGGTGGTGGGTTTCATGGCTGCAGCTCCGTCCCTCTTCTTCTTCACATCCTCTCTTCTTCACTCTCCCTCCTCGTTGTCTGTGTTCAGACGTTGACACATATTGATTTTCTTTTTCTAGTCGTAGTATTTTTGATATCTGTGTGTCTGTAGAAGTATTTTTTCTGCCCACCTGAGGTTTCAAGCTGCGAGTAGAGATGATGTTTGTTCAGGTAACATTTAGTCTGACTAACAGTCCAAAAATCAATGAGCAAGGGGTCGATTTATGGCTGCAAATATTGATTATATCATCTATATTTTTAATAATAATTATTCTAATTGTATTCAAATGTCTTTAATTGTCTTTTATTGTTATCTATTGTAATAGATTCAACGGTTACTAGTGCGTGGACTCTGAACCAGTCTACTGCAGACTTTTTGTCTATTTTAGAGGATAGTTTTGTGTCTTCCAGTTTTTCTTCAGTACAGCTGTTGTCCAGCTGTTTGTCCCATCTCTCTCTAGGTTCAGGTTGGGCCGAGCCTTCGGGGAATGAATGGAAGTCAATGCATTGTGTGTGTGTGTGTGTGTGTGTGTGTGCGTGTGTGTGAGAGTCCATTAGGAATCAAGGTCAGTCACTCAGCAGTCCATTATGACCATAGATTCACTCTTCTGTCTCTCTCTCTTTCTCTCTCTTGTTCAGTTTGTTTCTAGGTCTCTCCGTCTGTCTCGCTCTCCCTCAGGCGTTATCAATCACTGTCTGTCTGCCTGCATGCCCCAGTGAATCATGGGTAACTGTCAGCAGGACGCGGACCTCTGAAGCGTAAAAAATTTGTGGTTTTCTCTTCACAGTTCTGAATGAGGTCTTGTGAAGGTTGCAGTTCTTTAGAGCGAGCAGCAGGGGGAGTGAGAGGATAAACAGTGTGTGTGTGTGTTTGTGTGTATATGTGTGTGTGCAGCGTGGAGAATCAGATTAAACACACACATTCAAACACACACACACATACTGAGGAGGCGTCCAATCGTGTTACAGAGCTGCAGCGGCCTGACAGCGATATGCAAATGAGCATTTTCATTTTTAGCAGCAGCTCTCTCTCTCCCTGTCTCTCTCTCTGTGTGTCAGTGAATGTAACTCGCCCATCTGTCCGACTGTCAGTGCTGTCAGTGCGAGGCATCGTGGTGCGTTGAAGCCCTCAGGGACGTCTCACAGGTTAGGGAGGCGGAGCCTAAATAACTGGTGACTCCTCCCACGCTGTCCCACGATAACAGTGAAGCTAATCTGACTTCACCACACGGGTTAAATTAGGATTTTCTCACCCAGGATTGTTGTGATATTCTCTCAGATTTATTGGCAGTTTTTAAATACATTTAAGTTTGTCTTGATGCGTTGGAGGTGATGCTGTAAGGGTCGGCCATTAATCCAAAGTTTGTAAATAATGATTAGGGCTGTTAGTCTATTAAAATGTGTCAGTGTGCTGACTTGACTATGACTTGCCCCAACTGCATGTGATTATCATAAAGTGGGCATGTCTGTAAAGGGGAGACTCGTGGGTACCCATAGAACCCATTTACATTCACTGATCTGGAGGTCAGAGGTCAAGGGACCCCTTTGAAAATGACCATGACAGTTTTTCCTCGCCAAAATGTAGCGTAAGTTTGGAGCGTTATTTAACCTCCTTCATGACAAGCTAGTATGACATGGTTGGTACCGATGGATTCATCAGGTTTTATAGTTTCATATGATACCAGTATCTTCACTCTAGCTTTAAAACTGAGCCGCTAAAACCTACACATCGATATTATTGCGTTAACTTTGACAGCCCTAGTTAATATTATTATAAAAATAGTGATTATAGCTACTTTAAGGCTTGTTTAGGCCAATAATTTGTCTTAGATACAGACAAACAGGACCAATAACATCCATGTAGTCTTCATGTAGTCAGTTGTGACATTTAACACACTCGAGCCAGGAATCCGACAGCTTCTGTTCACACCACAGGAACATTCCTGGGAATGTCAGTTGGGAAAATGACAAAGACGTTTCTAGTCGACATCAGTGCTACTGATGACCGCTCACCTGTTCAAACACACCAACAACACAGCTAATTGAGACTGTTTGACTTCCCACAGCTGCAATTATGTTGGACACACACACACACACACACACACACACACACACACACACACACACACACACACACACACACACACACACACACACACACTAGGTAAGAGTAAGTGTGTCCACGAACAGACAGGAAACACACACAGTAAATCCCCTTGAACTCTGACCTTTGACCTCTGAAACTGACACAGTGATTGACAGCTGGTCTGCAGGGTGTACAGTGACAGTCATGTTTAGTGTGTGTGTGTTGACCTCTGACCCCTGTCAGCTCTCATATCCCACGATGCCTTGCTGCCTGACAGACGGAAAAATGCTGACGGAGAAATTCAAGACAGTAATACACACGAAGATAAATTAATGATAAGATATACAGATATAAATGCATCTTTTCTCCACATCATCTGGTAAAATAAACGGAGCAGTTTGAACCGAACCAGACAAGTTAAATGTGAAACTCATTCTGCACGTTCTGATATTTAAAAACTTGGCGAGAATTTTGTCTTTTCTTTCTGTTTAAAAACAGCAGATTTGACCAGTTTTTATCTTTCTGGTGTCTTTGATTATATTTGGGCTGAAACACTCAGTGACCTGGTTCTTAGTCCTCCGGTGTCCCTGATTATAATGTTCAGATCACAGTCTGCTCTCCACAGACGGTCTGGTTCTCATTTCCTCGGCCAACAGGCCTCATGTGGGCTCCTCCTGGAGGAGATGAGCCTCAGATGGGCAGCCGGCATGGACTGGGAGAGGAAGGGGGATACGGAGGACGGAGCCTGCCAAAATAAAATAAATAAAAATGTCATACATTTAAAAATAAATCTAAATAAATTAATAATTAAAAAATAAATGCAAAAATCAGTAAATAAAAATAAATGCAAAAATATATAAATAAGTAAAAAATAAATGTAAAAATTAATAAAAAATAAAACATAAATAAATAAAAGGGAAAATTAAACAGAAGAGTAAATAAGAAGGGAATTAATACAAATAAATAAAGAAGCAAATTAAAACAGAAAATCAGTTTATGTCACATTTTATCAATTAATTAATTGATAAATAAATAAATAAATGACTCGATAAATAAATAAATATGTCATTTAAAATAAATATAAAAGAAATGAAAAATAAATAAATCAAAAATGAATGCAAAACTAAATTAATAAAAAATGAATGCAAAAATAAACAAATAAAATATAAATGCAAAAATAGATACATAAAAAAAATATAAATATAAAAAATGAATAAATAAAAAATAAATGCACAATAAATAAATGAATAACAAATAAATGCAAAAATGAATAAATGTAAAAAATAATAAAAAATAAATACATAAATAAATAAAAGGGAAAATTAAACAGAAGAGTAAATAAATAAGGGAATTAATACAAAGATAAATAAATATAGCAGCAGTTAAAACAGAAATATCAATTTATGTCATATTTGATAAATTACTTAATTAATGGATACATTTAATTAATTTAACAATGAATTCAATGTTAATTAATTTACCTTTATTTAACAATATATAAATAAATAAAATAAATTCACTCACCAGATTCCCAGTACCTACTTATATCCCCGTGGTCCCGCCACCCGCACAGGACACATACAGAGTAGGACCGTCAGAAATTTTAGAAATCTGATGATAATTTCTGTTTTACAGTTTCTGGCTGTGATTAATGGTGTAATTTTGGTGATTATGCTTTTCAAACCTGCTGTGGGGTTCAGAGGGTTAATTACTACGCAGCACTTTCACATCCGTCCCGTCGGGTTGAGCACAAGTTGTTCAGTTGAATTTCAGATTTTACGACTAACAGATTCACATGGAGGAGGCAGCCTCCATCCATCAGACGAGGAGATCACTGACTCCCCTCTGGAGGTCCACTCTCACCATCATTAACCCCCAGGTGTGTTAATTGGACATGATTATCAGAGGTTGGGTGGTGCAGTAAAGAGGGTCTGTGGAGGTCTTGGAGATTATTGCACCCCATGGGGCCTCATTAACAGTCCTCAGGGGCCTGATCCACATGGGGCCCAGATGGAGCCACGTTGCTGTGCCAGACTATCACCATAACCCATGATGGTCAACATGTTGGTCAGTTAACTGGGCTGCTGTCTTATATTCAGGAATATTTTTATATAGAGAGAGATTTTTTGTTTGTTTGTTTGTTTGTCTCTTTTAGAAACTTTATCCACCATCTCTATTCTCAATTTATTAGAGATCTGAATGACGTCACCGGCTGGTTGCGGTCTGTTGGCACTTTAACCTCAAAACCTCGACGGCATCCTAGTGATATTTTTATTATTAAAAATAGTAGTGCTGGGGGATGATTGTGTTTCTATATTTTATTAACTAGCTTCGTATTTTGTCTAGTTTTCTTTTAAATGACCAGTGTGTAGCATTTAAGGGATCTACTAGCAGAAATGGAATATAGTGGAGGACGACAAGGAGCTGAATTAGCTGAATGGAATGCATCCCCAGTATCCTATCCTGTCCCCTTCTTTCCTTTTCTTACTCTTTCCTCTTCTCTTCCTTCTTTCCTTTCCTAGTTCCCCATCCTCTCCTCTCCTTGTGTCCTACTTTCGTCCTTTTTATCTTCTCTAGTTTCCTCTCCTTCTCTTCTCCTTGTTTCCTTCCCTAGGCACTTTCCTCTCCTTTACTTTCATCCTCATCTCCTTCTCTCCTCCCCTCTTCCTCATCTTCTCTCCTCTCCTAGTTTCCTTTCCTCACATTTCCTTTCATCCTTCTCTCCTTGTTTCCTCTCCTCTCTTCACATCTTCTCTCCTTGTTTCCTCTGCTTTCTTTTCATCCTCCTTTCCTAGTTTCGTCTCCTCCTCTTCCTTCTCTCCTCTAATTGTCTCCTCTCCTCTCCTTGTTTTCTTTCCTTTCCTAGTTCCCTCTCCTCTTCTTCCTCTTGATTTTCCTCCCTCTCCTCCTTCTCTTTCTCCTCTCCTCTTCTCCTAGTTTTTCTCTCCTAGCTTCCTTTCCTCACATTTCATCCTCCTCTTCTGCTCTTCTCCTTGTTTTCTAGCTTTTCCTAATCTCCTATCCTTGTTTCCTTCCCTAGTCTCCTCTCCTTTCATCCTCCTTTCCTAGTTGCCTCCCCTCTACCTCCTCTTTCTTTTCCTCCTCTTCTCTCCTCCCCGTTTCCTTTCCTTTTATCCTCCTCTCCTAGTTTCCTCCCCCCTTCTTCCTCTTTCTTTCCCTCCCTCTCCTCTCCTTCTCTCCTTTCCTAGTTTCCTTACCTCACATTCCATCCTTGTGTCCTCTCCTTTCGCAGTTACCTTTCCTTTCGTTCTTATCTCCTAGTCTTTCTCCTCCTAGTTTCTTTTCCTCCCATTTCATCCTCCTCTCCTTGTTTCCTCTCCTTTTAGTCTCCTCTGCTTTCATTCTCTTGTCTCCTCTTTGTTTCCTTTCCTTTCATCCTCCCCTCCTAATTTCATTCTTTCATCTTCCTCTTTCTTTTCCTATGCCTCTCTTCTCTCCTTGTTTCCTTTCCTAGTTCCCTCTCCTCTCTCCCAGTGTTCAGTTACAGACCTCTCTCTGGAATTCACACACACACACACACACACACACACACACACACACACACACACACACACACACACACACACACACACACACACACACACACACAAACACACACACCCCTCCCCCCTCACTGGAATGAAGTGTGTGTGAACGAAGAGGAAGAGGAGGTGAGGAAGGTAGGATAGTAAACACAGAATATATGGACAGAGAGAGGAAGGAAGGAAGGAAGGAAGGAAGGAAGTATTGAAACAAAGGAAGGAAGGAAGGATGCAACAAAGGATGTAAGGAGCTAATGAAGGATGGAAGCTCGCCTCGTCTCCCTGCTGACTCTTCAAGTGCACATTTACAGTGAGCGCACACACACACACACACGATGGAGTGCTGCGATGTAGGAGTGGTGTGTTAGTGTGTGTATGTTAGTGTGTGTGTGAGTGTGTGAGCGAGCTGCGAGCCCTCTGATTGGCCGAGCCGGGCTAGATGCACCAACAGCCGAAAGAAGACGGGAACAGAGGAGGAGGAGGAGGAAGAGGAAGAGGAGGAGGAGGAGGAGGAGGAGGAGGAGAGGGAGAGGGAGGCTGCAGAGAGAGCAGCGAATACAAAGAGCATGTGAGTGTGTGTGTTAGTGTGTGTGTGTGATGCTAGCTGATGTGTGTGTGTGTGTGTTCAGCGAGGAGGAAACCTGATCTCTCTCTGTGGAATAACGCCGTTAGCTCCCGTTGTTGTTGCTGGGAGCCCTAGCCTGGCCCAGTTCAGACCCGGTACTGCTGGTGATGGAGCGGTTCCTGGCCCTGCTGCGCCTCCTGGGCAGGAGGAGGCGAGGGAGGAGGTACCGGGCGGATGACGACTACCAGGAAGGCTACGAGGACGTTTACTACTACACCAGCAAGTACAACACACACCTACTGAGTGAGTGAGTCCCACAGAGACACAGTGGAGAGAGAGAGAGGCTTTGTTTCACTGCAGCTTACCAACAGATTATTATACTGTATCAGTGTGTGTGTGTGTGTGTGTGTGTGTGTGTGTGTGAGGTCTTGTATTATAGATGAAGGTCGCTGCCCGGTTACACACACACACACTCAGGTATCCAGGTGACAGGGTGCCAGGTGGTTTGTGGGTAATAACAAGGGAGGAAGTGTTGTGGAAAGGAATGTGGACAATGTGGAAACACACACACACACACACACACACACACACACACACACACACACACACACACACACACACACTAGTTGTAGGTTTAACTCGCTGTCACAGTTTGTGGTCTGATAGATTCCTTTAGTTCTGCTCCAGATCTTTTGTCCTAGTGTTGGTCCAGGTTCTGGTCTAGGGACAGTGTGTCGGACCTCATTACTCTTTTGGTATTGAACAAAATGTGTAGTGAAGCACCGAACGTAGGCAGCACAGTGGGATTATTATCTGCACTATATTGAGGTTAATTAATATCTGATTATATTCTGGATTTAATCGATTAATTGTGGTAAACAAAATCGTGACAGATGTCCGTCCCAGACATGGATGAGCCGCTTCAACCTAAAAATTGCAAGTTGCGTTAAGAAATTAGTGGCGTTAAAATGAATTAGCGTTAACACGTTATTATTGCGTTAACTTTGACAGCCTTAGTATTTATTTTTATGGGCCATTGTTCAGTCTTTTGCTTCATCAGGATCACTTTAATTAAAAAAGCAAACCTGGTCTTTAATTAATGTTAAAGATGAATTATCTTTCTATGTGACCCACATCTGGGAAATAGAGAAGAAAGAAAAGAGCACCTCTGCTAACGTCAGAAGAAATGATTATATTTTGACAAAATCTGATATTAGAGTAAATTGAAGTGAGTGTGTGATACGGTCGAAAGCTCCAGAATGAGCATGTAAGTGGACCTTGAGAGGTTTTTTAATTATATTTCTAGATTCAATTGCAGCTGCTGGTCTCTGTTTACATCTGGACTGTGATCCAGATGTTGGATGTTGTTCTGGTTTCTGATTTAGACTTTGGTTTGGTTCTGGTCTATATACAGTTTTCCAGTGTAGTCTCTGTTGTATAAATCAGACTGTGTTCTGGTTCTCTCTCGGGTTCTTTAATACCTTTAATGTATTTTATTAGACAGTGGAGGGCTGACTGGAGATGAGGGAAGAGCGGTGGGGGATTAACAGAAGAGCCAGGGGTGTTGTGATTAAATTGTCAGTGTCTTAAACCTCTAGTCCACCAGCGCTCCAGGTTAATTGAAGCATACAGTGTTGTTTGTAGTAGGTGAACTAGCACTACAATACCCATGAGCCTTGTTTGCCCCTGCTATGAGACGGACGTCATCCAGTGTTTGCTTTGTTGATGCAATCAGGCACAAATCTCTGCAATATGGCTGCCAAACTGGTACAAAATGTGGCCAAAATGAAGTGGATTTACCCAGAGAGCTCTGCTAAGTAGAGGTCGACCGATATGGGTTTTTTATGGCCGATGCCGATGCCGATTTTTTACAGAATCAGGACAGCCGATGGCCGATATATGATGCCGATTTTTTTTTGCCGATATGTTTGGCTGGTTTTCTTTTTTTCCTCCATCTGATAAAATATAACAGCTTAATAATAACAAATAATACACAAAATGTCTTAACTTAAGTAAACATTTATTGAACAACACTTATGGTCTGTCTCTCCAATTTGCACTTTGTGTCTGCACTGCAGTGCATATTTTATTTTGTGCATGATGGTTAATAGTAGTAATAGTGCAGGGCTCAAAACCTTTTAAGCACCTTTCCAAAACTGTCCTAAAGCATGTTTTTTATTTATGTTTGTTGACAGACACTGTTAGAAGCTATATGGCCATAATCTAAGTGATCAAAACATAATAATAACTTTGTTCACTCGTATTACACAGCCTGCTGCTCATATCTGCTGCGGACTACAAACAGGCCAGTGACGTCATAGAAGATATGAAGGACCCATAGACCGTAGAGACGTTTAATGAGGAAGTGAACTTTTTTCTAAATGTTTCGACAAATTGCTCGTGTTTCCGCGCTCACACGCAAACTTGCACTTATGACAAGCATTGTCAGCATCAACTCTAGTAAAGTGTAATCACGCTTTATAAGTTTAGTTTTCTCCGTCATAGTTACTAAGAGCAGAAGCTCTGTGTGTGTGCGCTGCAGCAGTGTGTATGTGAGAGCTGCTCCGCCCCGCACACAGCTAACGTCACCTACGGAGAGAAATTCTCCGTTACCAAAAACAGAATTGATAACGTCGGAGCATTTCATACCTAACCAATTAAATATATAGGGCTTTGAAAGAGAAGAATTTAAGCCTACCGGTTTCTCCCGGCAGAATGGCAATTTGATTGACACACAAGGGGCGGTGTCACACGTGTTCCACAGCAACAACAACACTGGCTGCCCGCAGATGTGCCTGCTTGATAATCGGCTTAATATGCTCAGGCATCGGCCGATGCCGATTATGAAAAAATGTCAAATAATCGGCCCGATTAATCGGCCGACCGATAAATCGGTCGACCTCTACTGCTAAGCTCAGTGTTTAACTTCACCCAGACTTTAAAGCTCTCAGATTAGATGCTTCTTGCTCAGTGGGAGTTGTGGTCTCTCCTCAACATGTCGGGTCTTGTACCTTTGACTTGTTTGTACTGATGGTGGTTTCCTGCCTTTTAAACTTGGCCACTGAATCGGGCCACTTTGCTTCTCCACTAATGAAACAGTCTAAGGTCAAAAACAGTACAGATGTCTCGTTCTACACATACTTCATACACTCTGCATCATCTAGTTAACTAATATCCTTTGCAACTAAGTCTGCAACCAAGTCTGCAACCAACTAAGTCTGCTACTAAGTCTGCAACCAACTAAGTCTGCTACTAAGTCTGCAACTAACTAAGTCTGCAATTAAGTCTGCAACCAACTAAGTCTGCTACTAAGTCTGCAACCAACTAAGTCTGTAATTAACTAAGTCTGCAACCAACTAAGTCTGCTACTAAGTCTGCAACTAACTAAGTCTGTAATTAACTAAGTCTGCAACTAACTAAGTCTGTAATTAACTAAGTCTGCAAATAACTAAGTCTGCAACCAACTAAGTCTGCTAGTAAGTCTGCAACCAACTAAGTCTGCTACTAAGTCTGCAACAAACTAAGTCTGCTAATAAGTCTGAAACTAACTAAGTCTGTAATTAACTAAGTCTGCAACTAACTAAGTCTGAAACCAACTAAGTCTGCTACTAAGTCTGCAACAAACTAAGTCTGCTAATAAGTCTGAAACTAACTAAGTCTGTAATTAACTAAGTCTGCAACTAACTAAGTCTGAAACCAACTAAGTCTGCATCTAACTAAGTCTGCAACTAACTAAGTCTGCAACTAACTAAGTCTGCAACTAACTATGCAACTAACTAAGTGTGCAACTAACCAAGTCTGCAACTAACCCTGCAACTAACTAAGCCAGCAACTAACTAAGTCTGCAACTAACCCTGCAACTTACTTAGTCTGCATATAACTAAGTCTGGAAACAGCTAAGTCTGCATCTAACTAAGTCTGCAACTAACTTAGTCTGCAAATAACTAAGTCTGCAACTAAGTCTGCACCTAACTAAGTCTGCAACTAAGCCTGCAATTAACTAAGCCCCCAATTAAGTAAACCCACAACTAACTTAGTCTGGCACTAACTAATCCTGAAAGTATTTTTATCTGTATTTCTTTGGATCTCTTGGTGTATTCTCGACACATTCCTCACACCTAAATGTATAAATTCCTCCTCTACTGGTTTTATTTTCTGCTGAATCAGAACACATTTTACACTCTGATGTCTCCGGAGCTCAGATGAGATTCAGAAATATATTTTAGTTTTGGTGGATGAACTCTGGTTCACAGCTCACATTCATCTCCATCTGTCTCCCTCCAGACAGAAATCTCTAAGAGGACGTGAACTCCCTGTTTACTCTGATTAAAGTGTTTGTTAGCGCTGCGAGCAGCGAGCAGATGATAAAGGATTCACTTTGGTGTCTTGTCTCGTAGTCTCATATGTTTCTGAATGAACTCAACGGCAGTACACTCGATATTTGTGCAGACATTTGTCCATTTGCTGCTGAAAAGGATGCAAATATTGTAATTTCAACACCTTTGTGGAAGCTTTTGTGTGTTTTGGTGCTAATAACTGACACTGAACTTTATTATTCCTGTGAAATATGACTGTGATATTCCTTTGTCTTTGTGTCTTTGTGTCTTTGTCTTTGTGTAGCAGAGCTGCCAAGACACATTTCTTGCAGCTACCACCTAGCTAGCAGTGACTTTATGAGTGTGTGTGTGAGTGTTAAGCACAGCGTGTGATTCTATATGAAGGCAATTTAAGGTTGGTTGACTGGATAACCCGGAGACACACTCACTCACTCCTCAGGCCTTCCTCACTGGGATTTTAGTCCTGTTTCTCTTTTTACTCAATGGTTCAGCCCGGTTTGGCCTATTTAACCTGGTTGGTTGTCACTCGCAGGCTGCATCAAGTATCTTAAGATGCGTCTTAGAAAGAATTTACACAATCGTCTTCAATCGTCTTATTTTGTCCGACCAACAGTCGTAGAGTTTTGAAATGTTCCAATTTTGAATTTGTGGAACTGTCCACAACTGTTGTTGTTGGTTGTCGCCATCTTGGTGTTTGGTTGTTGCCATCTTGGTTTTTGGCCGTCACCTTCTTGGACAACTCCCAGACAGGACAACGCCGTGGTAGCGACCTGTCAATCACCAGGTAGCCCCGCCCTAAAGCATCCCCTGCTTTATGGTCTATCTGACTCTAAATGGGACCATCATTTCCTAACTGAACATCATGCTGTATTGAAGAGTATCTTTACCCTCAGTGACAGGTCATAGGTGAAAGGTGTCACTGTGAAGCCTGTGGCCACGCCTCCATCAGTGATGTGACCCGTAGTCCTCCTCTAGCTCCGGTTATAACCAGACAGCTGCCTCTCTTCCTGCCTGCCATCTTCTCTCTCTGTACGCCCGCTGATCTCATTACACGTTGAAACATTATGATGCATACATTTGCACATAAATGAGGTGAAATGATGTTGACTGTTGAACAGAGTTCAGACCGGAGCGGTTCACAGCAGTCATGTGTTATGTGAAACTTGTTGACATCCAAAAATGTTGCTAATTAACGCTTTAAATAAGGACTTCATTAGCATAACTGGTCCTGTGTTCAACATGATGGAGATTAACGAGGCATCTGAAGGGAGCTGTCTGCTTTCACTTTTAGTTTTTTCATCAAATACACAAAATGTGCAAGTAAAGAAAATATGTTAAAAACATCTTTATTTTGTTCTTGGCTGCTGTCGTCAACGAGACACGACCTGTTTTTTAATAGTCACCATGTGTGAATGTGTCAGACGCTTCGGTCCCACGTTACCACCTTTTCTATCAGCTGGGATTCGTGTTGGTCTGGAGGCGGCGGCGTTTTTCTTCTTCTTCTTCTTCTTCTTCTTCTTCTTCCTCACTGAACACAAGCAGAGAGGGAAAAGTAGAGCAGCAATCTGCACAAGTTCACCTTAATTAATGTGTAGGCTTTCAGAGTACTTTCCCCTCGTTATGTGGATATGATGTTTAATTAGTTCTCCTAAATTAAAGAACAACTGCTTCCTTTTTTTCTCTGCTTATTCATCCTGAACCAAGAGCTCAACGTTATGATGTAGAAAACTGAAAGTGCTGCAGAGATCATCGACTCTAATGGATCCAGAACCGATCAGAACCAACTAGAACCAGTCAGAACTTAATCACAACCAATCCAAATCAATCAGAATCAATCAGAATCAATCAGAACCAGTCAGAAAGGTTAGTAATACTACTACTACTAGTAGTAGCAGTAGCTGCTGCTGTTTTTGATGAGGTTTTGGTTTTAGAAGTGTTTAAAGCTTTTGTAGTAGTGGTAGTACAATAGTACTAGTATTTGTAGTAGTAGCTGTTGTTTTTGATGATGTTTTGGAAGTAGGCCTAGTTGTAGTATTAGTAATATTAGCAGCCGTAGCACTAGCAGTAGCAGTAACAGTAGTAGTAGTAGTAGTAGTAGTAATTAGTAGCAGCAGTAGTAGTCGTAGTAGTAGTAGTAATACTAGTAGTTAGTATAAACTTCCAACTTCCCAGAAACTTCTCATCAGTAAACATTAACAGACATGTTGTTGGTTTCAGTCTTTTCATGGAACTTGTTTACAATATTCTCACATTAAAGAGTCCAGCTGATGATAGTTTTTTAAATATAAATAAATATAAAGTTTATATTTCTATAAGTAAAGAGTCTCAAAGAGACCAGCTGATGGTAGTTTTTAAATCTAAATCAATATAAAGTTAGTATTTCTCCCAGTAAAGGGGTGATGTGAGGTGTAGTTGTTGGTTGGTGTGTTGATCACAGAGCTGAGAGTTCATCCCATCTGTTCCTCTCACACATGTAAAGCTGACAGTCTGACTCAGAATGAGACACTAATTAAAGGTTTACACATCCGTCCTCTCATCCTCTGCTGCTCTCGACCACCGTTATTATCACCATCACACTGTGTGTGTGTGTGTGTTATTATCACCATCACACAGAGTGTGTGTGTGTGTGTGTGTGTGTGTGTGTGTGTGTGTGTGTGTGCGTGCTTACATAAGGAGATGTCACGGTGACTCAAACACAAGTGTTTAACTTTGGGCGGTGGGTGTTGACACACACACACACACACACACACACTCACACACTCACACACTCAAACACACACACACACACACACACACACACACACACACTGTCAGTGTTATACTCTGATTTTCTTATTTTGAAATGCTGGAGGCTGTGATGATAACCTGTAATGTGTATGTGTGTGTGTGTGTGCGTGTGTGTGCGTGCGTTCATGTGTGTGTGTGTGTGTGTGTGTGTGTGTTTGCATCAGTGTGTGTGTGTGTGTGTGTGTGTCTTTCATCTCTCAAAATCACTCTTTGTACGGTGCAGGGTCGCTCTCTTCCCCTCAATTATTCATCAGCTTGTTTCCATGGTAACAGCTGCAGCCGCTGTGTGTGTGTGTGTGTGTGTGTTTTGGGGTTGGGGGGGGGGGTTTGATCTGACAGCAGTAGGATGGGCTTCATCAGATCATTATACTGTATTATTACATCTGATGTGTGTACAGGGACGACTGTTAGACCTCTGTGACTCTAAACAGGAAGTAGTAGAAGTACTACTACAGGTAGTACGAGTATTTCTCTGCAGCTACGTTATTCATCTAATTTAGTCAGTGGTCACGTCTATAATGGTAAATCCAGCGGTACATGTCCACCAGGTCCGGGGAGGACATAGGGGACGCTGCTCCACTCAACCAAAGAACGTATATAAATATAATAAGTGTTTTCAGTCCAAAATGGAGGCAGCGGCTGTTGTCATAAAAACACCGGAGTTTCGTCTCTTTGATTCTGTACTCCACTTAACTGGTTCTACATGGTTTTGGCTGGTTCTGGTTTCTGTTGTTCTACATGGTTTTGTCTAGTTCTGGTTTCTGTTGCTCTACATGGTTTTGTCTGGTTCTGGTTTCTCTTGTTTTACATGGTTTTGGCTGGTTCTGGTTTCTCTTGTTTTACATGGTTTTGGCTGGTTCTGGTTTCTCTTGTTCTACATGGTTTTGGCTGGTTCTGGTTTCTCTTGTTCTACATGGTTTTGGCTGGTTCTGGTTTCTCTTGTTCTACATGGTTTTGGCTGGTTCTGCTTTCTCTGGTTCTACATGGTTTCGGCTGGTTCTGCTTTCTCTGGTTCGACATGGTTTTGGCTGTTCGGGGGTTCTGGGGTTCATACTCGTTTTAGCCCGTTCTGATATGTCTTGTTCTTGCTTCTTTTCGCTGATTCTCATTCCTCTGTTTTTTTTCATCATTTTTTTTATTAGTAGTAGTTAGTAGTAGTAGTAGTAGTAGTACTACCAGGATGAGTTCTATTAGTACCAGCAACAGTGGTAGTAGTATTTGTAGCAACAGTAGCTGATGCTCTTTAAGATATTTTAGTTTTTAGAACTAGTATCAGTTTTTGTAGCATTAGCAGTAGTAGTAGTAGTAGTAGCAGCATCACTAGTAGTAGTAGTAGTGGTGGTGGTAGTAGTAGTAGTAGCAGCATCACTAGTAGTAGTAGTAGTGGTGGTAGTAGTAGTAGTAGTAGCATCACTAGTAGTAGTAGTGGTAATGAAACTTCCCAGAAACTTAGTCAGGAAATATAATATTTCATTCAGAAGAAGTAAATCCTGAGCCTTAAATCTGCTATTCAACAATTTCTTCAACAGTAGTTAAACATAAATATATCAGTAGTACACACATATAAATGCACTACAGTGTATACAGTATATACAGCATACTGCTGTGCTGCCATGTTGTCTCCAGCAGGGGGCGTGATAGGCTCAGAGTGCAGCTGATAACCTGAGTGACCAGCAGGGGGCAGCACAGATCAGACCAGATCAGACCAGACCACCTCTGAACCAAACCTCTGTTATATAATCACACATTTTACCATGTCAGTGTGTTGACAGTGAGGAGCGGTCCAGAGACACTGAGAGAGAACTGTGAGAGAGAGAGAGAGAGAGAGGGAGAGAGAGGGCTGTGTTTAATATGCAGCATGTTGACCTGCATCTTACTGCAGTTATGATAACATCACTGTTAATACCTTTAATACAAACACACACAGTAATCTGGTGTAATCTGCTGCTGGGACACTGACCCACATGTCTGACCATTTCACTACCTGCTGGACCAGGACACGCCCCCTCCTCCTGTCTCAGCCAATGACAGCGCAGAGAACACAACAGCTCTTTTCTTAATGGTTCATATCACTGTCAGGAAAAAAAAAGTAGCAACAATACTATTGCTAGTATAGTAGTACCACTGGGTACAATGAAGACGAAATTATTTAAAAATATTTTTCCACTGAACCTCTGTGCAGATAGTTGTGTGTTTAATCTATAGAGGACGGGACCTGCCAAAATCAAAAATAAATGAATAAATAAATTACTCGAAAAATTAATAAATATGTCATTAAATGTAGCAAAAATAATGTTAAATATAAATGTAGCCATTAATTAATTGATAAAATGTGACATAAATTGATATTTCTGTTTTAATTTGCTTCTTTATTTATTTATCTTTGTATTAATTCCCTTATTTATTTTCCCTTTTATTTATTTCTGTATTTATTTTTATTAATTTTTAAATTTATTTATTTATTTTTGCATTTATTTTTTATTTATTTATTTTTACTAATTTATATAAATAAGTTTTGGGAAATAAATAAGAGGTGAAATGCAAAGGGAAAATCCTGCAGAAATAAATATATAAATAAATCAAAGATACATAAATAAATACATACATTTAAAAATAAATAAAAAATAAAATTCAGAAATAGATAAATAATTAATAAATAAACCTAATGATGTCATCAGGATTACCTCAGCTTGGACTGGGAGAAATAAGTATTGAGTTGCATTATGGGAAATGTAGGATTCAGTGTTTTTGGAGTTTGACTCCAATACTACAGACTAAACGTCAGGATGTAGTACTTCTATCTGTACTCCTAGTAGCACAAATACTGTGTACTTTAGTTGTAGTACTTGTGGTTTCTAGTTAAACAGATTATGGGATGCTGTTTCCTTCCTTTCTACCTTCATATCATCCCTTTTCCCTTATTTCCTTTTCTTCCCTTCATATTTCCTTCCTTCCTTCCTTCCTTTATTTACTCCTTCCCTCCATCCTTTCATCTTTCCTCCCTCTCTTCCTTCCTTCCTTTGCTTCCTTCCTTCCTTTATTTACTCTTCCCTCCATCCTTACATCTTTCCTCCCTCCCATCTTTCCTTCCTTCCCTCCATCCATCCTTCCTTCCTTCTCCTTTAATTTCCTTCCTTTTATATTTAATTTCCTTCCTTGATTTCCGTCCTTCTTCTTTTATTATTCCTTTCCCTCCATTCTTCCTTCCTCCCTTCATGTGCTTCTTCCTCCATCCTTGAATCATTCCTCTCCTCCTTTTTTCACCTCCTTACGTTCATCCTTTTATGTCTATTCAATGCATGTATCTCCACTTCCTTTCCTTCATCCCTCCATCCATCCAGCTGCACAGCAGAGGGATACAGCAGCCTCCCTCCCTCCTCCCTCTGCCTCTCCGTCATCCCCCTCCTCCTCATCCTCTTCATCCTACCATCTGCGCAGACTCTGCCTCCCCTCCTTCTCCTCCTCCTCCTCCTCCTCCTCCTCCTCCTCCTCCTCCTCCTCCTCTGCCTCATTTCATGGAGGAGCTTCACATCTGCAGCGCTCTCTCTCTCTCTATCCCTCCCTCCTCCCTCTCTCTCTATCTATCTCTCTCTCTCTCTCTCGTTAGTCGAGCCTCAGGAAGCGTCTCCATGACGGTTTCTGTTTGAGGAGGTCGTCCGTCTCGCGGTCGCTCGCAGAGGAAGAGGAGGAAGGAGGAGGAGGAGGAGTAGGAGGAGGTGTAGTTTGTGGTGGCTGCATCTGCATGGCGCTGGGGGGGGAGGCGACGCTCGGCTCGGCTTCACCATGATCGCCGTGTCGTTTAAATGTCGCTGCCAGATCCTGCGCAGGGTGAACAAAGGTAGAGAGACACAGAGACACACTGGAGAGAGAGAGAGAGAGAAAGAGAGAGAGATGGAGAGATGGAGGCTGAAGCATGTTTGCATGCAACATACGTGTGATGGTCGTAAACTGCTGACATTGAACAGTGTGTGTGTGTGTGTGTGTGTGTGTGTGTGTGTATGTGTGTGTGTGGGTGTATGTGTGTGTGTGTGTGTGTGTGTGTGTGGGTGTGGGTGGAGAATGATTTCCTGCTGGATTGGTTCAGTCGATGGCTGCAGGTCTCTCTGATCGAGAGACCTTCAGAGTGAGTGTGAGCAGCAGAGAGAGAGAGAGGATGCGTTGCATCTTATTTTCTGAATGTAATATTCATGGTGTGTATTATCAGGAGAGAACAGAGGAAACGAGGGCAGACAGACGGAGAGAGAGAAACAGTGTGTTCACGTTTCTCTGATGAAGCTTCAGGTGTTTGTTTTTTCCTTTGAAATACTGTGAACGCTCAACAGATGAAGTATTCAGGTCCTTAAGTAAAAGTAGCAGTACTATGATGTGAAAATACTCCTTTACCAGAAGTGGAAAAGAGTTTTTACTCAAGTAAAAGTAGCAGTACCACGATGTAAAAAAATACTCCTTTACCAGGTGTGGAAGAAGAGTTTTTACTCAAGTGAAAGTAGAGCTGTTAGAAGCAAAAGTAAAAGTACTCATTATGTAGAATAATATATATGACTTTAATGTTGCAGCTGGTAAAGGTGGAGCTGATTTTAATGACTTTATATCCTGCTGGTAGTTTAATCCAGTGGTTCTCAACCAGGAGTCCTTGAGGGAGGTTCAGGGGGTCCCCAGAAAAATGGGGAATAGTTGATTTTCACTATTAATTCACGATAGAAGTGAGCCCCCTACATACAGAGTCAATGCAAAGAGGCGAATAGACGCAAATTGGAGCAACGCAAATACACAAAATTCGCAAATTTGCCTCTCAGCGTTGAGATTGTCCTCCTGTCGTCCTGACGTTGTTGAATCAGAAACGGAGGATAAATAAATGTTGTATGTGTCTGTGGTCACCCAGAACTACGATAGTCCATCATATCTGTACAGAGACCGGACCAAACTCTGTGTAGAAACCACAGACTGTCTCTGGTAGAAACAACAGCGCTGAGTGTTGATGGAGCAGCTGCATAGCCGGGCACTGATCCATCCAGACTCCATTCAGAAAACAAGCATTTTAAGAGTTGTTTGCTTGTCGTCTTGGTAACAGACCTGACAAAGCATGAATTCACACTTTTTACACATCAACATCATTATGTGGTTATATCGGCATCATTTTCCTTTGCTTCCTTCCTTCCTTTATTTACACTTTCCCTCCCTGCTTCCTTCCTTCCTTCCTTTGCGCCTTTCCTTCATTCACTCCATCCTTTCCTCCTCCTTTACTTCTTTCCTTCCTTCCTTTGCTCCTAACCCCTTTCTTTCATTTTCTTCCTTTGTGTTTCTTTACATTTTTACTAGTAAAAGTACAGAGTAAAAGCCTTTACACGCTGCCTTTGTCAAGGTTGAAAGGAATAGTAAAGTTTGCCGTCTTGGTTCGAACTACGGAGCCTCCTTGTTGTTGTTTCATAAATATAGAAGCAACTCACCCCGTTCTGCACAACGTGATTGGTTGATGCCTTTATTCACTGTGCGAAAGCTCAGAAAATTTGACCTTGTTTCCTAAAAAATATACAGTGCTTTTTCATGCATTATTGCATTATTCACGTTCTGCAAAGTAATCGCATGAAAAAACGCCACCGGTGTGTACAGTACATGTAAAGACCTTTAGTTTGCAACAAAATGTACAAACAGTGTAAAAAGTAAATCTACTGAAATTTATTTTAATTTTGTAGTTGGTCAAGATTGAGCAGCTTTTAACTACTTTATGTGCTGTAATCTGTGACGATGAATCATATTGTTGAAGCTGATCTCATGTTTTATATGTCAAATCTTTATCTGTACAGTAACCAGTGATTTTAGTGGTCAGTATCTGTGGTGGTGAAGCTCTAACGGAGCAGTAATGTGTGTTTTTGGTGAGGTGACCTCTGCTGCTGAAGGTCAGACAGCTGTCTGTGGTCCTGAGGCACATCTAAATATTAATATTATCCATGTTGTGTCCTGGTTCAGGAGGAGGTTTAGCTGCTGTTTAGTTCAGTACGATGCTGATTAAAATGTTTGTTCTCTTTATCCATTAATCTGTCAAATGTTTATTTTCAATTCATGAATGAAAAGTTGGAAAAAAGTTGCTCAAGTTGACGTCTTTAAATGTCCAAAATACGATAATTTAAAACAGCAAATCATCATATTGGAGAAGGTGGAAGAAATGTTTGCTAGTTTTCTTGATTAGATAATTAGTTTACATACAAATATTGATTTTGTTGATTAATTGGCTAATCATCCTGCATTTTGGACCTACACGTCACTACTGAGGATATCTTTTATGTTTCTGCTGCTTTTATTTACCTGTTGAGGGAGTTCAGTCTTTTCCAACACTTCTCTGGTTCCATCGTTTTAAATGTGAACACTTTTCTTTGTCTTACATTATATTAAATTTAATATCTTCGAGGTTTATATCGTTGGTCGGACATAAATCTGAAGATCTCACCTTGAGCTCTATTGTTTGATCTGTTGTAATGAATAATGAAAGTGTTCCAGCCCAGATATAAATCCAATAACTGATAGTTTCCATGTTCCTTCAGGCCGAACACATGATTTTCATTTCATCGCTACACACCTGCAGGTGAACTTCTGTTCCTATACAACTCAACTGCTTCCTCAATTACGTTTAGAGGGAAACGTAATTTAGAACAGAATAGAAAATACTTTATTGTCTACTTTTTGCATGTGCAAAGTCACAACAAAAACACATTTCTATAAGAACACAATAGAAGCTGAATTAAAAGGTGCAGCAGGTAGTCGATGGTGAAGACTGAATCAAGGTTAAATAAATAGGTATAAGATGCTGTGAGCTGTCTTCACACAGTAGCTGCTCTTATATAAGATACTTTATGGCAACAAGGACAAATGTTCTATAGAAGTTTTCCTCTGTACGTTTGCTCTGAGGGCAGTAACTGAACGTGGGGATTTAAGGCAGAGGTTTTTTGTTTTATTCAATTTTATTCATCATGATTACCCCCCCCCCCCCCCAGCAACATTGAACATCCACAAATTTGTTTGTATTTCAAAGCATGTATATGTATCTTTTACCATGCGAAATGTTAAATTAATGAATCTGCATGTATGTTTTATTTTATTATTTTTGTGTTAGCTAGCTTTTTTAAAATTTATTTACAATTTTTTTATTTTTTTGTTTTTTTGTCTTATTTACATTTAATTCTTTTTTTGTTAATTTACGACTTAATTTTTAACCATCATTCCCTGTGTAGATGTGTTATTATACATTATTTTGTCTCGGCAGTATCTTCACTCTTTAAAACTGAGCCCACTGCAATCTAAAAATCGAAAGTTGCGTTAATGTGTTAAAGAAATTAGTGGAGTTAAAACAAATTTGAGTTAACGCGTTATTAACTTTGACAGCCCTAATAATAATACATCATCATTTATTAGTTGATGATCAATAATGTGAATCTGTAAAGTAACTAAAGCTGTCAGATAAATGTAGTGCAGTAAAAAAATACAATACTTACCTCTGAGATGTAGTAGAGTAGAAGTATAAAATGGAAATACTCAAGTAAAGTACAAGTACCTCTTGTGTTGCATTCATGTTAGTTGGAATTTGCTAAATTTTTTTACACTTACACTTGTACGTCCTGTTAATTAAAGTATGATAATTAAAATTGGATCACCACTGAGTCACACTAACCCTCAGTGGATATTAAATATACAAGTGAAAACACATTTCAGCTTGTGGCTGTGAAGCAGCAGACGTCAGCTGTTAGAGATGTGTTTTCTCTTTTAAGACTCCGACTCCACGTTAAAGCTTTTTCTGGTGTTCGACCATCAGACGTGAAAGTGTTAATTATCTGTAGGAATAAAACTGATGCACTGATTATTTTATTACCTCAGTAAACATTGTAAACATGAGTTTATGGTCTCAATCACTAGTTTCAAATCTTCTTCAATACAGCATGATGTTCATTTAGTAAATTATGGTCCCATTTAGAGTCAGATAGACCATAAAGCAGGGGATGCTTTAGGGCGGGGCTACCTTGTGATTGACAGGTCGCTACCACGGCGTTGTCCGGTCTGGGAGTTGTCCGTGTTTTCGGCTTAGAACTTTAACCCTTTCACGGTGTGTTTTCACTTCATCAAAGTACATTTTTGGTCGCCTAAATATTTCTTATTCAGTGTACAGTTGTGCTTGAATTCCACCCTCTGGTGTCACTTCTGGTTGCAAAAAAACAAGATGGCAACGGCCAAAACGCCGAACTCAAGGCTTCAAAACAGCAGTCCACAAACCACTTTTACTTGTAACAGAGTAGTTTTACCGTCTGGTATTAGTACTTTTACCGCGTGTTATTGGTACTTTTACTGCAGTAAAGAATCTGAATACTTCCTCCACCACTGAGTGTGTGACCTTGTTTAAAAAAATTGTCGCTCAGCAATACGAGCTCATATTCACATATTATATAACGTACCACAGTGTGTAGTATATAGTATTATATATACAGTATATATGTGTGTGTGAGTGTGTACTGTAGCTGAGACTGAGAGAGAGAGATGCTGCTGTCCTACATGTGGAGGAGGCTCAGCTTTCATCTTCAGTTAGCTATGGTGTGTGTGTGTGTGTGTGTGTGTGTGTGTGTGTGTGTGTGTGTGTGTGTGTGTGTGTGTTTTCATTGTGTTTCTGAGCTCCAGCTGCTGGAACCAAACAGAACAGAATAGATGTAGAGCAGATTAGAATAGACTAGAACCACATCAAATAGAACCAAACAGAAGACCAAAAATAGAACAAAAACTGTAATAAGATGAAAGAGAAGCTGATTGAGGATTCAGGAGGTGTGAATGATCGTCATCCTGCTGATTTACAGACAGAAAATCTACACCGACAATAGAACAGCAGCATAAAAGCCTTTTACACAGCAGGGACGAGAGGAAAAAACTAAACGAAAATAACTAGGGCTGTCGAAGTTAATGCAATAATAACACGTTAACGCAAATTAGTTTTAACGCCACTAATTTCTTTAACGCTTTAACGATTTTTCTGAGGTTGTAGCGGGCTCAGTTTTAAGATATGTGAATGAAAATGCCATTAAATGACACATAAAACGCCTAAAATGCGTTATCATGACACGTGGAATGTCCTTAAAACGTCGTGCTGTTTTTACGCTTTCCCGTGAGATCAGGTTGATACAACAGAAATAACTCATGTAACGCTACCGCTTATCTTATATTGTCAGGTTTTATACCTTTCACAGCGACTACATGTCATTTCTTATACGTATAATTTCCACAGCATAATTAACGTGAAAATGAATGGTTCTCTTGTCTTTATATTTGTTGTCTTTATAATATTAACTGTGTTTGTAAAAGAGGCCGAGACGTCCGAGAAAATCTATTGATCGCTTGAACAAAAGTCATTATTTTATTGGTTGGCCTGTTTTTATCGGCATCTGAAATTCGTAGAAATTGAAGCGGCCGCAAAATACGATTTTTGTTTCGTGTTTTCGGTGTTGATAGTTAGTTTGGTTTCATCCAGTTTATGCTCATCGGTTTCTGTAAACTGAGGATATTGTGGGTTCACCTCAAATTCTTCAATCAAATCTCTGCATTCAAACTGATCTGCTGTCACGGTTCATGTTTTAGCTCCGCCTCTGCTCTCTCATCACTGTGATGACATCACCAGGGGGGGGTCTCTGGGATTGGTCCGGACTTAGATAGACCACTGTGTTCTCCACAGGGATTGGTCGCTGTACTGATGAGGTCACCCCTCTCTGGCAGTCGTTTCTTTATTCATGAGAACAGGATGACTCTGCAGACCTCCAGCAGCAGACCAGTCACTTAACTGGTCAGTGTTCAGAGCTTTGTTAGAGGCTAACAAGTAGCATCATCTGAGTTTATCAGTATCTTTAAATAGGATAGCATCTTAGCTCTGAGATGTATTTCTGTGGTGGAAGCTCTGTGATGTCTGATGATGATGATGATGGTGAGTACAGATGCATTATGGGAGCCTGTCAATGACATTTCACTTTCACACCAGTCAGAAGAGTAGCTGATGTTGTGTCTGTTGTGGTTTGTCTGTGAACTCAGAGGTCATGATGATGTTTCTGACGTTACCTTAAAACTCTGTGATGGATTTACTGAAGCTTCAGAACCAGTTAAAGGAACTGGTCGAGGTTTGGAGCCAGTTAGAGGCACTGATAGAACCTCTAAACCAGTTGAAAGAACTGGTAGAAGTCCAAAACCAGTTAGGTGAGCTGGTAGTGTCAAAAACACTCAAAATGACTGGTTTGGAGCCAGTTAGAGGTACTGGTAGAACCTCTAAACCAGTTGAAAGAACTGATGGAAGTCCAAAACCAGTTAGATGAGCTGGTAGCGTTTCAAAACCATTCAAAATGACTGGTCTGGAGCCAGTTAGAGCCACTGCTAGAGCTCCAGAACCAGTTAAACGAACTGGTAGAGCTTCAGAACAAATTAGAGGAGCTGGTCGAGCTTCGGAACCAGTTAGAGAAATTGGTAGAGCTTCAGAAGTAGCTTTGTAACCAGTTGAAGGAACTGATAAATCCCTGCAACCATTTAGAAGAAGTGGTGGAGCTTCAGAACCAGTTAGATGAGCTGTGGGTCTTCAGAACCATTTTAGAGAAAGTGATAGAGGTTTGGAACCAGTAAGAGGAAATGGTTGAGCTTCAGAACCAGTTAAAGGACCCGGTAGAAGTCAGAATAATATGTGTTTCTTTGTGTTTCAGATGAGGGGCCGTACACCAAACACTCTGCCGGGTCGAGGCCTCCAGATGGAGCGCTGGCCATCAGGAGGCAGAGTATACCAGGTAAAATGATTATATGGTCTACTTTATTCTCTGTGATGTGTTCTATCCGCTCCTTTCCTTCCCGTTCTCTGTTGGTTCTGCTCTGTGTGGTTCCACCAGCAGAGCTAATCACCATGAAGATAACAGCTCTGAAAATAGAACACAATGTTTTCCATCCGTGTGACCTGCAGGAAGGTGCTCGCAGTCGCACTTTATCTCCTCCCACCTGGAGCTGGTGGCCTACTTACAACCGTCACACTGCTGCAATCACACGTTTACAATATAATATAAAGTCAACATGACATCAGAAGAAGAAGAAGAAGAAGAAGAAAGGCATTTTATTAATCTCCAAGGGGAAATTCAATCAGAGAGCTGTTACAGTGATGGACCACCTTCAGCTCGCTGCTTCTTCACTCATTAAGAGCTGATAACACCTGTTAGATTTTTGGAACCAGTTGGAGGAACTGGTAGAACTTTGGAACCAGTAAGAGTAACTGCTAGAGGTTTGGAACCAGTAAGAGTAACTGGTAGAGGTTTGAAACCAGTAAGAGTAACAGCTAGAGGTTTGGAACCAGTAAGAGTAACTGGTAGAGGTTTGAAACCAGTAAGAGTAACTGGCAGAGCTTTGGAACCAGTTGATGGACGAACTGGTAGAGCTTTGGAACCAGTAAGAGTAACTGGTAGAGCTTTGGAACCAGTAAAAGTAACTGGTAGAGGTTTGAAACTAGTAAGAGTAACTGGTAGAGCTTTGGAACCAGTTGATGGACGAACTGGTAGAGCTTTGGAACCAGTTGATGGATGAACTGGTAGAGTTTGGGAACCAGTTGATGGATGAACTGGTAGAGTTTGGGAACCAGTTGATGGACGAACTGGTAGATCTTTGGAACCAGTTGATGGATGAACTGGTAGATCTTTGGAACCAGTTGATGGATGAACTGGTAGATCTTTGGAACCAGTTGATGGACGAACTGGTAGAGTTTGGGAACCAGCCATTGGTGTTTCAGAACCGTGTCAACAGAAGTGAAACGATCCTCGTAGTAGAATTTAACAGCCGGATGGTGAAGAATCTTTCTCACACTGCTAGTAGCTGAAACAGAGCAGCTCTTTTCCTCAGAGAGGAGCTTTGTTGTAGTTCAGCGTGAAGTTATATGGCAGTTTGTGAAGTTTCACCTCTAAAAGTTTCTCCCCCCCCCCCACCCCGCAGGAAGCCAGTTCATGTCTGATCATCAGAATAGAAGATTTTTGGGTGTTTTCTCTTTCAGACCGAGTCAGAGCTGACGCTTTAGAACAGTTGAAAAGGACACCGGCGCTCTTTGTAAATCCTCTTTGGAGGAGGAAGACGAGGGAGGAGAAGAACACAATGATGGTCACTGCCGGAGATCAGACGTCGTAAAGCTGTCTGAATGAAAGAGGGTGATGCTCGGCCTGATTAATATTCAAATACAACATTTCAATGAAATCCTGCCGTCTGTTTTATCACCTGAGGGCCGGTCACATCACGTTGTACCAGGTCTGCTCTCCCTTCTCTCTCTCCATCTCTACCACTGTTAAATATTTCAGCCGTTTGATGAAATATAGATGGACGACAGAATAGACGATGACTTCACTTCTCGCCTCTTTTCCAGATTATTATTTTATTTCTCCGAGCCGCGAGGGGATAAAACTATGAAGTCAGAGAGATGGAATAAATAAAAGCTGGAAGTGCAGTAGAATAGTTTTATGGGCGATGAAGAGTGTTGGACCAATCAGCTGTCCCTGTGTGTGTGTGTGTGATGTAGACGAGTTTCGGGGCTGCTCGGTGGTGGAGCTGATGAAGAAGGAGGGGACGACGCTCGGACTGACGGTCTCAGGCGGCATCGATAAAGACGGGAAGCCCCGGGTTTCAAACCTGCGACAGGGAGGCATCGCTGCAAGGTAACAATCATCTTTATCTTTCTGTTTTATCACCTCCTAGTCTGTTCTGGATCTATTCTGTAGCAGAGAAGTTCAGAAATGAGACTGAATGACATTTTCATCATTTACAAAATGCAATAAAACTCACTTACTGCTATTAACAGCCTTTTAAAATCATATTAAATGTGTTTTGAAGTTCTAAACTAGGGCTGTTAATCGATTAAAATAGTTAATCGCGATTAATCACACATTATTATCTGTTTAAAATGTACTTTAAAGGGAGATTAGTCAAGTATTTAATACTCTTATCCTCATGGGAGTGGACAAATATGCTGCTTTATGCAAATGTATGTGTATAATTATTATTAGAAATTAATTAACAACACAAAACAATGACAAATATTGTCTATTAGAGCTATATTATTGTTGTATTAAAGCTGATGTTTTGGCTGCTTGTGCAGGAGCGACCAGCTGAACGTGGGCGACTATATCCGAGCCGTTAACGGCATCAACCTGGCCAAGTTCAGACACGATGAGATCATCAGTCTGCTGAAGAACGTCGGGGAGCGAGTCGTGCTGGAGGTCGAGTACGAACTACCGCCTGTCTGTAAGTATTGTCAGATAGAAGCTATAGAGCCGTGGTCGGGGCCATAGATTCTAACTTACTGATGTTTCAGAGCCGTGGTCAGGGCCATAGATTCTAACTTACTGATGTTTCAGAAGAGTAGCAGTGTATTGAGAGTGTACTAAGTGTGCTGGAGGTCAGAGGTCATGTTGACGTGTTGCTGTTGTGGTCTGTTGCAGCGGTGCAGGGGTCAGGGGTCGTGTTTAAGAACGTAGAAGTCACGCTTCACAAAGAAGGAAACAGCTTCGGCTTCGTCATCAGAGGTGAGTAATGCTCAGTGTGTGTGTGTGTGTGTGTGTGTGTGTGTGTGTGTGTGTGTGTGTGTGTTATTATAAATAAATACATGATGTGTGTTTGCAGGTGGAGCTCATGAAGACAGGAACAAGTCACGGCCGATA
Source organism: Sebastolobus alascanus (assembly GCA_916701645.2). Taxonomy (NCBI): domain Eukaryota; kingdom Metazoa; phylum Chordata; class Actinopteri; order Perciformes; family Sebastidae; genus Sebastolobus; species Sebastolobus alascanus. Next base: position 615,721 of record CAKAOJ020000012.1, on the reverse strand, counting down.
GTCATAACAACCATCCGGCCCGGCGGTCCGGCTGACAGGTGCGTCACCTCTGACCTCTCTGTCTGACCTGAAGGTGTTTATCCCTCTGTAGAAACTAAAATCTCTCTCTCTCTCTCTCTCTCTCTCTCTCTCTCTCTCTCTCTCTCTCTCTCTCTCTCTCTCTCTCTCTCTCTCTCTCTCTCTCTCTCTCTCTCTCTCTCTCTCTCTCTCTCTCTCTCTCCAGAGAAGGAACCGTGAAGCCGGGCGACCGGTTGCTAAGCATCGACGGGATCCGTCTCCACGGCAGCACGCTATCGGAGGCCATGAGCATCCTGAAGCAGTGCGGGCAGGAAGCCACGCTGCTGCTGGAGTACGACGTCTCAGTGATGGGTCAGTTCAAACTCTCTGTTTGTCTGGAGCTCACCAGAGCGTTGCATGACTACGTCCTGTTTTTAGGGAGTCCCAGTCTTCGCATAGTAAAATATAGAACTTGTGTTATTGTCGTTTCCTGTGTCAGATTCGGTTGCCACGGCGTCGGGGCCGCTGCTGGTGGAGGTTGCCAAGGCGACGGGCTCCAGTCTGGGCGTGGCTCTGTCCACCTCCCTGTTCTGCAGCAAGCAGGTCATCGTCATCGACAAGGTCAAACCAGCCAGCATAGCAGACAGGTACCTGACCTCTGACCTCTGACTCCTAACAGGGAGGAACGTTTTATTGATTCAGATACTCAAACAAATCATTTAAATATATTGTTTAGGAGGTTCTAAACTTGGATCTTTACAGTTTGCATCAACTTCATAATCAACTTTTTGTCTAATACATGTAACAAACACACACAACTACAGCCTCCCTTCCACTGCAACGTCAGCGCCCAGCAGCAGAGCTACGCTTCCGCCATTTTGGACTGAAAGTGACTACCGGACGCTAGTAAAACGTCCGCCTACAAAGAGACGTACAAAAGAAAAACTAAATTATTTCTTCTCTACTTCTCTTCCTCTTCTTCTTCTTCTTGGTCTGCTTCTTCTGCTTCTTCTTCTGTTTCCTCTTCTTCTTCTTCTTCTTCTTCTTCTTCTTCTTCTTCGTCTTCGTCTTCGTCTTCGTCTTCGTGTAGGTGTGGTGCTCTTCATGCAGGAGATCACATCCTGTCTGTTGATGGGAAGTCGATGGAGTTTTGTTCTCTGGCTGAAGCCACTCAGCTGCTCTCTGCCTCCTGTCAGACCGTCCGCATGGAGATCCTGCCACAACACCAGGCCCGACCGGCCCTGAACGCACCGCAGCACGGTATAAACAAATTAGATATAATATTTCTGCATCCTGGGGTCCATAAACAGTCTTAAATTACATAAATGTGGTATCACTGTAAAGCTGAGACTCTTATGGATCAAATGAGCCCAACTGTATTCATGTGTGATGATGTTAGTCCCCATAGGAGACATTTCATTGACCTCACTGTATAAAATGACCCGTGGTGACCTCTAGGATAATCACAAACTAGAGACCTAGAGCATTCAGAGGATGGATGGATCAAACTAGAGACCTAGAGCATTCAGAGGATGGATGGATCAAACTAGAGACCTAGAGCATTCAGAGGATGGATGGATCAAACTAGAGACCTAGAGCATTCAGAGGATGGATGGATCAAACTAGCTAGAATGACAATAAGGGGGTTTCTGAGCAGTTTACACAACAGAAAGACTCGCCATCTAATCGCCGAAAAATGCAAATCTTGTAGAAATCTCAAAATATCAAAAGTTTTTGATCCCAAATCACAGCATGTCTTTTTCTATGGTGTTCCTCAAGGTCTCGGTGTCTTAATGTGGTATTTTGGAGGGATTATTGATCATTTTTATCAATTCTCCAGTGGTAAAAAATGGTTAAATTTAGCACTAAATCTGTGTAATAAATGATATCAACCCAAAAAATGCTGCAACAACGAGCATGGGAACGGCCATCATATACTTCTATCACTAAGACCCCCTGTACCCCCCTAAAACGGCTCTAATATGGGTCTCAGAGGGTTCATACAGGCACAGACTCACTATTAATGTTAACATTAAACACAGGGTGCTGCTACTGAGTGTTTATTATAACACACTCACTATGCTTCAGTGTTTCTTAGTCAAACGGATGAGCAGGCACATTGTTTTCTTTTTTTAAATCTTATTTGTTAAGTATTTTATAATACAAATACCAACAATATGCCGAGGAGGATTCACAACATAAGCCTGTTTATCTAACAGCATACGGGCTGCAATCTGTCCCGTCCGCAGTTCAACAGAAGGGGTGATGATAAAATACATTTCTCAGCCAAAGAAGAAAACAATGGTTAACAAACACGATGAAAATGATGAAAAAATATCTTCAGTGGTAAAACTGAACAAATACAGACTTGAATAACAGACTGTCTGTCTCTTACATTTGTGTAAGCAGCAGTGACTTTGCAAGCAGTACGACAATGATGAAACAAGAGAACATTATTATTATTATTATTATTATTATTATTATTATTATTATTATTTTGAATAATAATAAATAAATAAATGAGTAGTTAGATATCCTTTTAACAATTTTAATAATTTTATTAATTTTGTTGTTGTTTTCACTAATTTAAACTGTACTATTAAATATTTGGGTCACGTACAGTTTGTGGTTTGTAATAAGGTAACGTTAGCACTCATTTGGTGGTTGCCTAGCAACATATAAAATAAAAAGACGCAGCAAACAGGGCCTAAGTCACCCGACCGGCCCTGAACGCATCACAACACAGTGTACTCACATACAGGTAAATAATCCAATAAAAGATTACATAAATAAGATGTAATCTTTTATAAAGCTGTGATCCAGGCAGCTACCTGACCTCTGACCTCTGACCTTTCCTCCTGTCTTAACCTAAACACCCTCTGTGTGTGTGTGTGTGTGCAGTCAAGGTGCAGCGTAGTACCCGCACCCTCCCCTGGGAGACCGGAGGCTCCGCCCCCATCCTCCCCCCCTACCACTACAACACGTACCACCCCGACCAATCAGCTGCCAGATCGCACAACCGCCACACAAACAACCCTCGTACGTCCGCCTCTCTCTCTCTCTCTCCCTGTAGTTTGATGTTTTGTTGTCAGAGTGAGACCTCCTCCTCCTCCTCCTCCTCATCATCATCATCATCTTCATCGTGGTCTCTCTCTCTCTGCAGCTCTCAGCCACTCGTTCTCTCCCGGCTCCATGTCGGCCTACAGCCTCTCGTCCCTCAACAT